>JBBMEG010000018.1:2849589-2869323 GCA_037832605.1 Cyclanthera cordifolia
TTTGTTATTTTTCCTTTTAATTTCTCAGTTATTTTCTGCTTATTCCTGCGGTAATTAGGGAAGGGTTTTTCCCAACAGGATAGGGAAGGGTATCAAAGTATTTTGGCCATTTTGGTATTGGGTCTTAAGGGATCTCTAGGAGGGTCCAAGTACCTTAAACTTGGTTTATCTTGTATTTGAGTTCTATTTTACTTAGTAAACAATTCAGGTCTTATCAGAAACCAGAGAGATAATTACAGAAATCACAAGGCAGAGGAAAGTTCAAGCCTCTCCTGACGCAGTACCTTAGAGCTCGGGACCTTGAAGCCAACACTGGGATGACATTCAACTTCTTTCCATTTTGACAATATAAAGGATGACATCTGAGAGCCTGGATTCTCATCAATTTCCGTAGCTCTTTAAATGGAGGAAGCTGTAATTAAAGTAATTATCATCAATAAATGTAAGAAGCACTCACTTCCCTTCTTCCAAACATCATTTTATTAAGCATCTAGATAAGAATTTTCTTCATATAATTTAGACAACAAGAAGCCAAGGCAAAATAAACATTAACATACCATTTTCGGGTCTCTGACTTCAAATGCATAACAATGTGAAGTTGATCCTGACTTATCTTCCAAGATAACTTGGCCTTCTACCTGGGTTTCATTGATGGAAGAAGCCCAGCGGACCAAAGTTTTTCTCAGACCTTCTCCACCCCAGCGGTAATCAATATGTGAATGATAATCCACATCTACCACAAAGGGAAGCCCAGAAGGGTCGTCATCCGAATTTGAAGCCGGATAATAGAGCTCACTTCCACTGTTACAGATGAAAGCATCGAAGTTTGAAGGGCTGCAACCGCCCAAGTTCATTTGAGAGTATACTTCATGTATGCTCAACGACGTCGACAATATGAAACCAATATACCATGCATTGTTGTCCTTTCCTACTGCTTCAGCAACTGACTTCATGATTTCAAGCGAATCAATGAATGATTTGGAATCCACAGCAACCACAAATATGACTTTTTTTCTTACTGCCGGAAATCTACTAACTGCAGGGTTCTGTTCAACTTTATCAGCTGAGCCAACCTTTTGATAGCTACCTAATAGAGCCTTCGACAACGCCAGAACAACTTTCTCTGACTTTCTTTTTGCATCAATAGCATTCTCCTCTGGATCTATAACATTTTCCAAGGTCGTACTCCTTTCATTCTTGTCACCATCGAATGAAAGCTTCAAGTTCAGAGATATATCCTGTATATCTCGCAAAGAATCACTAAATGAGTCTGGCCTTGAGTTTTCAAATGTGTCAACTCCTCCTTGCCATTGTGGCTGCCTTGGTTTGCAGCTGACTATTCGGGATAGATATGTTTTGCAATGCTCTGGCCATGAAAAAAGGTGAATATTTTTTAGACCGTTCTGTTTGCACCTCGCCCAAAGTTGCTTATCCGAAACAAGCTTTAAAAGAGAGTCAGAAATTGACTTCTGATCATGAGGGTCAACCAGCAGACCGTTATCAAGTACCTGTACGAAGTATATTTACAATATTAAATAGCCAGTAAGGTTGCTCAACTAGTAGCAAATTTTGACCAGATCAAGAACCGTTAAACATAACAAAGTCGCAAGTAAAATTAACACACCCGAAGAATATCTACAGGACCACCATTTTTTGTAGCAACAGTTGGCAAACCATAAGCTGCTGCCTGTAATGAGGGAAAAAGAGAGACAAGAAAATGCTGGTAATTACTTCTTTTTTTTTCATTAGCAAATTTGAAAGAAAAAGACAAATAATGGCAAACTACCTCTATCAAAGTAAGTCCAAATGGCTCTATGAATGCGGGATTGATAAAAACACCCTGTAAAAAAGAGGAAATAGAGTCGACAGAGATTTATGATTATAAGAGAAGCTCAATGCTATGACATCCATATACCATAAGGTCAGGCAGTATATCCCGTGAGATTAGTCGATGTGAGCTTACTCGGACACACAAATATCAACAAAAAAAAGAAAAGAAAAAAGCTCAATAATTGAACTAAGACCTCATTTTCTGTTTCTTCTTGGTTGTGAGCGCGTGCCTATATGTGTGAGAGTGAGAAAGAGAGAGACTTCCCCATTTAAATTTATCTAAAATGTGATGTATGGTAAAAAAAAGGCACAAAGAAATAACGCCGATACAAATTTTATATCATGTTCCTGAAGTAAGAGGTCAAAAGTAAACCTTCCACGTAAAGATGATTACTAGCAGTATACCTTTGTTTTTGCTGCTAGTAGATAAATGTTGGGAACATCATGCTGCTTGTGATGTTTAGGGTAAGCCACTTGACCGTACAAGTCGTATTTGTCAATTAGCTTGATAATGGATAGAAGAACTGATGCACTCGTGCAAGACATTTCATCAATATCATCACGGTTTCCCATTATTAATGTCTGCGACGTGAAAATAAATAAATAAATAAACTAATAGAACATATACAGGATAGACCTCCGTGCACATGGAAATTCATTAAAATGCATGCAATTATCATACTCAAAAGTTTGAGAATACCAGGTTTGCGAACTCCCTCAGAGGACGACATTCGCCAAATGCTTTGATTAAAGTCGAGATATTCTTCTTTGGGTCCGGCCTAGCAAGCGCAAGTATCATCGGCTTGCGTGGATTGGAAAAGAATCCCATAATCTTGCATTTAAGTCGCCAAGGTTACCGTTGTCAATAACTCTTCACAATTTATTGACTAGTAAAGTACGACAAAAAGAATTGATGAGAGACGAAGTATAACCTCAGCCCAGATCGGGGGGTCTGAAGAAGAACCCTGATTACCATTGCCATTTTTCTCAACTTCCCCATTCATATCAGCATCTGACAGAATAACGTGATGAAACTCCATTCCAGGAGGGATTACCTGATCATTATTATGGAGATTAGCACATTATAAAAAAATTGAAAATCATTTCCTTCTGAAGCAGATTGATTCAGATGTTGAAGATCAAGATTCCCAAGATAAACTTTCATTACTTACAATCAAGCGAGGCATAAACCTGCCGTAACAGCTAACACCTCTTCTTATTCTTGCTCGTAGCTTCCGCTCTATTACTGTATCAAATCCCTCATAGAGACGCCATTGCTCTTCAATTTCTTGCCTGGTGCTAGTTATAATGATTTCAGAAGCATCAAGACACAGCTCTTCTGCCTCTATCCTCCGCATTATCCTGTAAGTTTCATTTATTTCTTCCCTGGTTTGACGTCCTTGTTTTAGTAGTTGTTCAAGCTTATCTCGTCCAAGTGAGTGACCAGTAAATATCAATGGAACATTTAAAGTTCCAGATAGAAGAGCTGCAGAGTCACCTGCATCTGCATAATGCCCATGTATAGCAACAGGCCAAACTGGTTGCCCACTACCAATTTGCCCGCCAAGAACTTTGGACATCTGGATAATATGGCTAAGAGCACCATCAACAAATTCTGAAATATGAGGCCAAAGAAATTCTTTTGGAATGTACTTGTCCTTTGGCCCAAATGGGACTCGGATAATATAAGCCCCACTACTCTCCCCATGCTCTTCTTTGGAATTATCGCAGTTCTTTGAGTTAAGCATCTCTGTTGGTTCACCATAACTCCAATCCACATCAGGAGCTGAAACTTGTCTAGTCAACAAATCAACCCTATATACTCCTGGCATTGTCCCCAAGGCTCTAGCAAGTTCTACAACATATTTTACCTGATTATAGAGAAAAAAATGATCATCCCATAAAATTAAAGAGTGCATGAATTTCGATGACAGGGTCACTTAGAGACAACGAACCTCAGCGTATCTCATTGGTATAAATATATGATACTGGTTTAGACACAAATCTCAAAATTTTGTTTTTTAACCAAAATGCCTTATATCAATAAAAATGTTGTCCGTTACTTGCATACCTATAATCTACTCTTTATCCTGCTGAAGTAGGACTACTTTGTCTGTATCCAGCATAGACATCACTTACAAGGAGTGTTATCCTTATATCCAGTTTATTTTATAAATCTCGGTTACAATTTTCTGCATAAAGGGACTAAAAGTCTAAAAGGGAGTACATGGAAACTATTATGGAGTAACAATTCAATGAAACAAAATTACCTGGCCTCCAGTATCCGAATCACGTCCAAGTTCCATGTTCTCGCCACGAATCAAGCCATGAAGGCTGCATGAAAACTTATTGTTAAAAGGAACTAAAACTTCAACAAAGCAGAGATATAGTTTTGTTGTTATGAATTGAATATCACAAGAGAGCCTGTGAGTGTTGACAAAATGTTACATTCTTTTATTCTCCTAATCTGCTTTTCTGATAATTTCAGAGAAAATGGAAAAGAGAAGCTTAGGTTCGTGCCTTACTAAAACAATATATAGCTTCTTATCCTTGTGTTGACTAGCCCAGTTTTCCATTGTGTCAGCAGAACCAACTCTTGGCACTTTCTCCCTAAAGCTATCACTATGCATTAAAAGATCACTGGGAATATCTCCTTTCTCTCCCTCTGATAAATCTTCTGACATTTCAGCAGTAACTTCTCTTCGTCCTCTTTCATGTTCAAGACGACGTTTAGCAATACGATGAGCTTCTTCTCCTTCAATCTGGACATATAAACAGGCAAATAAATGAGATTAAAACAAACTACGATCAAAGGTGAGCTCATGCTTTCCATATCCTAGCGAACTGAGAAGCTTTTTATTGGATTGTGGAGATATTCTGGAACCAATTCCCTAACATGAGCAAATTTTCTAAGAATTATTGAGGTTTAGAAACTGAGTTTCAATTCTTTAATTTCATAACATAACCAGCGAAAAAGAAACCTTCAATCATTAGGTCTCGAAATTTTACCCCTTCATATCTTGAATTCAAGGTAGTACATATATATTTCATTCGATCATATGAAGTAACTCATCAGACCGATTTACGTAACTTTCGGTTTCATATGTTATACTTTCACAAACAATCGTGCACTCGAAGCTACATGAATTTCACTGGTCAGTCTAAATTAGGAAACGAACTCACAAAGTTTATACAAGAATCAGTTCATCAACCGCAGCACGAGTTAATCGAGACATATAGTACACAATTCATAATCTAAAATTACAATCGTTGAACAACATACCTGCTTCTTCTTTCTCGCCAAATTCCAAATCCTCCAGCACATATTCTCCAGCCTAGTGTTCCTTTCCTGCGGACTCCTCGTAGCCGCAGCCTAAATCAACGAGAAGCAAGAAATTTACGTTAAAAAACCTCCTCATACTCCGATAAGCGCAACCAAAAAGAGAATAAAAAAAAAATCAAAATGACGTACTCGAATCCAAGAGCGATGGAGATCGGTTTCATCGAAGCCAGTGATGGCCTCCTCAACGAAGTAACGAGTAGGACTGAAATTTCCTCTCTCCCTCAGCAGAAGCGACGCTTTGGCATCGTCGAGTCCCGGCCCGACGTCAAGTATCGCCTCTAAGTAACTGTTCACCCAATCATTTCCCGCCATTATCGCTGAGCGCCAGAGCTTTCCAGCACGCTGAAGAACAACGATCCAGCAACGAGAAGCTATATAGAGGAAGTCGCAGAGGAGCACGATGGTGCATTTGCAGTGCAAAATAACAAAAGAGAGACAGAGATTCCGCGACGGTTTCAATGAATGTGATTCCGATTCTGATTCTGATTCCGGCCGTATCCATCACCGGAGTGCCGCCGGAGCCTAAGTAAGTTCAATGATTTGTTGAAAGAAATTGACGACAGCGACAGAGAATATCGCGCAACAGGAGGCCTTGGATTCCTGTAAAGAGCCGTGTGGAAGAAGTTGGTAATTCAGTTTTCACTTTTCTTTTTCTTTTTCTTTTTCTTTTTCTTTTTTTATAAATCAATATTGTCTTTGATTTTTTTTTTTTTTTTTTTTTTTTTTGAGTGGAACAACTTGATAAGTATGATTGTACTCAAATAAATTAGAGTCAAATATAAATTCTCATAATTGAATTTGAATATCAATTTTCAAGATAGAACTCATAACTTGGAGTTGAAATGAATTATTATCTAAATAACTATTTTTTTCGGCTTATGTACGTGAGGAATAATAACTCGACTATACAATCAGAACTATCTTAATAATTTTGTTATAATATTCACATTCTTACTTCGGTAGTTAGTTCATGCTAATTACTTCAACCTATGACTTTTTACATACATATATATATATATATATACATATATATATATATATATATACATATATATACATACATACATATAATATATATATATATATAGTTCACGTATTAGAAATTTTGTTTTTGGAGAATTCACCAACCTAAGTCGTTCAACCCAAGCTTTGTTTGTGTTGGCCTTAAATGAGTTTCACTACCGTTTTAAATAAGTTTCACTACATCTAGAAGTCTGATAACATATCCCAAGACTCATATCCAAATTTATAAGATTGTCGCACTTTTCAACAATTTTAAATCTAAAAAAAGCATGTCTCAAACGACCTATGTCTCAACCGTTGTTGGTTTTCATAGTTCACATATGCTAATTACTTTAAGCTTGGCCTATAAAAAAGTTTAGTTTAGTGGCATCACTCTGACCCATGAAACTTCAAAGTCATGGTTCCAATCCTTAAATTTCCATTTTTTGTTGATAAAAAAAAATTATGTATAAAACTTAGATGATGAATTACTTAAGCAAGAAATTATTATTATTAAATTGTATTTGGAGTAAGATTATTATAGCATAATTATGATAAATTGTATTTGAAGTGTATGCTAATTGTCATGGATTGTGTATAAATTAATGACCGATATAAGGTGAATCAACAGCTTAGGTTTTAAACCGATTATTATAACTTAGTAAGTCAAACATACAATGAGTTATAATAGCCTTTTGGGTGATTGGATTTGGAGATAGGAAAAGAATATATTGAACTTCTAGTTTAGTTTTAGTACATCGTAACATTTCTCCAACACTTCTAGTTTGGGAGCTTTTAGAATGTGCTTATAGTTTGATTTTATTCAATTTGACTTAGATTAGCTTGGATTAACTTGGAGAGAAATGAGAATCATTCCGACTTTTATAGCAGCTAGTAGTGTAACCGCTGCAGCTCACTAATGGTGACTTAATGATCAGTTGTTTGTAACAGTTGTCATTTAAGTCGGGCATTAACACCGGCGTAACCCTTGATCGTTACACTTGAGAGGTGTAACGGTGTTATCTCAGGGGTTACTTGGACTTGGTTAACCTTTGTAGGTCCTCACCTTCATGACCAACACCTTAAAGGTGTGGGCCTTCTCGGTGTAACATTAGGGCCTTACCCTTTAGGGGTGCAACGACCTAGGATGTTACTTGGGCTCGATCGGCTTTTAGGGGAGCACTGACCTCCACAGCTTTTCCCCCTTTATGGAGGTGTTCGCCTTCGACCGACCTAAAGGAGCCGGATTTTGACTTAGTCCGGCACCAAGGGGCCTAGTTCCCACGGTTGACTACCTTGGAGGTTGAACTTTCTTTGGCCTCGAGCTCAACCTTAAGCTTGGTCGTCGCTCGGCCTCGGGCTAGGCCGTGGGCTCGACTTTGAGCTCGACCTTGACCTTGGCCTCGAGCTCGGCCTTGAGCACGGCCCCAAGCTCAGTCTTGAGCCGAGTCTTGATCTTGCTGGTCTTCAGGGGGGTCGGACTTCTTCGATTGTCCTTCGGGAAGGGTCTATGCCTTGTTCGGATATTACGGGGATAATTTCACCCACAACAAGTTATTACAATTCATTTTCAAACATATATATTCAAATGAATTATTGTAATCACTCATTTAAAATTACTTTAAAGAGTAAACTTGTGAGCATATAGTTTACTAGGGGTGGAACTACACCAAAGCAAAATGGTGTAGACATATGTGAAGAAAAAAGTACTCAAATCCATGTACAACTCTATATTTTGATTGAGATTTTAAGAGTATTTAACATTAGTATTTTGAATGAAGATTTATTTTAAGTATTTAGAAGTAATGACTGCATTCAAAAGTTTATTTATATGTATTTTTAAGAGTATTTAGAATTAATATTTAGAATTAGATTTATTTTTAGTATTTAAAAATAATGAATTATAGTCAAAAATTTTGTTTGGATATAATTTTTAAGAATATTTAGAATGAGTTAGAACGAGAATCTGGAGTAAAACTTTCTTGCACATGTGTACAAATTGAAAGAATGAAACTACAAACCCTACCTAAATGGTGACTCAAACAGTCTCATTTCACCTAACTACTCAATAGTAATTTGAATATAAGCCTAGATCATTTATTGGCAAGAAATATTTCATTAAAAAGCACAGACCTGGAAAACTCTAACATTACTAAAGCAAACACGTCAGGAGAGGCTCTTTCTTCAACCCACTTCCCTTGACCTACCAGCTAAAAATGAATTTAATAAATAAAGCGAAAACGAGTTAGGCACCACCGACAGGTTGGCCAAAAAGTCTGCAACTCGGTCTTACAATAAGAAACCGAAGCTCTTGGACTTTAATACTTTAATCATACAAAAATACTTATCAATACAAGCATAAGCTAACCAACATATATTTGCAACTCTAATTGTTTGGATTAAAAAAAAAAAGAAACTGTACAAAAATACCCTCTATGTACAATAAAACTATAAAACCAATTATTTTGTTGATATAAAATTATTAAAAAAAAAAGAAGAAGAATATTATCAAATAAAATGAAAATCCACTTTTTTTGTGCACAATTTTTAAGAGTACCTTTTCACTTTGTCTTTCAGAATGGGTAATGAAAAAAGATTCGATAGTTTTGGTTAGGCGATTTGAGAATATTTATAATTTGAAATTAAAATGTTTTAAAAATAAGAGGTTGGAATATGTTGGTGAGACTTTGATTTTATCTTATTAGTATCCGATTCCATTGTTTGATAAGTAAGTATTATTCCAGTCTTACAATTATAAAATCTCTAGAAAACTTCAATCCTGAGTTATTATTATTTTATTTTTTTTAGTTTAATTACACTTCAAAATATTCTTAAAAATTATTTAGAATTATTATCTAACATGAGGATTTATTTTGAATAGTCAAATGTTTGTTTGGACGTAAATTTTAAGAATATTTAAAATTAATATTTAGAATGAGAATTTATTTTGAGTATTTAGAAGTAATGCTTAGTAGTGATTGTAGTCGAAAGGCTTATTTGGATATAGATTTTAAGAGTATTTCGAATGAAAATTGATTTTGAGTATTAAGAAGTAATGATTACAGTTAAAAACTTATTTGGTTGTAATTTTTAAAAGTATTTAAAATTAATATTTAGAAGGAGAATTTATTTTAAGTATTTAAAAGTAATGATTACCATTAAAACTAATATTTTTTTTTTTTTAGTATTTAGTAAATACTAATTTAAAATAATAGTTCAAAATACTCATATAAGTAGGACGGAGTATCAATCAAATTAGCATTATCATATATCTTATCAGGGCATTGACGTGTTGGTATACAAAATTTGATCATTGGCTTATTGTTGTTTGTCACATTAATATGAGTGCACCCCGAAAAAGGATGTGATATTAAGTACGGCTTGAGTATATGGAAGAGGGAAGGAGATTTTGATGTTTGGATGAGAGTAGTTAATTCTTAAGTAGATGACTATCATGATTGAATTTATTACCTTAAGTATTCAAAAGTCTTATTTGACCGATAGATACTAAATCATTTCATGGTAGTAATGATAATTATTACTTCTTTTCATTTTGATTTTTATAGCTCAAATTCCAATTTCAAAATTTTGATAATTATTGAACTAAATGACAATTATAAATTTAAATTATTTTTTATTATTATAAATTCAAATATTTTTATTCAAGTAAAATTTTGACAATATGACAAAGATAGATACTACAATAAAATTGAAATAATATTTCTTTTAGTTATATACTTATTGTGATATTTGTTATTAATATTTCATTTTTATTCTAATCTCTAAATTAATAATTATTGTACTAATCACAAATTTTTTTTTTTTTTTTTTTTTTTTTTACTTTTGGATATTTAGAATTAAATTTCTAATTTCTAATCCAATTTTAATTTATAAATATCATTCAAACTCAATGAGCAAATCAATTTTTTTTTTAATATTTTTATTTCAACAATAGGGAACTCATGACCTATTAGTCACAAAAGTACACTAATAATGTCAAAAGATTTTGTATTTTTGAGTGAATATGGCACAGAAAAAGTTACAATAAAATTATTATAACTTTGATATGTATAGTTAAAGTTAAATTAGAGAGAGAGAAAATAGTTAGGAGTTAGATGAAGATTAGATATGAGGTTTGATGGATGTTGGGAGAGTTGATGTCGAGTATCTCAATGTCTTCCCAGTTCTCCTCCTCAACCCAAAAAACAATTGCCCCAACTATATTTGAGACTACAATTTTCAATTATTGTTGAACTAAAATTAAATGACGAGCATATCTCAAACATATCATAATTAAAAGTTAAGACTCATAATAAAATTTTGGTTGAAATATACTAGTTTTAGCCTTTTATTTTGATGTTCGAAATCCGAATTGATATTTTAACCCATTTTTTTATAGGTAATAGATATAATGCTCAAATGTTAAAAAGCAAGAAGCATAGTAGTGATGGAACCCAAAAAACGTACTCATTTCGTTAAAAATTAAAAATTCAAATCATCAAAACCATTGGTGATTCGTTAATTTCATTGTTTAGACGTAATTCAGTTCAACACTACGTCGGGATTTGATCTTGAAAATCAATATGATTTGTTAAAAAAAATTAATTAAAAACTTAAAATTTAAGAGATATTTAATTCATTCAAACTCAATTAAAGCATGAGTAAACCATCATAAACGTTGAGCGCGTGTTTAGTGGAGTGATTAAGATTAAGTTAAAGAGGGGTTAAGTTAAACTATGTGTTAAGTAAACTAGGTTAAAGTTAAGGGGTTAATTATTAACTTGAATTTTAATTATCATTTTTCAAACATTTTTAAATGATTCGCACTGTTATTTTGTTTTTAATTTTCATTTTTGTCCATAATATATAAATGAGAAAATATATTTTATTTAAAATAGTAACATCATAATTATCATTCCACGGACAAATTAATGAGTTTTTTCCATAAAAATATTATATTTTAAAATCTATTATTTTAAGTTGACTATTATTAAAAATGTAAAAACTTATAATATCTCTTAAGTAAGTTTTGTATTAAATTAGAAAATAACTACTTAAAATATGTGTGATTTATGATCATTTTTAATAGCTTTCATGATAACTATTTCATGATATAGTTTGTTCTACTTTAATTATGGAAAATGTGTTAATCATAGTTATTGAGATTCATTGACAGTTATGGAAAGTATACCAAAAGAACGGACATCATGTATACCCAAGGATCATGATGTCACAGATTCAAATTCTCTTATCCCTAATTGTCGTAATCTCAAACAAAAAATAATTATGAAAAAGTATTTAAATTTGATATCTAAATAAAAATTATGTATTTAAAATATATATATATATATATTTATATATATATATGTGTGTGTGTAAAGTATATCAGAACTATAGTAATTTTATATTGATTTATCTTTTACAATATTCACAAAATAAAACACATATTTTACAAGATTATCAAAATGAAACTCATCCTTTACAAATTAACAAAATAAGAAGCAAATTATCCATTTTGAATTTTTGTTCTCATCATTCATCAAATTCTAACTCATTATATAATAGCAATAAAATTAACGGTAATGAAAGTAACCATTTATTTATTGAAATTTAATAAATGATAATTTATAAAATGATATTTTAAAATCGTATATAATAATGATCTTAATTATTTTTTCTTTGATAAATTAGAAATATTATATTATATTTGATATTAATGGTTGATATCTTATTATACATATGAATTAAAAAAACAAATACATTTTTAAATCTAAGTTTTAAATTTAAATAAAATGTTTGAAAAACATAATTAAAGAAATTTTCAAAAAACGAGACATAGAGAGAATATAAGAGAAGTATTGTTGAAATTCGTAAAGGGTTAATTAACGCGCTAATAGTCAAAGAGAAAATCATAATTAAAAAAGAAAAAGTATTCATTCATTTCTTGATAATTACTTAGGAAAAAATTAATTCTTTGCAATTTTTTTCAACACTCAAAATCTTGGGGGAGTAAATAAGTTGTTTTACGAAAATAATCAAAACAAATTAGAAATTAAACTTAATACTCTTCGTATTAAAAAAAAACACAAATAACTTGTTTTCTAGTAGAAAATGTGAAATATGAGAATTTGAACTTGAACTGGAAAGTTAAAAGAAGTATACAATAAGATTGAAGATTCATTTCAGCACATGTGTGAATGAGAGTGAGAGGAGAGAGAACACTCAAACCCTACTAATATGTGCTAATTTGATTTAGGATATTTTGATCCAAACAAATTTTCCTATACTTCAATTCGTATGACATTCTCATGGGCCTATTGGTTCAGGCCCAGAGTTTTAAGAATAAAACTATAAAATGAATGAAAATAATGACACAACACAATGAACATGAACATGATGGTGCTAAACTATTTAAAAACACAACCCACAAATGAAGTACCTAACGCGCCGTTTGATAACCATTGGTTTTTTCGTTTTTTATTTTTGAAATTTAAATTTATATTTACTCAAATTCTCTAGGCAAGCTTTCACCCTCTCTTAAATTTGTAGGTAAATTTTAACCCAAATTTCATAAATCAAAACAAGTATTTGGAAACCATTTTTTTTATGTTTTAAATTTTGGTTTGGTTTTTAAAAACACAGGTAACATGAAGATGTGAAAGTGATGAAAACTAAGTATCGGACTAGTAGTTATAGGTTTAAATTTCAAAAACCAAATGGTTATCAAACGCGCCAAGTTTTTGAATTAAGTATCTCGGAATATTGGCTGAGCTGTCCATTTTAGATGCAGAAAAATTCTCCCTGATTTGGCTCCTTCCAGTGGATAACTGTCCTGTATTTCCCCTTCTAATATTGCTCTTGTTAATGTCATTATTACCCTCCCTAGTTTATCCTGTGGATTAAACCAGCAGTGTTAAATTAAAAAATGGTCAAGTATATAGTCTGTCTATTAAAACTTAAGCACAAGTTTGATTACCATTTCAGCTTTATATTGATAATAGTTTGATTTATTGTTTTTTGGTATGATTTCTACTATTCTAAAGAAAGCATTTGAATCTTGATCTAAATTTCAAAAACAAAACAAAATTTTTAGGCCCCGTCTAATAACCATTTCGTTTTTTGTTTTAGAAATTTAACTCTATAAGTACTACTCATACACATACTTTTCACGACTTTATATCTGCATCTATTTTTTGTTTTTAAAAACTAAACCAAAATTGAAAGTAAAAACAAAAAAAACTTCCAAATACTTGTTTTTATTTATGAAATTTTGTTAGAATTCACCTACTTTCTTAAGTGAAGATTAAATCATATGTAGAGAGTTTGATAATTACAAGCTTAAATTTCAAAAACTAAAAACAAAAAACCAAATGGTTATCAAACCGATCTCAAATTTTCAAAACTTAGGTAAAAGTAAAGTACTAATTGTAGGCTCTTAATTCTTAAAAACAAAAAATTAAAAAGTTATCACATATATTTTGGGTTTTCTTTTGAAAATCAGGGTTAAAAAACAAGCCAATTTTTTAAATTTTGTTTTTGTTTTTAGAATTGGGCTAAAAATTTAAATATATGGTTCGTTAGGAAAGATGAAACTAGTTCTAGAGAAATTTGGAAAAAACAAGCTTAATTTTCAAAAATTAAAAATAAAAACTAAATAATTATCACATGAGGATCAAGTTTTTTAATTTAGTTATAGTTTAATATGGTATCATAGATGAGAATATTTGTTTGGTGGTAATAATTTACATGATTTAACATGATAGTAACATAGGAGGCGCAATAACAATTCCTAATCAATTCTAAAAGCTAAAACATATTTTCTATTTAAATATTCCCTACTAAATGGGAAGTAAAAAATTATTTTATGTGGAAAAAAAAGTCTCTCATCTCTTCCTCTTTTTCCAAATGGTAAAAAGTTTAGTGGTCACAACTACGAACCACAAACACTTTGATTTTGACAAAGTATCCATGTCAGACGCGTATCTGACACCGATACTTGCGGATACTCAAAATTTTGTGTCCTATTTTATATTTAATTTCATACACTTTAAAGACACTCTTTGGACACTTCACGGACTCACCTTGACTTAAGGTAGATGGCCTAAAATGGAAAAGGGAAAGAAAAAGAGAATAGAATGGAGACGAGGGATATGAAGTAAAATCTAAAATATTTTGAGATGGTTAATGATTAGGCTTATAAATTTTGTTTTGTGAGCTTTTAATAGGCATGTAAATATTAGTAAAATTTTGTTTTTTATTAGATTTAAATAGACCCATATAACTAATTAGGTAGGTTAAATTCAAATGCTAATTGAATTTTCATGTTCGTCTTCATTTTAATTAGCGTTCATAGTTAGTAAAAAAATTAATATTTTAATAGTTTACCATATAAATAATAATAAAATAATGTGTCCTGCATTTTTAAATAATAGCGTGTCTCCGTGTCTATGTCGCATCATATCCGTATCTCATGTCTGTAATCGTGGTGTCTTAGGTCAGCAGTAGGAACTAGTTGTGTTGGTAAGTATTGTCTTTGATAAATTACGTGTTTTCTGGCTTCTCAGTTAGTAGGTAAATATTGTGTTTACTAGTTTAGAAGCTGAACTTTACAAACCAAACTAATTTTCAAAACTACATATATATAACACATCGGGTTAAATTTTTGCTCCACCAAAGCCAGACAATTTCTACAGTTAATAAAGCTAAAATGATTGAGATGGAGAAAATTACCTTTCCAAAAGTGTCATGATCCCAGAGTTCTACCATTAGCATATCGTGTAATGCATCCTCCACCAGAAAGTCAAACGTTTGATTCCAGACTGGGTTCAAGGTGTCATGCACAACCTAGTAAAAAAATCATCCAATGAGACTTTTAAGTTTGATAAGTACAATATATTCTATTAAAGACATCTCCTATCATTTATTAGAGAGAAAACCCGGTTCAAGTGTAGGGTGTTCCTACATTTTTTTTTTTTTTTCTATGTGGCACTATTTGATACCCAACAACTATTTTTTTTTCTTTTTTATAGTATTATTTTGTTTATAACAAAAAAAAAAATTGTGTAGAATCCAATGATGTCACATAGGTAAAATGTAGAAGCATCCTGCGCATGAACAAATAGAGAAATTTTCTTCTTTATAATATATATAAGCTACTCCACTCATAAACAATTAATTTTGAGATGGAACCGCGAAATTATTTAATATGGTATCATAGTTGATTAAACTCAAACGAGTATTCGATTCAATAAAATGAAATGGCATCCAATATAAGATTAATAGTGAGCCTAAACATGTTGAGGATCCCAAATTGAAAAAGTGAGGAGAAATTCTAGTAAAGGCCACTCTCCACTCATAACCAATTGACTTTGAGATTGACACATATTATCTAATATATACCTATATGAATAAGTTAATTTTCAATCTTCTTAACATTCCATCAAGAAAAATGATGATAATGATGGTATTTTGTCAACTAATATGGCATTGAACATTCAATTAAAGGATTATTTATTTACAACGAGAGAAATATGAAAAAAAAGCTTAGTGTAAAGATGAATATTTGAAAGTTCCTTCTTTTAACACAAAACTAAGAATCTTACCCTGGTTTTAACTTTGGTTTCTGATTTCTTCATAACGAGAACAACGTAAGGATCGGCCTTTCCCATGAAATCTACAGCAGGCAAATCTTCAGCAGCTATTACTGTCACAGATAGGACTCCTCTTACAATCGCATCCCTCTTCTTCGGAGAACTTGGTTTTCCAGAATCTGTATCTTCTGCGCCATTTGGAGCCATCTTTAGAGCCTTCTCCACCGAGGTCAATGCATAATCTGGGTTAAATGGGTTTGTATAAAGGTTCTGATCAGTGCCGAAGGGATAGTAAAGAAGTTCCAAATGCACCTATATAAGCGGATAAAAGTTTAGCAGATAACTCCTTTTAACTGAAGCCAAATTAAGTATGAAAGTGAAAACTTGATGTCATGGAGTTCTGACCTGACCCCTATTTTTGTTATCTCTTTGGATGTCCAAATCTTTGACCAGCTTCAGCCAAACATCCTTCACTTTGCCAGGCTCGAGGTCCTTTAATGCGAATTGAGCACAGCCAATTAGTTCAGATGCCTGTACTCCTTCGTCGTCGAAAACTCTTATAGTCAAGTGCTGAGTAGATTCATCTTCGACAATGAAATCAAAATGCTCATTCCATATGGGATTCAATTGATTATTCTGGTCAGATACAGCAAGAGAAAAACTTATCAGTTCAGCCATTAAAGAACAAAAGTAAAATCAAAAGAGAAACTTTGTCTTACAATGGTTTTACTTGTTTTCATTCTCTCTTTTAATGGCCGTACAAACAGCACAGCATAAGGATCTGATTTTCCTATAATGTCTTTATTGGTTAACTCCTTGGCTTGCACAAGCTTTACTTCTAATGTTCCGACAGGCTTTACCTCTAAATCACTATAAATAATAAGCGAAAACTACATATGAGAATGACATTGTTCAATGATCGACCATGAAGTAGTTTTTCATATTCTGGCTGTTTAACATACCTATAATCTCCTGCTATGATGGGCACAATCTGCCGAACCGGCCACGTTATGCTACCTTCGATTGCATCTCGAATTGTTTCCTGAAATAGAAGAGTCCATCGATTAGAACTATGCTACAGAAAGTTGTTGTGCCAACTAGAGCCAGAAAGATCAAGCAAGTCTGATTTACCTCAATAGCATCAGAAACCCCAGGAATAGATGATATGTCTCCTCCAATAATCTTAAGCTTAAAATCAAGATTTTTCTGCCAGCAGAAACATGAAGAATTGTGATAGATTAGTCTCGGAATCACTATGCATAACGGGTCTTCAGCAATATATATAGTCTTCTGATCTCATTATCCAACAGTTTTTAGGATGACAATTTACCTTTTTTCTAAGAGAATAACACACTGCTCCAAAGCAAGGTAACTCATCAACCAATGGCTTGAACATTAATCTGAAAAGCCCTGTGAATGCAATATCTTTTACCTAAATAAATAAGTCAGGAAATAAGAGAAGAGATTTGAGAGAAACGAAGCTACATAACTGCCTTTAAACTAACATGAAAACATTTACTTCAGTAAAGAACCAAGAGTTTATTTCTTGTGATTCAACACAGATTCACAAATAACAATAAGTCTATTCACTCAAACTATACTTCACCATCAGAAGAAGTTAAGTTCTTAGTTACCTGTACTGGTAAAGAAAGGCCGAGTTTAGTTTTTATATCGAGAACAATGTTTGGATTACCGTCCCACTGCATCTCCAACTCCAAAGTTATTCCACCAGTTTCTGCCTCGTCTTCAAGCACAGCGATTCCTAAAGAACAGAACGCAGTTCTTGCATTAATATGAATGAATTTGCATTGTTTCGACTAATAAGATCGCGATAACTATTACTCAAATCTAGTTTACGGCTGCAGTAGTTTGATAAGTAAACGTCAATCTATCACCTGTAAAACTTGGAGCAACAGTACCAAGGGTCAGCTTCGAGAACTTCAAAGATGATAATACAGCCGGTCGAAATTGTTCGAGAATCGGCTCCACGTTGCTCCTTATCAGCTCCGATGCTGCCTACAGAAATCGCCTTTTCATAAAATGCCAGAACCAAAAAACAAAAACCAATCGTTTCCAGAATCGTAAACTATATTCCAACTAGTTAAGACCTAAACGAAGTGCAGATTTCGATTACCGCGTCAACATACGGCCAGATTTTATCAAGCTGATGATTGAGCCAAGTTAACTGCAAATTACAAATAAAATTCAACTCGAAATCATGAAATTAATCCAACACCAGTACATCCAGACACTAGAAACGAATGAGAACCTCTAAATAGTCGAGTAACAAAGAGAAAAACGAACAAACCTTTTGTCGCTGCGTAAACACAACCCACGACGGATAAAACTCCTTCGGAAGGATTTTTCTCGAGTCCTGAGCCGTCATCCTCGCAAATGCCGCAATAGTCGTAGCCTAAATCGCGAAAAATAAAAGAATAAGTATAAGAACAGAGCATACATCGCACGAAATGGTAAAAAATGCAGAAGAGATAAACCAAATCGGAGCGATTCTTGGCGCGAACAGTCCCGGCGCGAGCAAAAGCGACAATCAGCAAAACGCCGACAACAATGCCGAGGAAGATACCGGAAAAGAACGACATGAGGAAAGATTCGAAGAGAAAACCAAAGCCAAACAAACAGAGAAAGAAGAAGAAGCTAATGGCTACGGTGTGCGTCGGCGAATGGCGTCTCTGGACGGAATGGCATTGGAGAAATGGCGGAGAAAGAGATTGTTAGAGTGAAGATTTGATCCATGATCGGAATTTCGACGATGGAAGAAGAAAAGAAGAAGAAGAATTGGTTCTTTTCTTTGGTTTTGCGTTCTTTCTTTGAACAATGGATCCGAATTTTCGTAGGAGCCTTTTGTGATGCTTGGTTTTCACGTAAACTGATGTGTATTTGTGCCACGTGGAGATGCCCAATGATTTCCTGCTTCTTTGGTTTCCATGTCAATTTTTTCTTTTCTTTTTTTTAATTTTTGCTATAGTTAAACTATCAAACATAAAGTTTCACAAATGTAAGTGAACTTTACAAAATATTCAAAAATATTCTAATTTTAATTTTTTATGGTAATCTTTAGTTAGGTTTTGTAGGATTATTTTGGGTTGTATTTCAAATTAGTATTTATTAAATATTCATAAAAAAAAACTTCATTCAAACGAATTTTTTATTATAATTATTATTTTTAAAAACTACATCTAAATAAACTTTTAAATTTAATTATTACTAATCATTACTTCTAACTACGTATAATAAATTTTCATTCTAAACAAGTTTTTCACTGCAATCATTGTTAATCATTACTTCTAAATACTCAAAATAAATATTTATTCTAAATACTAATTTTAAATATTTTTAAAAACTACACTCAAACAAACTTTTAATTGCAATCATTATTTCTAAATTCGCATTTTAAATACATTTAAAATCTCATTCCAAACATCTCTTAAAATTTTGGTTTAAAAATATCGTGAACTTCAAAAAGTTTTTTAAAATTATTCTTAACTTTAAAAATTATTAAAAATATTTTCATCATTTTATTTTGAATAAAAATGTTAACGTTTTGTTTGAATAAATATGTCATTGATTTTGGAGAATTATTATTTTTATAAAAAAATCTTACTCAAAAATGATTATTCTACTTTATCACTTTATGCATTTTTAAGTATGACTATAAAGATTATATAATTTGAAAGATCGAACTCAATAATTGTAAGTAACCGGCCAAATTTAATACTCAAAATGGGTCGATGGATTCACCAAATTTAAAATTTGAATTGGTAAAAAAAAAAATACTCCTTAACTCAACTCCATGTATACCTCTACCTTCTATGTATTTGAAAAACAAATGTAAAATGATAAATACATAAAATAAATGATAAATGATAATCATAAAAAAATATATTAATAAATTAATTTCAACATTAGATTAACTATTCAATTAATTAAACATCTAATATTAACACATAC
>JBBMEG010000018.1:2872045-2899199 GCA_037832605.1 Cyclanthera cordifolia
TTCTCAAAATTAAATTGGATCAAAAGTTTGTTTTATTTTGAAATTGTGTCAAAATTAAATAAGACACAAGTTTAATTGGTGGCTCAAGTTCAGACTGTCCATGTAAACAAGTTCAATGGGCCAAGTACAAGACTCAAGCCCAAAAGCTCATCAAGGCCTAAGCCCATAGTCTATAGAAGCTCTCTTCATTTTCAAAATCTAGAGATTTGAAACTAGAGAGAGAATTCATCGAGACGGAAGATTCTCCAAATTTCTAAGGATCAAAAGACACATAAAAGGTGAAGTGATTTCATAAGCACGAGAACATGCATCGTATTCATCACAAGCAGATCATCAAAGAAGATTAAGAAGTCCACGATCAACGAGTTAACGACCGATCCAAAGATCAACAAGAAGGCCGATCGAAGACCAACAAATTCAACCTCAAGAACAAGCTGCAAAGTCCTTGAGTCAAATCTACATTCGAGATAAGCTGCGAAGCCCTCGAAGTATTTGTATATGAGAGAAAGAATCATAAAATAGTAGAGATTGTACTCACATTCGCAGAGATTCAAATCAATACAACTATATATTTTTCATTTACACGTGTCTTGCTCTCATATTTTGCAGAGAAATCTCACGTGAACAATGAGGTTTAAGTGTTTAAAAATATTAGATTCTTTAAAATCTTTTATATTTTCCTTTTAGAAAAAATATCAACCGAAAATAATAACACTATTTGTGTCTTTTTTTTTACTTATTTTAATTTACTCATTTTTTGTTGGTGAGTAGTTTTGCTAATTTGTGTAAAAATATACATTTTTGTAATTAGTTTTCTCAAATAATGTAGACACGACAAAAAAAACCCTCTTGTTTTCTCCAAAAAGTGGCGCATTGATGGCTTGGACTTTGAAGATATACTCTTCAAGATTCCGAGACATATCTGGCTTACGGACTCCGATGATTATCTATATATATATATATAAAGCTTTTAGTTTAGGAAGTTTTGCATCTAATTAATTAAAATGTTGTCCAATTTTTAACTTTTGACAATAATATTCAAATATTAAAGAAATAGAAATACATTTATTATGAATTAAAATCCAACCTCACCTTCCATCGGCTGGTATTATTTAAGTATTATATATTTATTTGTGTTAATATTATATTCATTAATCCACGAACTAGTATTGTATTATACTACATTAATATATTAAAAAAGTCCATAAATTTAATTAGCACAACCTCAGTTGGTATTAATATATTATAACGTTTACAATCCAATATGAATTGTATTACGTATTTATACGAATCAACTTATTATTTTGAAAATCATGTAGTATTATTATGGTTGAGAGGTTAGTGGTTTATAACCTATAGAATATTAAATTGATATTTTTATCTTGGTTTTGGTATAACGTAATACTGACATATTGTAATACAATATCAACTATAAGTATTATATACGTAAGAAAGTATTAATACAGTATACTTATTGATATTATAGGCATTTTTCATGCTATGCATAACAAAAAAAAACGACTAATATTAGGATTTTTTTTGCAGCTGCCATCATCAATCAGAGATATTTTAGCATCAAATCAAACATTGAACATTGATGGATGGAGCATTGAACATGTCCATCCCCGGTTGTTCATCTTCTCCAGTCGTCATGTTCATCTTCGGTTAACTTAAGATTCCAGCCGTTGGCCATCTTTTCCGATAGTCCATGTCTATCTACTATCATTTGCGACCATTTAAAAAAAAAAAAAACTAGAGTTTGAAGTTGAAAAAAAACATTTAAGAATTATTAAAAAAAAATCAAATAAATAAATAAATATTTATATAATTTAAATTAATTTTTCTGGATACATATATATAATTTATACTCACTTGATATCATACTAAATTCCCTTTAATTTACTGTGGTCGGGTTTTAATTTATTTTATTTTTTATATCTCTTGCAATATAACATTAGTGTAGAGAACTTTTACCCATAACATTATATATTTTCTGAAAAGAATATCTGAATTCTAATTCGAATAGGGAAATTATATATTTTTCAAAAGAATATCTGAATTCTTATTCGAAAAGGGAAAATATAATGTCGGTTCAACTGTGATTTCCATGACGAACGATTGAACACAATGAAAACTTATTAAATAAAACACTGATAAATAATTTTTTTTAAAAAAACAAGTAATTAGTGTCGTAAAAAAAAGAAAGAAAGTAATTTACAGATAAAATGAAGCGCGAGAAACGCGGAATTCAATGAATCTCAGTTTTATTGGTGCTGACGAAATTGCAACAAAAAACGGGACAGGTTGGAAGAGGGAGAGACGAGGAACGAGCAAGAAGAAGGATAGATCAGAAGTAACCACCGATAACTTAATTTCTAAATCTTCTTTTTCATTCTTCAAACATCATCTTCACCTCTCTGCGTTTCTCTAGTCTCCCATTGTTCTTTTTCACCAATCCTTTCATTTTCCCCTCTTTCAAGATCCGTCCATTTTCTCGTTTTACCATTGAAAACCACTGAAATTTTGAACAGAGCTTGAAGATCTACGACCAGGACGCCGATCCCTTCTCGAATTTTGTGATTTTCTATCTGGGTTTTGTGTTTTTTTTTCATGGGTTGGAGGTATAAGGCTGGTTTATTCCTCATAGGAACTGTTGTGATTATATGGGTAACCTCAGCTGAAGTTACCCAGGTTTGTGTTTCTTCTATTTTTCGTTTTGTTTTGTTACTCGAGTTGTAAGTGGTCGATCTTGAGTTGTTTGCAGCTTAATTCATGTGAACTTTCCCTTTGTTGGGGGATTGTTGGACTCTGAGTTTGTTGGATAGTTGGGTTTTTGTTATGATAGCAGATTTTGTTTGTTCATTTGAATATGTTTGCTAAAATGCACATGCTATTTTGTTTATTGGCTTGGAACTTTGTTCTTCATTTTCTTTCTGGGATTCTATTTTTCTTCAGCATTTTGAGCTTGTTTGTAGAATGGTATGTTGTTTTTGTGTTTTCCTTCTACCCTGTTTGACTTTGGAATTTTGATTGAATTTGAGCTGGGAGTCTTGGAATTTTGGTTACAATGGTAGACTTATTTTGGTATATGCTTGCTGAAATGAACATGCTATTTTGCTTATCTTGTAACTTTGTTCTTCATTTTCTTTAGAGATTCTATTTTTTATGAAAATTTTGAGCTTGTTTGTTGAATGGTTTGCTGTTGTGTTTGTGTTTTCCTTCTACCCTGTTTGACTTTGGAATTTTGATTGAATTTGAGCTGGGTTTTTGTCGTAATGGCGGACTCTGATGTGTTTCAAAGATTTGTTGACCTGTTTTAGAGATCCAGAAATTACTATTTATTAATTAGAATGCTTCTAAGGACTTTATATTTTCTGCTAGGCCTTCATTTCAAAGCTGTTAAACGAGAGTCAGTGGATTTTTCTTTTTTAAAGAGTAATTTTATATGATTATTATGTATAGTTCATTAGTTTTTCTATACCCAACTGATGGCTCATTGGAGAATCAATGGTGGCATTTGTTTAGAAGACATGAAACCTTTCAATGTTTCTAAAATTTGATCAACTTTTGCTAGTACGTAAGTTAGGATCAACTGATCAAGGCTTAATTTTAGTTTGTTTTCTTTTTTTTTTTGCTTCCCTTTCTTTCCAGGACATTTTTACTGCTTATAAGCAGCCTTTTGCCATAACGTATCTCGGAGCTTCTCTCATGGTAGTTTACCTCCCAATAGCATTCCTTAAGGATTGGTTTTGTAATTTGGTAAAAAGCCACTCTTCTAAAAGTGGTAAAAATGCAGAAAGCTTCAGTGAGACTTGTGCTTTAAAACACAGTGGAGCGGAGACAAACTTGGACGTGGAACTTGATGGGGGTTTCGCTAGAAAAGACAGCGATGCTGATTTATCAACTCGTTCGGAAGAAAGTCCCCTGGTTTCTAGAAACAAAGATGATCTGTATATATTGAAACAAGAGAAGGAGCTTACTAACAAGGAAGTTGCTGCATATGGATTTTACATTGCCCCCATCTGGTTTGTAACTGAGGCAAGTCAACACTCATCTTTAGCTTTTTATTTGGTCGATGGACTATTGTCTAATTTAATGGTGTATTAGTCAATTAAAAACCTTCTTAAGCATATTTATGTGGAATTCAGTATGTATGACAGTGATATCAAGTGTTCTCTTTTTTCACGAACATGAGAAAGTCTTTTTAATTTTTGCAAGAACTCTCCTAATTGTTGGTAACCTGGGTTTATAGTCTGCTAGTTAGATTTATTTTATATATTTTTGGGTAAATTATAAATTTAGTCCCTATGGTTTCAAGAAAGTTAGAGTTTATTCCCTATGGTTTAAAAATCTAGACTTTAGTCCCTATTGGTTTGGAGAAATATAAAATTTAGTCCCTATAGTTTGAAGAAATATAGAATTTAGTCCCTATGGTTTGAAGAAATAGAATTTCGTCCCTATGGTTTGATAAAATCTAAAAAATAGTTCATGTTATTCGTAAATCGTAAGCTAATTAAGTACGTAAATGTGATATATGAATTACGTGTTTTTTGTCCAATCAATTACATCTCTCACACTCTCATCATTAAACACAAAAATAACTAACTTCTACGTATTTTATTCACCAACAATTACGAATGACAAACTATTTTTTAGATTTTATCAAACTTTAGGGACTAAATTCTAATTTTTCAAACCATAGGGACTAAATTGTAGATTTTCCAAACCATAGAGACTAAAGTATAGATTTTTAAATCTTAGGGACTAAATTTTAACTTTCATCTAACGATAGGGACTAAATTTATAGTTTACACTATATTTTTTTTATCCTCCCAACAAATGAAATGTTCTTAATCCTGTTATAGAAATATGCATGGGACCATGTTGTTCTTTGTCAACAAAAGAATAAAATTCTTTGATGTTCAATTCCTTTACCATTATGTAATGTCTCCTTGCCTTGAATGCCAACAAGACGCACTTTGGTGTGAGATGTCTTCGAGCTTAGTTGCTTTGTTTTAGTTACTATTCTCTTAGCATTGTTCAATGTGTGAAGATTGTACTGAGCAGTGTATGGTTTGAGGAAGCTTGGATGATGTGGTTGGATCTTAATTGGGAAACCTCAAATTAACATGGGATAACATCGGTAAATCATAAAATTACCATGTGGAGGCATTGTTGTATCATTTATATTAAATGGTCTTTATGTTTCTTTCTTCTGCATCCTTATTGTGCAAATCCCTGCCATCACACATCTGCAATGTGTAGATCTCTTCAAGTCACAATAGGTACCTTCCATGGTAGTTCTTAACACTTGCTTCTTTTTTCAGTATCTATCTAATGCTGCACTTGCACGGACAAGTGTCGCGAGTACAACGGTCTTATCCTCTACTTCTGGACTTTTTACTCTGTTCATTGGTGCCGCCCTCGGCCAAGATTCATTAAATATGGTCAAAGTGGTTGCTGTCTTTGTCAGTATGGCTGGTGTTGTTATGACAACTCTTGGTAAAACTTGGGCAGCCGATGAGTCACAACTAACTGCTTCTGAGTATGTGTGCACTCTTTCCTCTGATGTTCCCCTTAATTTTGTCTCGTAATTTTCATTCAAAAATTGTTCTTGGCAGAGTATGTGTGAATTATATAGCTATGGTTTATTGATATTATTTCTGCCTTCATTAATCTAGCTGGGGTGGAAAATTACAGAAAAATGATGGTTAAAATACAAACATTTAAAATTTTGTATGTTTTTTTAACTAAAGAAACCGATCCTCATTATAAGTTTATAACCATAGCTAAACCCGTAAATCTTATCGATAGTAAAAAAACTCGGTGGTGGGGTGCAAGCTATAGCGTATGTTATGATAACTTCACATATGCCATTTGTAACGAGTATGTGTTAACCTTGCTATCTAAGTAATTTTGTTATCCCTGATAGTTAATATTCTGGTGCAGAAATGAACACTCTCTCATTGGAGATCTTTTTGGCCTACTCTCAGCTGTGTCATATGGGCTATTCACAGGTAATAAACGTGTATCATTCTTAGTATTTGTCAGATTTGTGTATAAGTATAACTATTTGATTTGACTAGTTTTTTATTTATTTCTGGTGGTGTAGTGCTTCTTAAGAAGTTTGCTGGTGAAGAAGGAGAGAGGGTTGATGTACAAAAATTGTTTGGATACATTGGTCTTTTCACACTTGTTACACTTTGGTGGCTAGGTAAGTAGGATTATTGATATTCTTATCTGCAATCCATTAAATAGAGTGCACAAATTTATGCAATGTTCTTATTTCAGATGCTTCTTTCAATATGTTCTTGTATCTGTCTCTAAGGGGTGGCGCAGTGGTCGAAAGTGTGGGCTTTGAAGGTGTACTCCCCTCAAGGTCCCGAGTTTGAGACTCGCCCTTGACATTAATTTGTAGACATCTCCCATGTCTCCAGTCCTTCGATGTCTCCCGGTGTCTCCTAGGCACAGTAGTTTTTCCTCGAATTTCATCTAGGGGTTGGATCAACCATACAACTTCGTACGTTGCTTGAGCCATGACTCTATATTCGAACTCGACACTAGAGCAGAACATTATGTTCTGCTTCTTACTCTTCCACGACACTAGATTACCTTCTACAAATGCAAAGTTTCCCGAAGTCGACCTTCTATCTTTCTTAAATCATGCCCAGTCGGCATATGAAAAACACTTAATATTCATATGTCTACGATTTTCATACAATACTCTTTTACCTGGTGTAGACTTTATATAACCCAGAATTTGTTCCACAACTGTCTAATGATCCGTTGTAGGAGCCGACATAAACTGACTCACTATGCTAACAGAATATGATATATCTAATATGGTAAGAGTTATGTGATTTAATTTTTTGACCATTCTTCTATACCTCTCAGGATCTAAAAACGCTTTCCTTCTTTAACTAGTTGCAAATTTTGAACCATTGGCGTACTGCACGATTTTACAACTAACTTTTTTTATTTTAGTCAACAAATTCAGATTATATTTTCGTTGAGACAATAAGATCCATGACTTGCTCCTCATAACTACAATACCTAAGAAATATTTAATAGTTTCTTAGTACAAAAATGCCCGTGAATGAAGGATTTCAACGAGGCCATACCTGGAACATTATCCCCAGTGATGGCTATATCATCAACATATACTACTAGCACCTGTTTAAATTGTCTAAAAAACACAGAATGATCAGACGAACTCTTTCCCATTCCAAACTTACTTAAGGCTTGACTAAACTTGCCAAACTACGCTCGAGGGCTCTGTTTCAAACCATACAATGATTTTCGAAACCTACACACCTTGGTATTCTCTCCCTAGGTAGCAAATCTAGGTGGTTTCTTCATATAAACCTCCTTCTCAAGGTCACCGTGTAAAAACACATTCTTGATATCCAGCTAATATAATGACCAAGAATTTGAAGCTCCCATAGAAATAAACAATTAAATGGATGTTATCTTGGCAACCAAAGAGAAAGTATCACTATAATCAACACCATAAGTTTGAGCATAACCCTTGACAACTCAGCGTGCTTTCAAACATACAAGAATGTTAGGATGTTGGGGATTATGAATGGTTTGAACAAAAATAGGGATGTTATTTATTTCTTTAATATTTTGTTGGGATAAGTCGAAAAAAAAACTGAGGAAATGAGTAATTGTTGTAATGTGTTGTATAACCCACTTTTGAGCACAAAGTGTGTTTCAGGAGAAGAGTATGTTACATTACTAAGTAAGAATAGGTTGGAGAATATTAGAATTATATTAGTAAGAGTATAATAGTAATTAGCCATAAATGTTATGCTTAAATAGGGAAGTTGAGTTTCTGAAGGTGTACTCTTCTCAAGGTTTCAGGTTCGAGACTTACTTGTGATATTAATTTGTAGATATCTCCCGTATTTTCATTCATTCGATGTCTGTTCTAGGAACGGACGTGGTTACCCCGGGTATAATGGAGCAAAACTTCAATTTTTCGATTTTCAAAAAAAAAAAAGGCACAATAGTCTAGGTGAAGCATTATATCTTTAAAATTTATACTGGTTACCTATTTGATGTGTTAAAGCAATTTGATTTGAGACAATGTTTTCAATTGAGGCCCCTTCATTTCTTTTCTTATTTCAATTTTGTTTCAGTTTGGCCATTAACAGCCTTGGGAATAGAACCCAAGTTTTCGATTCCTCACTCTCTTAGGACAGAAGAAGTAGTTCTCGCTAATGGCTTTATCGGAAGTGTACTTTCTGATTACTTCTGGTATGTCAAGTCGAGATCAGCCTACTTTTAAGTATACTATTCACTTGGTCACTTGGAAAAATTCCTCCTCACATTGAACCTTTTCTTTTATATCCAGGGCACTGTGTGTCGTATGGACTACACCGTTGGTGGCAACGTTGGGCATGTCTCTCACCATTCCGCTTGCCATGTTGGCTGACATGTTCATCCATGGCCGTCACTACTCGGCGGTATACATGCTTGGCTCAACTCAGGTAACTAACTACTTTTGTTTTTCTGACTATAGAAGTACCGATTGATTAGCATCTGTCAACGTCAATGATCCTCAAGTTATGTAAACTAACTATAATATTCGATTCATGTCATGATATCTTTATTTCTTTTGGTACAATTGCAAAATCTTCCCTAGACAAACTTAGAATGACTTTCTAAGTGTTTTAAAAACAAGCCTTCAACTCCCTATAAGAAAGGACTTCAATCTAAAAGAAAAAAATACAAATCTAATCATTGGAAAAGTCTGACAAATAGATAAAACTCAGACTATTTCTCTCGATCCACACTCCTTCCCAAGTAACAAAGAATTAACCCGACACAAAAACGTATAGTATTGTTCATTGAAACTAAAAGAATTGTTACAATCGACGGTAAATCATTGAGTTGTCTAGAGATCAAAAGTGTTATTAGTAACTAATTAAGAGTTTTGTTCAATCCATGGTAGTCACTTATTTAAGAAATAATTTCTTACTGGTTTCCTTGACATCTAAATGTCGTAGGGTCAGACGGTATATTATGTGAGAATAGTCAAGGTGTGCGCAAGCTGGCTTAGGCACTCCTTCATATAAATTTTTTTTGTTACAATCTTCAATAGACGGTCTTGTTGGTAGAAGCTTGAAGTCTCTTAGGTATTCTCTCTTGGTGAAAATAGTCGAGTAGAGCGCAAGCTGGCTAAGACACTTACGAATATAATTTTTTTTTGTTACAATCCCTAAGGGACGGTCTCGTTAGTAAAATCCTGAGGTCTCTTAGGTATGCTCTTTTGGTGGTCGCAAATGTAAAACACACGACTGAACTTAATTGTAAAATTCATTGTTATCTCTCGGGTTGAAACTTTGGGACGAGCACCGGTGTCCCAATGTATGTAATGGGGCGAAGCTCCTATTCTCCTATTCCGGGTCATTATCTCCAGTCGACATTATGTGGTGATGAGTTATTACATATATTTGTGAATGTCCGAGCCAACTTATGATGGTGGCTTGCAGGTGTTTGCAGGGTTTGTAATTGCTAATCTTTCAGACTGGTTCTCAAAGAAGCTGGGCTTGTAGCATGTGGTGATAACCTTTCATTTTGGAATTTTTAACCTGGCAAAGTAAAAATCTTTCGTGAGAATATTATCTCTCCATCAACTAAATTGCAATGTAAATTCTGATTTAAACCTGTAAAATCTGCAATTTTGGGTAAAGAAACACAGTTTGCATAAACCTTAGATGACTGAATTCTACTTATGTTTTACCAGTGGTTGTGTAAATTAGGTTGAAATCGAGGTTCGTTTGGGTCGTATTTGGATATTGAGCCCTAGATGTAATAAGAATGTTGTTTGATTCAAATGAAATTTATGTCATTATTTATGTCTGTTTTTTCTCCAGCTCTATATATATATATATATATATATATATATATATTTTTTTTTTTTTTTTTTTTTTTTTTAATAAACCATAGTTGTAGTTTTTCCCAATTAATTAATAATTAGGGATTTTTTTTTTCTTTTTCTAACTAATATACGAGTAGGATTTGAATTTGTAATATTTTGGATGAGGATTTTTTTTTTTTTTTTTTTTTGAGTACAAAATTCTGTAACCAATTAAATTAGATTCAAATTGACAATTGAAAAATGTTAAAATTATATCTTTGATATTGATTTTTCTTTTTAAGTTTGGTCTAATGATTTAGATTATAAATCTTAGTATCTAATCATTTAATGCCTAAAACTTGAAAATTATATCGAAAGGGTTAATAGCGCATTGATTTTATTGTTTGTTGATAATTCAATTTAACACCACGCCACGAGAGTTGTGCTATTTATGTAGGGTTTATAGTCTCCTTCCCAAATTTGTACTAAAACAAACTTGAAAACTATGGCATTATTCATAAACTAGTTAGCAAAAGAGTTGAATGTTTGGATCCTCCCTTTCATGTGGTCAAATTTCCAAAAAAAATTAAAATGAAAAAGAACTCCAAACTTGTTAATGGTTTAGTTTTTATTGTCTCTGAGCGGTGGTAGAGTTGGTCGAGAATTGAGATTTGAGGATGTATACACTTTAACTATTTCATAGCATAACCATCAAATTTATAATTTACCTTTTTGTTACGAAAATCTATCTAAGATATACTTTTATTTTGATACTTGATATTTTAGTGGGAGAATTTTAACGTTAGACTTCATAGTACAAGTTGGGGGAGAGGAACAACAAAATCGAGTCGATGCTAATGTATCACTAATGTCAATTGAGCTATGCTCGCTTTAACTAAACTATATCATATTAAGTTATGACCAGTTGGAAGGTGAACCATTAAGACAAGTTTGGTTAAAATATCATTTTCATTGTTGGATCACGAGTTTAGTTTCATTTTAGTCCATAATATTTCAAAAGTTCAATTTTAATTAATGAACTTTTAAAATTGTTTTATTTTTGTCAATTAATTTGCAAATTTGTCCCAACTCGGTCATCAACTTTTAAATGTTCAATTTTAGGTTCTCAACTTACAAAATAAATTAAACTAGGTCTTTAATTGGATTTTTTTTTTCATAAAAATTACTATCTTTCTCTATAAATTTTTTATATTAAAATTATTAATATTATTGAACTAATTTCAAAATTATTATATGGATAAATTATTATTATTATTATTTTAATATTTTAAATCAAATGACTAAAATTGGACCTTGAAAAATTAAAAGATTAACTTTAAATGATATTTAACCCACAAGTATTTGGATGAATAACGAATAATTTAAAAGGAAGGATTATTTTAAATGATTTTAATAGAAAAGATTATAGTGATTAATGTAATCAAAATCAAACACGGATTCGATCTCGAAAGTAGACACCCAAATTGTACCTAAATAATAATAATAATAATAATAATAATTGCGATGGAAATAAAAATGAAATATTTTAATCGTTAAAAAGAATTGAGTTAAAAATCAGTACTCCGTATTTTCTTTCTACTTCCGGTTCGCATCGAATTGCAAAAACCGCGGACCTTTCACAGAAGCTGAAAGACGAGGTCCGAGATCGCCATAGCTGAATCATCGAAGATGCGATCTCAAGTTTTCATTATATTACTTTCACTCCATTTGTTCTTCTCTCTGTTTTCTCCGTCTCATGCGATTTCCACTGGGTAGGTCTCTGTGCTTTGTCTTAATTCACTGCGACTTTGTTTGTGTTCCAGTTATCATGAATTAATTAAGATAGCAGTGAATGATCGATGATTCTGTCCAATCTACATCTTTTGTTATCTCTATTGATTGTCTGTTAATCTCGTTGGCGCTTTTTGCAGGTCTGGCGATGGATACACCATCTATGGTCGGGTGAAGATTCCGAGTATGTTTCGTTTTTTTTCTTCTTCTTCCACTAGTTCAGAATGTTTTTTGATTCATTGCTTCAAGATGGTTGTGAAATTTTTATTCAATGAAAGTTGTTTGTTGGAAAACGAGAATTACAGAAGAGGAATTAAAGATGAAGAGAAGATATCGTAACCTAATCTTAGGCGGGTTGAAAAGGCTTTTCAATTGATATTGGTGAATAAGGAAGATTAATTATCATGAGCACTTCTTAGTGTAGTGTGGCAATCGAAGAAATAATATCTTATAATTGACCAAGTTCTTTTCATATCCACCCTCAAAAAAGAAAGAAAAAAACTTAGATTTTTAGTTAGTGAAATCTTCCCACTCTAGTGAACTTTGGCCTTTTCCTTTGGAAGAATTTCTGAATGAGATCATCAAATCAATATTGTGAAGGAACACACAAATTAAAGGGTGGATTTCCTCATAACTGTAAGCCAAACCCATCTTTCAAGTTTCAATAGGTATAAGGGCTATTAACTGATTTATCACTCTGCTTTCATTAACACACATAAACTTTTGGGTTGATTGGTGGTTTAACATAATTCAAGATATATATATGATAGACATCTGCATAGTTGGATTTGCCTGATTTTTTTTTTCCCTTGAGTTATAACAACATTTGTGGATTGGAGGGATTTGAACATTTGACCTTTTGGTCGAGGATACATGTCAATTTCTTTCGAGCTATGCTCACTTTGGCTAGATTCAATTTAAAATGGCGAAAAGGATTTTCAATCACCCACCTTACGTTGTTTTGGAGGCGAGGCAACACAGCTATGCTTCATGTCATGAGAAATAGTGAATTCTGTAGGCAGAAGTGTAGAGCATTTATCTTCTTCACCCTTTCACATGTGGCATGGTGGTTGTACCTTTTACCTAGCCTTTTTTTTTCCTTTTGTTCGTATTGAATCCGTAGGTGTGACTACTATGCAAGAAATTTATTTTCAATACAGGTTAACATTACAAATATTAAAAATATAATTGGATGAAGAATGATACACGCTTCAGAATGGGTGTTATATTTGCTTGAGATTATTTGATTAGAAGATTGTTGTTATAACTTATATTCTGAGCTAATGCATCCTGTTAAGTTCTTGGCAGGCAACGCACTTAAAGGGTATGGACTTCCTGGAAAAATCTCGAACATTAAAGTCATACTTAATGGTGGACAAAGAGTTTCCTTCTTGAGGCATGACGGATATTTTTCATTGTATCCTTTATATGTTTTTAGTTGATGGAAAATGCTTCAAGTTAAGGAGTTATATTACTTTTAGGCTTATTTGTATTGCACATAGGATTTAATTTTATGCTTCGTTTTTATTTGGAACTCCATTTTCTGCACTGGTCATTTATAAATCCTCATTTGAATGTAGTGTTTAATTTTATTTTGTACTTTTTTTTTCGGTGGTTAGCCTTATTATTATTTTGAAAAGGAGTTAAGCTGAAAAATATGGCCCTCCAATTGATCTACAAGCAGGTGTCGAGTAAATTGTTTTTTAAGATCACTGCATCCCCTTAACTTAATTTCTTAAAGCTATAATGTGCCAGCAGGAACTCATCTGATTGAAGTTGCCGCATTGGGCTATTTCTTTTCTCCTGTCAGTTATCTTTTTCTTTCATTAGCTCTTTCAGCTTTTTTACAAATCTGGTTTCATGCGACTCATTTTTCTTTTTGATTCTCTATTAATTCATTAGGTTCGAGTCGATGTTAGTGCCAGAAACCCAGGTAAGGTTCAGGCAGCCTTAACAGAGAACAGGCGAGCACTGAGTGAACTTGTTTTAGAACCTTTAAGGGAGGAAGAGTATTATGAGGTTGGTTCAGCATAACCTCCTCTCTTTTATCCATTTTCATGTTATGGAATTTCTTTACGACCTTACTTATATATGATCTGTTCTATCGGTTGCACGACCGTGTCCCTTGAGTTCTATATGTTATATAATTTTTGTCTGCTTGATCTCACGTTACAACTTAATCTATTTGCACGATAGGTTCGAGAACCCTTCAACGTAATGTCTGTTGTGAAAAGTCCTATGGGTCTGATGATGGGGTTCATGCTAATTGTTGTATTCCTGATGCCCAAGTTAATGGAGAACATAGGTACGCGCTCATTTTCTCATTACACAGTTGTCTCAATCTTCACATCCTGGTTATTGCTAATTCATGATTAAGCTTCTTAAGGAAAATTCATGTGCTATCAATAGTTTTGTCTTTCTTCATATCATCATATTTTGATCCAGGAGATGAATTTGGTGAACTGTAATATACGAATTTTCTTGACTATCAAACATCATAGGGTCGAGCAGTTGTCTTGTGTAAGATTAACCGTGATGCATTCAAGCTAGCATTAACCCTTGCAGTTTAAAAAAAAAAATCTTGGCCATGTGTTGATAATAAATTTGGGGGAAACTACATTTTTAGTCCTTAAGTTTTGGGGTCTAGTTTCTATTTGATCATATATTTTTAAAATTAGTCACTTTTACTCCTGACATTTGAATAATTTACAATTTATGTAACTAGCAATTGTTACGTCAAAAACTAAAATTGAGCATTATTGGTTAAAAGTGTTTTATATTGAAACATATAGACTAAATAGAAACAACAGCCAAAATATAAGGACTAAGTACTTTTTCCCTAAAATGTTCGAACTTTTCACCAAGCACAGGTCATTTCTTAAAAATTTAATGACATCTGAGAGAATTGAACACGTAACTATTTGTTACTAGGTCATACATATCCCGTCGTTGAAGTTATGCTCTTGTTGACACTTTAACAGAAGCTCTCGGTTACTTTGGTTACTACCATATCAATTTTTATTAATTAAAAAGATCAGATTTTCTCATGCCAAATCTCTTGGTGAATGTTACAAATTCAATTTTTTCCCATAATTGAATGATTGTCTTTCTCCCCAAAATGAAGGATGATTTTATCTCTGACTGCCCGTTTTTAATGATCAGATCCTGAAGAAATGAAGAGAGCACAAGAAGAAATGAGGAACCAAGGCGTCCCTACTTTATCGAGTTTGCTACCCCGTAGCAGTTAAAAAGATCGATCTCCAGACCGACTACATCCCTGATTCATGCAGAAAGGGAGATGGATTTCGAACAGTCCGCGTAATCATCTAGTTGTTCTGATGATGCCATTCTAGTTAAAGCAGTTAGGGAGAAGCTAAACCTGTTATTGATACTGATACACATTATTATCTATTAGACATTTGTTTGATCTGGATTTCATCATCATTCTTGACCAGTCTCTCAACAGAGTTATGTAAAATGACCATTTTCTGTGTTACCCAATATGGATTAAACATTATTTTGATTGTTAATTATTGTCAGGTCACCTAAATTGATTTTGGTAATTTTGTTTTATTATAAAGAAATTTACAAAATTAGTCGAATCTAAAAAATAATTATAAATATAATCGCTTTAAGTACGTATTTTTTATAATACAATATTTAATTTTCTTTATTATAATTATATTGTTACTTCAATCTAGAGACTTACCATGGCTATTCACTTGCTAGAAAGAAAAAAAAAACTTAATTTATATATTTTTCCTCTTTGAAATTTCAGAATGATGTTGTAATTTATGTAGCATACTAAAATTTACTTGTAATTTAGATAGCTATCAATGTTCAATGATATAATTTTTTGTATTTTGTTGATGGCCTGAGTGTACATGGGTTGAGTCATCCAATTCAATTCTTATATTTTTTGGATTTGGTTGGGTTGGGTCACCGATCATAAACACATTATAAATATAATTATCTTTTATTAAATTAGTTATACATAAACAAAATACAACTATTATCATATAAATATAAATATAAATATGAAATGTGCAAAATCAAAAGTGACATTCAAATTAATTTTACGTCAACCCAATAATCAATCAAACCTATGAAAATTTCATTTATTTGAACTCAACTCAACTTTAATAAGTTGATAATCTAAACTAATTTGTAATATTCATTTCTTTGATGCCTTCCGGTGTTTGGCCTAGGGACGATGTGGTTACCTTGGGTATAGTAGAACAAAAAGCTTTGATTTCAAAAAGAAAAAGTTGATAATTCAAACTAACGTGTCAAATTGAGTTGAATTCATGTTATTCTAAGTTGTCAAATTATTTGAATACCCTAATTGATGTCGCGAGTTAAATAATTGATTGATATAAAAACAAATTGGAAAATTAATAACTAGATTTTTATTCAATCAATTATTTAATTTTTATTATTAACAAACTTTGATTTTAACTATCATTATAAACAAAATAAATAAATAAATAACGTGTTAGTCATTATTTTGTATGATTATAAATGATGTGTGATTACAATAGTTCGTTTGATATGATTGTTTCAAGTGGGTTATAAAAATTCATTTATAACAACTCGTTATTAACCTCAAGTAAACACTGTGTTTTTTTTAGTACAAAGGGATTAACTACTTTTGTCATTGGCTATTTGTTAATTTTTATTTAATAGCAATTTCTAAATTAAAAAACCATTTTAACCCCTTAGTGTGACATATAATTTCTGTTGCATGCATGTATTTCAAAATTAAATACTTAGCATTTGATATATCAATAATACTCCATTTTATTAAAAAATAGTGTTTATGACCATGTCCATAATCATTAAACTAATTTTAAATTTCAATATTTGGATGAAATAGTTATCTTAATATTTATATAAATGAATCTTCAAAAGAAAATAAATATAAAAGCTAACTTCAAAACACAAGAACTAATGTAGAAGTATAAATGTTTAATTTTATAATGTACTAACCAAATAAATATTACCCTTCTAATTTAGGGTGATTTCGATTTGATTTCCTATGGTTTTTCATCAAACTGATAATCGAACCAATATTTTTTATTTTTCAATAATTGACTTTGAATAGATGTCCAATAAAATATTAACATTTTTTGGTTTGGTTTTCAATTTTGATTTTTAAAAAAATGTTTATTTTCCAAATTTTTTTGTCTCATTCTCAAATTGATTTTTAATTTTATTCTAAAGATTTTCATCCTACAAAAAAATTAAAAAAATTAAAATAAAAATACTTTTACTTCATATTTCACATTTAAATGAATTCTTTCATCAAATTTAAATATCAATAATTTATTTTTTATTAATTATATATTAGGTTCGCTTCAATTTTTTATTTGTTATTTTATGAAGAACCAAAATGGAGCTGATATAGTTTTTATTTTCTAAAATGTCAAATTGAATAATTTAATATTATTCTAAAAAATCGAACCGGATTGGTTGATTTTGTATGTTTTTTGATACCCCAATTCCAACTTACAACTAAAAAAAGCATTTCTCTCAATATTCGTTGTTTTTTTGTGTCTTTTCTTTTATGTAAAAACAAGAACCAATAAGATAGCCAATATCGAAGAAAGGTGTGAAATTCGTGATTTTTTTTTTTTCGAAACAGAAAAATTCATGATTTAAGCATATGAAACGAAAATAAGTTCTGGATAATGTACTATTTTCACAAAAATAAATATAATCAAAATTTTAAAAATTTATATATTCAATAATTAATATTATATTATAAATAAATACTATATTATAAGGAAGTAAATGAAAATGTCTATCTTTATTATTATTATTTTAAATGATTATATTTATAATTGTTTTCTAAATTTTATTTTTTGGTGGGTTTGTTTTTTTGTAGAGAAGAGTGATTAATTACCACTTCTCAATCCTATATGCAAATCACAAATACCGGACATGTGGATATGGCATTATTCTCGCAATGGGGAGTTTAGTGTAAAGAGTGCATATAAAGTGTGGATGCAGTCAAGGTGTCCTCCTAGTGGAAGGTGTTATGGGGCTTATCTATCCCATTAAAAATCAAGATTTTCATCTGGCGAATGGTTAATGATATACTGCCTACGAAAACAAAGCTAAGGGAAAGACGGATCGAAACAGAAATTAATTGCAGAATATGTGGTAAAGTTGAGACAAGTAAGCACACCTTCTTCCAATGTGCAGCAGCTACCAATCTATGGAATTCCCTCTCCCTAGCAAGATTTTTTCTGAAAACAACAACAGCATCTGTGATTGAGTGTGTTCTACATCTTGTCGACAGTATGAAGATAGAAGACCTGGAAATCTTTTGTATTGCTTGTTGGTTGCTATGGAATGCTCAGTGGGATCGAAATCTTATGGCTATGAAACACGAGGAACATGCATATTGGGTTCTTGACTACCACATGGAAATAAATCGGTTGCAGAAGCCGACGAGTCGCAGCCTTCCACATCGCAGAAATCATATATGGACCCCCTCGACAGAAAGGTACGTTCAAGCTGAATGTTGATGCAGCGTTTTCTTCGTCTGCATCGGGGTTCAGATTTGTTTTGTGAGATTGGGAGGGGAATGTACATACTGTAGGGGCTATTCATTATGCTGGCTGTTTGGAGCCTTTGTCTGGGGAAGCAGAAGCCTGCCTTTGCGCCCTGCGCTTCATTGCAACGAGAGAGGATATGAAGGTGGAGATGGAATCTGATTGCAAGGTGATGGTGGATATGGTGAGAGTCGATTAGACATCTACTACTTAGGTGGGAACTATTATACAAGCCATAAAAAACGCAATCAATGATCGACAAAATGGGAGTATCTGGCACATCCACAGATCTGCAAACCGAGTGGCTCACGAACTGGCATCCTCTGCGCTGAAGCTTAGTTCGAATAATGTATGGTTTACTCAGCCCCTCAATGGCTTCTTCCCTCTATTTCTTTTGATAAGCGTCAATGTACAAACCTAACTAATTGTCTCAATTAATAGAAGCATTATTTATTCTCAAAAAAAAAAAAAAAAAACCACCTCTCAAAAAATCAGTGGTTTGTATTTAGTAGCAAACTATCAATCTAACCACTCGTCAAACATTGTATCAAACTATTAAATCAAATTTCTCATGAAATAGATCATTCAATTACTATTAACATCGATCTCCAAATAAGTAATTAATTACTCAACCACTACTAGCATCAATCCTCAAGCAAGTACTTGATTACTCCAAATTACTATTAACCTTTCCATTCCACTTCTCTCTTTTCTACGAACATATCTTAGGGATGATTGGATTTAGGGGAGAGGAAATGAGGAGAACAAACTCTTGTTTGTTTTTAATACATCATAACCTCTCCCCCAACTCTTTCTCATCCTCTCCTCAATTTCTCTAAAACATTCAATCAAACCTAAAATCAAATTTTATATCAAATCTAATTTAAAATAAACACATTCTCTTATAAAATACAAATCTCAATCAAAACTTTATATTAAATTTAATATAAAATAAACATTTTCTCCCCTAAAATACATCCAAATAAAATTTTTCTAAACCTCTACTCTGTATAACACCAATTATCAAACAAATACTTCATATCTTTAATTTACTCAATTTTCTCTTCTTCCTTCGTTTCTTCTATTCTCCTCTTGTCAACTTCAAAATCGAATCACCCGTTTAGTTACTCGAAAAACAATAAAAAAAGAAAAAGAAAAAAAAGTAAGCAAGTTTATAAGTTTTCGAGCCAACTCGTGAGTTGAAGGTCCGAGTTCCTAATCGCGGATAAAGTATCAAACTAGCGCCAGAAGAAAAAGGGTAATCCAAGAACAGAGCGCCAAGAAATGGCGTCCCTCCTAAAGTTCCACAACCCATTAACCTCAACCCGATTCTTCCCATTTTCAGTCTCTCAGGCGTTTCTCCGCAGAACTCACCGCCATTTACGTTCCTCAATCATCAAATCCGCAAGATGTTTCACTATTTCTCCGAGCTCATCTCAGCACACGGTGACTCAGGAGAATCTCAAAGAAATCGCCGGCGTTCGGCGTGAGAGTACCTCGTCGGAAATTTGGCTGCACAACACCATGAGTAGGAAGAAGGAGCTGTTTAAGCCCAAGGTCGAAGGTAAAGTTGGCATGTATGTTTGCGGTGTTACGGCTTATGATCTTAGCCATATCGGCCATGCGCGTGTTTATGTTACTTTTGATGTTCTATACAGGTATTGGTTATTTCTTGGCTTTATCTTAATTCATGCGGTTCTAATTTGTGTAGTCATTTCGTTTTGGAAATGGTGAATTTGTGTTTGGTTCGTTTGTGTAATGATTCGTTATTCTGTGTTGATATGTGTCCAGATATTTAAGGCATTTGGGATATGATGTTCTTTATGTTCGAAATTTCACCGACGTGGATGACAAAGTGAGTGAGTTTTCTATGATGATGTCATTTTCAATTGATTTTTTTTATTTTTTTTTGTTCATGTTTAAATTGTCGTTTCCCTTCATGTACATTGCCCCTTACTTGGAAGTGAGATTGATAGGAACGAGAAGACTGGGAACGAAAATGGTTTCAACTTCTTTTTCCCGTTCAACTTCTTTTTGCGTTTCTGTGTTTTGTTAGGCGCGTCTGTTGTAGTGAATGGTTTTTCTTTTCATTGCATAAGTGAGAAAAGGTGTATAGATAGATGGAATAACTTTTGGTAGTTAAATTTGAGTTCCTAATGAAGCTTAATTTTCAGAAAGAATGGATATGGAAATAATGATCAAAGTAAGATTTGATGAGATTAAGTCTCAAATTTGGGCTTGTGAACTTAAAAGCATTAAGAGATTGGGTCACCCTCTTCTGTTGATTTCATTGATGATATGACATTTCTCCTAGTTTCCTAACAAATTATTTGTTCAAAATTTTACAATCCTTTAGTAAAAAAAGTTCAAATTTTCTGCTTCATTATACCAAGGTCACCATTCTATCCCACAACAATGACCCATCCAAAGGAACTAACTTCTGAGAGAGTTTTCCAAGGTGGCTTTTCCAAATATATTAGCGATCTTGGACGGGAATTTAAACACCAAAAGATAATAAGACGGTAAATTTATCAAGACTACTTTTTTAAAATGTGATTTTTCCTATGGAGATCCAATACCGTTTCCATTTGTCAAATTTCAATAGGTGTTGATTTGCTTTTCTTACCTCATATCTGTCTTTCTTATATTGGATAAGTTTTTTATTGTCACATATAGCTTAAATCATTCTATCTCTTAGTTGCTAAATTCTACATGCTTTGGAGACAGATTTTCGTGCACTTTTGTTTCATTCCATGTAGCCAACTGGAGCATTTTACACTTCTTTTATGCTTGATATTATAATGTTTCGTTTATCTTGGTCCAACTTTTTTCATAATGCTATGACAGGATCCTGAGTCTGCACTTTTCAAATTCTGTAGATAATTGCTAGAGCAAATGAGTTGAGGGAAGATCCGCTTAATTTAAGTAAACGTTACTGTGAAGAATTCTGTCAAGATATGGTGCATCTTCATTGCTTGCCTCCTTCGGTTGAACCAAGAGTTTCAGACCACATGCCCCAGATCATTGATATGATAAAGCAGGTAAAATTTTCTTTGTTTTGTGGTCTTCACTTGGTAGAAGTTATAAGGCTATAAAGAAACACAAATGCTGTCTCATATTATTAGCCTATTGGAAATGCACGTGGTCCCTATGTAACCCCCTGACTAGAATCACGTGTTCGAACCTTAAGGCGAGCTTAACAAAAGAAACTCACAAGATCTCTTTGGTCTGGGCCTTGGGGTAGGTGCGACTCTCTGGTACTCCTGGATTAGTAGGCCTCCACCTGATTACTAAAAAAGGGCAATCATATTATCTTGATTTCTCAACAAGCTTTAAAACCATCTTTTGCTTCAAAATAAACACATATTATTCACTTGTTGACTATTTTTTTGCGTTGGTATGTCACAGTCGATTCTAGGAGGGACGGGGACAAGCCATTAATTGTTTCTCTTGTGTTTTGACAGATTCTTGATAATGGATATGCCTATTGTGTTGATGACGACGTGTACTTTAATGTGGACAAATTTCCGAAATATGGACTATTGTCTGGAAGGAAGTTAGGGGATAACCGAGCAGGGGAGCGGGTTGCTGTGGACTCCAGGAAGAAAAACCCTGCGGATTTTGCTTTGTGGAAGGTCAATCTAGTTGTCTTCTATTATTGTTAAGTGTTGAATGCATATCATCAAACTATTAGGTTCTCTAAATTAAAGGGATTGATACCTTCGTTTCTTGAATTGAAGATAGATAAAGAAAAGTAAACAACCCTAGATTGATTTGTAGGTACAGATCTACTGCCTTATCAATCTCTAACTGACAAAGATAAATGCAGCACTTCAAAATTGTATGATAATGTGCCCTTATCTTTCACTTATCTTTGTTCAGTTTATGTATTTCATTGAAAATCCTATGGTATCATGCAGTCTGCGAAGGAGGGGGAGCCATTTTGGGAAAGTCCATGGGGACCGGGAAGGCCAGGATGGCATATAGAGTGTAGTGCCATGAGTGCAACTTATCTTGGGTATTCTTTTGATATACATGGTGGAGGGATGGATCTTGTCTTTCCACACCATGAAAATGAAATTGCTCAGAGTTGTGCTGCTTGCAGAACTAGTAATATAAGCTACTGGGTACATAATGGATTTGTGACCATTGACTCAGAGAAAATGTCAAAATCTCTTGGGAATTTTTTCACCATTCGGCAGGTACACTTAAATCTTTCATTTATATTTACCAATTTTCCTTTTTTTCTTGCATTTTTCTTCTTCTTTTAAACAATATGGAAGTCCATAGCTGGATCTGATTTTTGCTGTTTCATTTTATTACAAGAATTTGTTTCAAAATGTTAACTATAATCTTCCAGGTGATAGATCTTTACCATCCGCTGGCTTTGAGGCTTTTCTTGTTGGGGACACATTACCGTTCTCCAATCAACTACTCTGATTTCCTGCTTGAAAGTGCTTCAGATCGCATTTTTTACATCTATCAGGTACTACAATTTACAGTTTTCATAATAAAAAATTATAGGTATAAATACAGTTGGCGGCTCGGGGCCCTTGTATTAAAATATAAGAAGCTTAGGTGTGTCTTCACCGTAGAGATCATGATTGATTTACTTTCACTGAATTTGAATGGTTGCAGACTCTTGATGACTGTAAAGCTGTTATTAGCCAGCAAGAAGAATCAAGTTTTAAGGGCTCCGTCCCCCCAAGTTTGGTGGATGAAATCAACAAATTCTACAATGTTTTTCTGACCTCAATGTCTGATGATATTCACACTTCTGTGGTTTTGGCAGCGTTATCAGATCCTTTGAAAATTATTAATGATTTGTTACATACACGTAAGGTATTAGATATAAGTGTACCTTTATTTATTTTGACGTAGTCAACCTTTTGCTGTATGAATCTATAGTATAACTTCTCGCCAAAAGAACATGGTTGTCTTTGGCTCCAGTGCACCTATGTTTCATTCAGCATTATCTATTGATTAGTGTCGTGGTAAGATAATTATCATCTATTTATGCGATTCACTTATTAATTTGATGCATTAAAATGATTTTTTTGAGATTATGTCTGAGTTTAGGCCTTAAGGACGAACATGAAAGAAAAAAATATGCTTTTGTTCGAGTCAATGAAAGTGTTAGGGAGGGAAGGAGTCTGTTTATATGCACTTAGCTTTGAAAACCATCCCCCATTTTTTGCATATTAATAATTGGATGCTTTTTCAAATTTTTTCTATTCGTTGAAACATGTTTAATTCTAATTCATTCAGGGAAAGAAGCAGGACTTTCGAATGGAATCTCTTGCAGCTTTGGAGAAGATGATAGGTAGTGTGTTGTCCATCTTAGGACTGATGCCTGCAAATTACTCAGAGGTGGGATTTTTTTTTTTTTAGATTTGTGAGTGTTCGAGCTAGTGTAAGCGCACCTCAACTATTCTCACGGGATAAGTGCTTGACTCTATAATATTTTGTTGTCAAGAAAATTTATAAGAAATTAATTTTTAGGTTGGTGATCCTCTGAATTGGATCACATAGATTGAACCCTTAATCTCTTAGCTCCTAAAGCCTTCTTGACTATTAAACCAACTTATGATGGTTAAATTCAGTTACAATTCTGGTTACATAAATAAATGTTGTCCTTGAAATCGGTTATCCCATGGTTGTCGCCGTCTTTTGCCTAACAAGTATCGATGAAATTACTGTTCAACTAAAAGAGACTATTCATCGTACATTCAGTAGAGAAGTTTCGGTTAGATTAGGCACAAAATCGTCTATGGACGGCCTTGTTGGTAGAAGCTTGATGTTTCCAAGGTATGCTTCTTTAGAGATCTCAGGTTTGAAACCTACGAGTGAGTTTAATTGTAGAATATCTTGTTGTCTTCTAGGTCAGGTTTTCAAACCGGTTGGGGTGCCCGTGGAGCGGGGTTATAAAATAAAATAAATAAATGTTCTTATTTGTTATGGCTTGAGAAGAACAATAGGATTTGTAGAGAGTGAGAGAGAGTGAGGGAGAGAGAATTTGGGTGAGAGTTTGGGAACTAGGTTTAATGCTTCCTTGTGAACAGTTGGGCCACTTGACCTTTTTGTAGTTACGGTATTTGTTTTATTCGTTTGGATTGGATCCCATTTATGTAGCTAGCGTTTGAGCATCCTTTTCTTTCAGGCTTGTTTTCTTGTATGTCCTAGTATTGTATGCTTTCGTTTGTTGAATGAAAGTAACTATATGTTTTACACTGACTTGCGACTCTCACGCTTCAGAAATCAGCAATAACTTGATGTAAACTTCTTGCTTTTCCTTCAATGTTTATTGCTTAGTATGATATATTTTGAAACGAACCTGATAAAAAAAAATTTGTTGACACAGGCTCTGCTACAGATGAAGGAAAAGGCGTTAACGCGTGCGAAGATGACGAATGATCAAGTAGAACAGAAAATAGAAGAGAGGAATGCAGCAAGAATAAACAAGGAGTATGAAAAATCTGATGCAATCAGGACTGACCTAGCTGCAGTGGGAATTACTCTAATGGATGGCCCAAAGGGAACAACTTGGAGACCAACTATTCCTCTTGCACTTCAAGAGCAACAGGCTGCTTCAACTTGAATCACTTGTTTGGTAAGTACACCATGTTTGTTTTTGTAGGAATAAATATCCTTCCATTTTATCCTACTGGCTAGAACTAGTTTTAATACCAACTTTGGACAAGTTCCTAAGGAGTGGCACAATGGTTGAAGGTTTGGGTTTTGAAAATGTGCTCCCTCCAAAAGTCCCAGGTTCGAGACCTATCTGTGTCATTAATATGTAGACACGACACCTCTCGTGTCTTTGGTGTCTGACCTAGTAACGGGGGGGCATGGTTAACCTAGATATAGTGAGCAAAGTTTTGATTTTTTGGTTAAAAAAAAAACTAAATTTGGATATTTTTAAAGTAAAGGGAGTGCTAAAGTAATGTTAATTTAAAAGTAAAAAGATCAAAACAATAGTTTTAAACCTAATTACAAAATCTACACAATTTATGTGCAATTTATTAGGGAAAATAAACAAAACAATTATAAGAAAAATAGGTTAGAACTTTAAACATTACTAATGAAATTGTAAGTCATTCATTTACTTAATTGTTTCATAAAAAAAACCCAAAAACAAAAATGAAAAAGAAAACAAGTTTAAAACAGCCATCTAAACATCTTATAACTCATTTGGATGGTTAAAATGGACCCATATCTCTCCCCCACAACTACTTGAATATCAGTTGCCTAAATTGAAGAAAGAAAATGTTAATTGAAATGTCAATATATCAATTTTATATAATATATATCATTACAATATCAATGCAAACAGTAAAAACATTGCATTTTTCTATTTCCAAAATACTGTTTTAACAAGTGCCCTTTAAATAGGACTACGCATAAATGAGAAAAACGTTTGTGTTCAACATGCGACTATGTGAAAATGTGAGGATGTACAAACCTTTGGTATCCTAATAAAGGTATATGTCTTAATTAGTTGGGTATGTTTGAGCTGACAACATGCAAAACTTCAAAAAAATTCCAAAGAGGCGTAACAAAGGTTGCCCTTAAAATAGTATGAGAAAAACAAAATTTTTATGGAGTTTATAAATTGAGCCCAGTTCTCAAAACTCATGTCACATATTGTGAGGAGAAATATATAGAAAAAGAAAAGTTAAGAAATGGGTGTTCCCTGCATGAAGCTTTTATGTGTACTTATCTCCATCTCTTGTATTAGGGGTGGACAAAAAACCCGACAAGTCGAGCGACTTGGATTGCCCTACGCAAAAAGTTGGATTGAGTTGGGCTATACTTTTCTTTTGAGTTGGATTAGTCAATGATTCAAAGAAAATGTGTCTAATGGGTCGGATTTAGATTAGTTCTCGGGTCTGCCAATTTTTGGCTAGTTAAACTCAACCCAACTCGAACAAAGAGCTGCTATATTATATACGTGTGTGTGAGAGATAAATTAACAAGATAGATTCTTAACATGTTGAAAGATTGGAAGCGTGTATTAATAAGATAAGACGGGTTTAGTTTGAGTCTGGTGTCATGCAAAAGAAAAATCCTTAGATTTATGGGCTATGAATTTGGCTTTGAGGAGAGAAAAGATTAATTCCTCTCAAATGTCTCATCATTCATCCTATGGTGGATAAAATACAATGCCTTCTTATCTTTCTTCTGCTCGCGATGCGCTACTCGTTGGGCATCCTTGCATTTTCGCAGAAATTTCATTTTCCACAATATCCCATAATTCATGATAATCAAACAGAACTTTCATATGTACAGACTAGCAGTTTAATTGTTTCCTTGACCGATAACTTAGCTTTGATACCAAAAAATTAATTAACAGTAGTAGGAAGTTGTAATTAGGGAAGAGGAAATTTATGATAACACTACTTAAATAGCCCAAAAAAATAGCACGATTTTACGACCACGTGATAAAATCAAATATTGATTTTAAATCAAAATTAATAAATAATAAAAAATGTATTATTTCAACACCGGTACGGTTTTGATGTACAAGCATATGTCAATTAAGGTTGAACTATGTCGTGTTAATATTGATCAAATCATTAATACATTCGTATTGATTAGTCAGTTACTACAATGATGTTTATAGATGCTAGGCGAACCAATAAAATATAATCAATCCAATAATCAAAATAATTCAGGGAGCTATACATATATATATATATATATATATATATAAATATAAATATAATTTATTTATTTTTTCCTTATATCAAATTCTGATTTTTAATTAATTACGAAATCAAATTTGGAAACGTCAAACTTAAAATTGTAGATAAATAAGTTTAAACTTTCAAGTAACATAAGCGATAAGAAAGCGTCCATTTTTCTACTAAGATCAAGTAAATTATAGGAAAGAAAAATTTCTCTCAAATCAAAAGCTCACAAAACTCTTATATAT
>JBBMEG010000018.1:2899299-2925697 GCA_037832605.1 Cyclanthera cordifolia
GAATGTTATATATATATATATATATATATATATATATATATATATATATATATATTTCAAATTTCCTATTATGATAAAGTTAAAATATTCTTATTTATTTAATATAAATTTCATCTTCATAAATTAATTTCAATCAATTCAGGAATCTAATAAAGTTAAAATATTCTGATCATCATACAAATTTCCTACTAAGATACATTGTTACCTTCACAAATTTTAACAATTAATTTCCTAAAAACACAACAATATACACAAACGGAGCTTATGGACTTATCAGTTCATCAAGCCGCAGAAACCGACGAGTAAGCTTAATTCCGAGAGAGGCGAAGTTCGAAACGCTCACCCCCCACCGAGTAGCATTTGCAGCTATTGATGTTTCTTGTCTAAGTTGACTCCAAAATGGTGACAATCTCTTCAACCAGCACAGCTCTCCTGTTCCATCTCTCTTCCATGTCTTGGTGGTTCATTTTATGCGTAACACAAACTGACATCTTCACCTTGTCCAGATCTTCAACTTCTTTCATCATAATCTGTGGATTTGGATGCCATTGCTCGCTCATGCTCTCTACGTACCTGCGAATTCATCCAATATTTGCTTACTATTTTTGCAAACTTGATTCCCGTAAAATCATAGGGGACATCAACCTTCTACTACTCCGAATATGATATTGTCTATTTTAAACATTTTATTTCACTCAAAATGTCTCGTACCAATAAATATGATTGTACCCACTCGTATACGCATGATCTACTGCTTGTCTAACAAAGATAGGACTACACTACTTTATTTGTATTCCTCATGACCCACTTATTCAATCACACCTGAAAACCTCACTCAAGGACCCAACTTTGGAAGACAACAAATTTTTTGTAGTTGGAGGCTACTTTTTCTTGATCTCAATACATGGGATGGGAGATAGAACTGATGACCTAAATAGTCCATTGTGCGCATCAGTTACAACGGAGCTAAAACTTTGGCATTACTAGTTTAATTTGAAGCTATTACAGAGCGCTTATCGCCGTAAGCTCAAAAACATTATGTTTAGGGGTAATATGTTGCGGATAAGGTTAAGCATTTAAAGTGATTTATGAAAAAACACTTATGAAGTGCATGTCCTCATCTATGAACTAACTATGTCAAAAGGTTCTTTTCTCTCTCGTTTTCTTTATTCTTGATTTTGTTTATTGTAACTTCTAACAGAAAGCGTACCTCGTTATTCGTTCTTTCAAAAGGGTAACTTTCTCCCATGGAGTTGAGATAGGGACATAGAAATCAACTCCCTCTTCCATGTCTGGACTGCGGTAGTAATTGCCAATGGCTTTGGTTGCCAGCACACTGTTGGGGTAAGTGATCTTCTGGTTATCATATCTCAGGAAAACTGTTGTTAATATCTTCATCTCTTCAACAATCATCTGCAAACCCATAGAAGATAAAAACGAATCAGTACGTGTTGATCCAAGATCAATTGATTAACAAAACATAAAGAAAATACAAGATAACAAGTATTTGACAGGTACTTGAACCTCCCTCCCTCCCCGTCTCAAGCCCTCAAATGTCTTTACTATAAAATTGCACACTTCTATTTATAACTGAAAGGGTTAACAAATGTTAGAGTTAGTCATAATAGGGTTAGTATATTATTATTCATGTTATGCCCGTTAGGCCCATTTAGTAGTTATGCTTAGGATGTAAACTCTATATAAAAGCATTGCCTCTAATAATAAAAGTACAACGGCTCTCTACAATAACGTTTACAACAAACACTCAACTAATTGCCCTCATACCCCTAAAATATGCTTAATAACAACCCTATCAGAGTGATGCAAAATCTTTGTCAGAATAGTATTTTACCTGAACACCATCCACTTCGCAGCGATCACCAACGTCAAATGGGTGCATCACAAACAAGAAAACTATAGCTTCGAAGACTGTCTTACATGTGTTGCCAAAAATAAAAACCAGTAGCAGAAGCTGTGAAGTTATGAAGATGAGGAAGTGAAGGATGGGAGTTCCTAATATGATAAGCCAGATTACCAAAATTGTTATTGCTACAAAGATGTTCAGCAAGCTGTGAAGATCATCAACCGCCGTATTTGCATCACTGAGAGATAATACAAGAGCCTTTCTCTGCCTAAATGCATTTACCTGAGACACGTCAAAGAAAAACAAAATTCTCTATGTTACCGTTTCGGTTAAGAATACTATATAAACACACAAATGTTTTCTTCTCTAAAATTAGAGAGTTGAAGTTGAAGCATCAGGCATGTTAGAGGGCTTCCATGTGTTGGCATGGAAGTGTATCATGAGAGTGGGAGAGGGGTTAGGCAGCGTCAGGTTGAAAGTCAATGAGTTGAGCCAGGTTTTAACTTTTAAGGTTGACTCTAAGACTTCATTTCTCATTGAAAATGGACATTTTGTGAAGGGACATCTGTCACAACCAAAAACTACTTATCAAGTTGGGCTTTCATAACTTTGACATAGATAGGAACACCTTAGGGGGTGTCTGTTTGCAAAATTGTGAAGTGATTATTTTGAGTGATTAGAAATAAAAAGTTATTTTGAGAGATTAAAAAGGACAGATTGTAAGAATGGTTCGTTTGAATGAAGTTTTTAAAGAGTGATTATAAAGACTCATTTATAATAGTTCCATAAATATTCGAAACAAACAGTCAGGTAATTAACACATAGCAATAATAATTTAACTTTATAAACAAGAAACAAATCATATTTCAGGATCCAAATGGTAGTTCGGCGCTTGGGACTGCGGCTTACCATCCACTCTCTAAAAGTGGACTCATCAATGCATTGAGTTTCAGCAGTTGTTCCAAATAAACTCATGGTCATTAGAGCTTCCTCTTTGTTCATAAATCTCATTACATCTTCCAAATAAATACAGCTGCAACAAAAAAAACTCACTGTATCATGTTATGAAGTTGAATACAGAGTTTTCAAGACACACAAAGGCGCAATAGCCTAATTTGGGGCTTAGGCATAAGTTGCAAAAAACGTGATTTTTTTTTTTTTTTTTTTGAGGCACACTATTTATAAGAACCTTCAAAAAGAAGTAATGACATTGTTGGAATGAGAAATATTAAAAAAAGTATATGTTATTTTTTTAGTTAATAAATAATAAACGAAACAAAGCACAAGGATTTTTCCATTTAAGATTAAAACACTTTTTATTTTACAATTAAAACAGGATAGCATTCTCCTTTTTAACTTGGTTCACAAGGCACAAGGCAAGGATTTGTGCCATGAGCCTAGGCAAGAGCCGGAGCGAGCCCTATTGGTTGTAGATTCATGAAAAGAAGTCAAAACCAAGAACTTACTCTGACCCACGTTGAACCACTCGCTGGAATATCGTCCTAGCTGCCTCTTTCGCCTGCCGTTTGCTCCTAATCTGCAACAAAGATTCTTCATTCGTTTCTGACAGTATCTTCTCATCAAGAGTTAACAAAGCTCCATTTCTTATAATGTTCATCATTCTCCCCATATTCCAAGCAGATATATTCTTCTGGTTCAGTTTATTCAACTGATCAACTGTGATTTCCTCATCTTGTTTAATCGATTCGGGTTTCAATGGTCTCGATCGATTGCAATTTCCGAGTCTCCCACTGCATATAACTCTCCCACTTTTGGAGCTTTCTTCTCTTCCATCAGCAGTCTGATCTTCCATCATCACATCTTTAGTATTAGGCCTCTCGAACAGTGGCAAACCAGAGAGACTGACAATCACATACTGACTAAACAAAGCCTCCTTAATCCTTTCGAAGTAGTGATTAACATGGAAAAACGAAGCCAGAATCTTAATAGCAAGCGTTTTCAGAAGCCAAATTGAAGCACCAACAAGAAAACAGATGAAAATCTTGGTGACATGAGGTAAAATCTTACTCTTCGTCTTTCTCTGAACCTTGTCGTTGAAGATAAAATGCCAAACAAGCAAAATTAGAGACACCCACAAGCAGTTTTGAACAGCATTTCTTAACCCATAAACGAAATATAGAACACGTTTCCTCAACAAAAAATTCATCTCGATGATTTTCACAATCAATCTAACGACCAAAATCGAAACGAAATGTCCACAGATTACAGCTAGAACAGTCAATTCCCATTTCCACAAAGGAAGATCCCAAATCGTCTCCCTCTTCAAGATTGAAACCCATCGATTGCAAATTAAACCCACAATAACTAAAACAGAAACTACTAATTGAAAAATAGAGAAGAGGCTTAGCTTCAGTTGATCGTATTCTTCAGGCATGTCTTCGGTGCCGTCCTGATTGTTGTTGTTATTACCTTCATCTTCCACAGCGGTTTCCAGCTTTTGCGAAGAATCTTCCTCAGGAGGATCCATCAACCGAGATTTCTTGCTAATCGGTGAGCTCCATGAACTTCCACGAAATGAAGCGTTGGAACTGCAACGGAGCACCTCGCCGCCGCCGGAACCTGACGGCGGCCGGCGATTTTCCGGCTCTGGAAACTCTTTACCTCTTCGTCTCATTGTTTGTGCCGATTTCTCTGATGAACACTGGAGCTTCTTGTCGCCTCCATTTCCGAAACTGTCGATCTTGAGAAATACTTCTTCCTTTGAGGCCATTTAGCCAGGTGAAGTCTAAATTTTTTATCAGTCATGAGCACTTGTTAAGTACTCTTATCGGGGTTTCATTGTTGGATAATGATGAAATATACTCGAATAGCGTATAAAGCTCGAGTGGGAGCAGTAATGGCGGAAAGAAAAAGCGGTTTTGAGTGGGAATGGCGGGCGTCAAAGTATCAGAGAATCTGGTCGGTTGATTAATGGTGACTTGTTTTATACCACTTTCTGCTTTGATTTTCGAGGAATTGGCGGTAAAGCGATCAATTTTCCATTTACATTTCCTTTTTTGTTTCACTTTCCTGCCTTAAATTATAAATTTGGTTCTTTCTAAATGCAAATTAAAATATCATTTTAATTCTACATTTTTACATTTGTTATATTTTTTATTCCTAAATTTTCAAAATTGTTTTACTTTGATCTTTCAGTGTTTAATTTTAATTTTCAATTTGGTATTTATTTTTTAAAGTGAAATATTTTTACTTCTAAATATTTTAATAATATTCTTATGTATTTCAAAATTAAACAATTTTATCTCTCAAATTTTAATTGTGTTAGTTTATTTATATATTGATTTTTTTTATAAAAAATTAAACTCAAGTAAAAAAAATTCAAATATTGATACTTGAATACAATTCCTTTCTTAAAAAAAAATATGTATATCACGTTCCTTTTAGAACAATATTCCAACCGGAGATCTCACTTGTGGACTATACTTTTTTTTCTTTTTTTTTTTACTTTCCGCAAATTTATTTTACTAAAATTGACAATTATTTTCAAGGTTTGATATAATTATTCAAGCGAGCTGGTTCATAACACCTCATATTTGTCGTTGCAACGAGATTGATGCTACAATTGTTAGATTATCACATTTTTAAAAAGTTGTCAGCCAATATTTCAAAAAAAAAAGAAAAAAAAAGACACTAAGTATAAAAATATTAATTGAGATAATTAAATTTAATTCACTAAACTTAAAAGTTGATAGGTACAATGTATCTTTCACTTGCATAACCAACCATGTCACTGTCGTTATGGTCAACGTGAGACCTCAGTTACATATTCATCCGATATCATATCAAAACCCGATACCTTGTCAAGCCATTCATTACTTTATCGAAAACACTTTCATAATTTACATTAACAGCAAACAGATAGATAAATTGCACGTAGTTAGGAACAGTATCCTCGCTCCATACAACGGCCAGCTCCTGCCCAAAATTTTGGTTGTCTTCCATACGATACCTGCGACTCCGCAATTTCTTATTATGTAATCTGTTCCATGAACGTGAGGTGCCTGAAAACAACTCCTTGTAAGCAATAAATTTGAACAGTTTCAGCAGAATTTTTCCCTACCTCCTTCAGCGTCTGCTGCAACAGTTTCGTAATTTCAGAAAATTCTGGTCTCAAACACGGATCTTGCCTCCAGCATCTCTCGAGCAAGTCCACGATCATCGGATGAGCATGTCTCGGAATCTTCGGCCTCAGACCCTGTAGTTCATTTCCCATATTAAATGTTACTTGAAGTCATGTGACTATGTGAGGGGGAGAGTGCACTTGAATGTTTATTGCATTACTATTAATCTACCAACATTCCTTAAAAGCTTTGCGGAGGTTTAAGATCAGTTATTTTTGTGCGAGTCCTGTGCTTATCTAGACTAATCTCAGGAAACAATTGCGCGATATTGTAATATTTGGTTGTCAAAAAACATTTATCGAAAATTAAACTTCGGATAGTTAAGATCTTTTTGACCACTAGGTCAAATCATATTTGACCATGGTTGATTATGTTTTGTTTCTCCTAACATGTTTCATTTCAAATCATTCAATTGGAGTTAACCTACTTTGCATGTCAAAATTTATATAGCATATAAAAGAGTGAAAATGGTAAAAATCACTTGTGTGGTATATAAAATCACTCTCAAGCATAGCCTTTAATTATTAAAACTCAGATTTTCATTACAAAAACATCGAATTTGAATAATTGAACACTTGTTTTAAGACAGCCTACATGAAAACAAATGGAATTTCCTTAACGGTATGCCTCAAGGATTAGTGCCGAGTTTATCACTCTCTGCTCATACAAGATCCACACTTTTTGAAGTTCAAAACTGCATGCTATGCTTAGTAAGGCAGTAAAAATAGGACGGCAAGAATTGAAAACAAAACGGGTCATTTTCATTGTCTTTAATATTTGTATGAGTAAGAAAATACCTTCTGGACAACGCCTATTGCTGCTTGTAACGGAGTCAAGTTCTCATAAGGCAGCTAGCATTCCAGACACAAATTCGTTGGTGCGAAGCAAATGGTTAGAGGAAATAAAAAAAAAACTAATCTATTTAAAACAGAAGAGAAGGATTTACCTGTCCTGTAAGCAGCTCCCACAACACAATCCCAAAGCTATAAACGTCAGCTTTATGATCGTATGGTTTGTGCTCAATGACCTTATATTCACCAACAAAAGATATCCAAACGTCAAAGAGCAATGAAAAACTACCACGTCAATAATGAATAATAATTTAGTTGTATTAGTGTAGACTCGATGACCAAAAAGTCACAGGTTCGAGTCCTCACCTCTATTGTTGTAGTCTAAAAAAAACAATCGATAGAGTACAAAAAAAAAAATTACATCCTTGAGTGTCCAACCAGTAAAATCCGCACGGTCAAGAAAATCGATAAAGATTGAACTCGTAATATTTTTATTTTTAAAACTTTTTTACCACTAAACCAATCCATAATGGTTTTTATAAATAAAAGGCACCAACCATGATGCCCAAGAAGACAATAATGTAATTTTTTTTCCTCTGCTTGGAGTAGAAACAAAGGGGAAAAAATTGTATTATTGTCTTTTTGGCATCATGGCTCCAGTTTTCATTTCCTCTTGAAATAATGAGGAATTTAATGGGAAAACATGGCAACAGTTATCCAAATATCAACTAGAAATCATCAACGACAAATGACAATCCAAAGGGAAACAAGTTCTTTGGATAACAAGTTTCTTCTTCTTTCAGTTCGTTTGAGAGTTCTAAACACAACTATTGCGCATCCTAAAAGTTCCTAGGAAAGGTTGGCGTTCAAGTGATATTGACCAGATGTCAAAAGTAATGAGAATAATACAAACCTCTGGAGCCATCCAACGATATGTTCCAGTTTCTGCAGTCATCACACCAGATTGAGCTTGCACTCTGGCAACACCAAAATCAGCCACCTTGACAACCTGTCAAACATTTTGGTTTAAGTTGGAACTGGAATGGATAAGAGGCACACTTAAGAAAGGATGCCCCTGGAGTCAGTACACTAGGATTGACATAAGCTACTCTGCGAAATCAAATAATTAATATGCCAAGGAATGTTTATGTTAGACCCGAGATCACACACACCTATGCAAGGAAAGGCAAAAATGCAATGGAAGAGGCGAAAGACAAACAATGCTACTACAAGGAGGGGTAAAAAGAAGGTTCTTGAACCAGGGAGTATGGCTGATGGGGTGATAGGCATTAGTGAAGAGTGAATTCGGTTGGCCTAAGGAGACAATATGAGGTTGTCTAGGTACCGGGAAGCAGAGGGAGAGTTTCCGACACTCTCAAATTGCTGACTAGTTCTTGTTAATTATCGCGTTCTAGTGTGTTCTTGCTTTTTTTTCCTAGCATTTTGGTTGATTATTTGGTGTGTTTTGCGATTATTGCAGGTTGCAAGGGAGGATACCTAAATGTTTACTATAGGGAAGAAAAATCATTGAAAAACAAACTAGTTCAAAGCCTGCATTACAGAGTAATGATAGTCAATGGGTTGAAGGAAACATGTAAAGGCTCAAATTTTTAACCACCCACTTTTACCCAAAACAACTTCCAAGAACGATGAATTTACAGTGATGGTAAATTTCCTTTTATCAACACTTGTAACCCTACATTACTCGAAAAAAAAAATACTCAAAACACTTGTAACCCTACAGTTTTAATGTTGAAAGGATTCAGGGTTGATTGAGAGAAACATTGATTGTTGCCCTATTCACTCTATTTCAATGTCAAACTCACAATTGAAGGAAGAAAAATAAGTTGCATACTTCTGCAATGATCAGAACAATGCATGCGTTTATGTTATTCTACTATTAACATTTATATGAGTTATCATTATTGACAGGTAAATAGTGTTGATCATAAATTAAAAGTGATCAGTAACACGAAAGTATTGCATGGGAAGTTTTAGTAGCACTTCCTTACAACTGACAGAAAATCAGCAAGATTCCTTGCAAGTATCAAATCAATAATTACGAAATGAAGATACAAAACACTACCATCGAATTGAATAGAAACAAGCACGAATTTGGAAACAATGTGAACGAAATAAGCCAAAATGAATTGGGTAGTAATTATGTACGTCTTATTGATGAACTTATCAAAACATGACCAAGTTAATGAAAAAAATATTTCGTACCCCATCTTCATCCATCAAAAGATTTGCAGCTTTCAGATCTCTATGGATGATATTCTTTTGATGCAAATAGTTCATTCCCTTGGACACATCAACTGCCACTCTTAGTAAGGAAGGAAAACTAAGAACACCCTTTCGTTGATGTAAAATGTCGTGCATGCTTCCGCCAGACATGTATTCTACGGATGGTGATGCATTACCATTATCATATGTGTAAACCAGACTTCATCAGCATTATATCAACAAAATGTGTAATTAGATTACCTGTAACAATAAAAAAGCTTGAAGGTCTGGTAGATGCACCAATAAATTGAACAACATTCTTGTGCCGAAGTTTTCTAGAAAATTTAGAAACAAGAGGGGGTGAGATGAAACTGCTTAAGGGCTGAGATTCTACACCATCAACACGAACTTAATGATCCAGGTAAATTGAACTCTTCACATTAATTTAGATTTTGAAGCAAAAACATAAGCCAATAATAGCAGAAACATATATCAACGTATTCAGCAAGACAAAACTAAAGGATGGGGAAAATGTACACGGCAAGATATTTATAAGAATGATATACAATTTAGCGAAAAGCTCACCTAATTAGCCAACTACCAAATTGCAATACAATAATCACGTGCATATGAAGCGAACATACAAGGCACATAATTTTTTTTTTTTTAAAAGTGTGAGCAGGGCAGCACTGTGGAAAATTAAGCCAGGATATAAAAACCTCATGATATGAATTTCTTGAGCGAATTCCCGCTGTACAGTCTCATTTAAGTTTCCATCTTTTAGAAGTTTAATCGCCACATCTTGACCATAGAAAGTTCCTTTATACCTACATCATTAACATCACATTTCAACAAGCGTCCAAGCACAAATAGTGCATTGCCTAAATTATCAGTAAACTCACAGGTCACTAAAAGATCCAGATGCAATTTTCTTCTCATAGATTAACAGGCTCTCATCAATTTCCCATACATCAACTTCGTCCCTTGGAATGTTGACATAATTTGTGATGATCTTGACTGCAATTTTTTCTTTCTCCCCCATAGGGGAAATGCTCCAAGGTGTAAATAGAGGATGCCTTTTCTGTGTAACCCAACTTATCAAATGCATAAGGTGAAATGATAAAACGAGAAATTACATAGGCAATACTATATTATTATTATTATATGATTAACTAAATTAAATTCAAACATGATCTGAGACAAAGTACAACCATCCATAGGAATGTAGCCTTTAAAAAAAATACTGGCAGCTACCTGAATCTTTGATATTTCTTCAGCCAGCATATCCTTTAGCAGCTTGGTATCCTATAATTTCAAAGCTCAATGTAAAAAAATCAAGATGTAGCGAGGGGAAAGGTAACAGTGATTTACAAAAATAAATCAAGAGCATTTTGAACTAAAAGCATCTGATTCTTCTCCACGGTATATTCAATGTTATGTGAAAATGAGAATCAAAAGCTTTGGAACTGGAGGCTGATTACCTCAATTGCCCAACCATCAACTACAAAAACATCCAAGGAAAATCCATCTGTTGTTGAAAAGGCATGCGCTTCTTGAATATTCAGCCCAATCTCAGAAAGTAAGGAAGTCAACTGAAAAGGTTATTTCTGTTATGAATGTATTATGAACGCCTAATAACATATTGGACTAGGTTTAATAAATCATGTTACTCCCTACAAACTGATTTCAAAATATTGTGCTACATGTATAGGCAACCTTAGGAAAAAGCACAAACACTTTACCAAGTAAGTACATTATTCTCCAACAATAATGGCAATTTTAACTAATGTATGTTCTTCACCAGTATGTCCTACATGTTCTCCACTGTACAGAGTACATTTGAAGTGTGGATCTCTAAATAACAGAAACTTGGTACCGTTATGAGACTACAAAATATGTGTAAGAAAATTTAAATATAAATATAAACATATTTTAAATTGAGGGAAAATGCTACCTGACTGAGTAATTTTGGCTTGTCAATTGTTGATATTGTAATTTCATGCATTGGCCTGAAAGAATTGGAATGTTAATTGAGAACGAGGGAACGGATACTTTTCTTGTAAAAACAATTCACAAGCAGCACACATCCCAAGAAAAGAAGAATTAAACCTTTTTTTCCTTTACCACGAGAAGGGGAGAAAAGGAATACTTTTGTTCCAAAGAGATTACTTCTTGTACTAAGAGTAGGGGGAGGCTATATTCTTATCAAAGGGACATGGGAGAATCAATGAAATTTTGGTGGCATAGAATTTTAAGGTTATGATATGAATCGTCAATAGTACATATGAAAAATGACAAACTGTAGGAACAGAACCATGGATTCATGTCCTTACAAACTAAGATTTCAGAACATGATTTACCAGGAGAAAGTGCCTGGATGATTTATATCGAGTAATTGGCTGGCCACAAAACCATATTCAACCTCTGTTGATGAACCAAATGCTGGTGGGGGGTGGTGTCTGCTTATATATGCAGAAAATTGAAAAACAAAAAAATATGTAGTTATAATATCCTTGAAGTCCCAAATATACAGCAAAGTTCAAATCTTCACTTAACCGTGCCTCTGATTGCTGTCATAATCAGAAGACCGCTGGTCCACTTCTTCCTTCAAGTTTGAATGAAAGAAATTGCCAGAATTAGCACTAGGAGATGAATGAACCTGCAAAGTGACCGAGTCTTATCTTAGCCTTCTGCAGGCAAGAACAAGATAGAATTCTTCTATAGACCGTATAAAGATTAGCTTTCAACCAAAAAACTCTTCAATCAAAATAATACAGAAAAAAGTTCGTTTAAAAAGAAAATTATTTAATCACGTAGACAGCAAAAGATGTAATAAGAAATTTCATTTCTTCTGCAATATCAAAATCATGGTGAAAATTACCTGCACAAGACGGACATCAATTGCAGGTCGAGAATCCGGATCATGCGCCATGTCCAGCAGATTTTTGTGCACGAGAACATCTTCAGCCCTCTCTACGTTGACGTCCATAGCATACCTTTGACATTATATTTACCTTTATTAGTCATACCATGAGGTCTTAATAATTCTCACACAGCAAAATATAAATCTAACTTTTTGAAGCTAGAGAAAAGCGTCAAGCAGATTCGATTCAATAGTGCTTTCAATTCTCTTCAGTTGATACCACATAATTTGACATGACTTCTTGACTCGATGTCCTAAAACAGAAACGCCCAATTATCATGTAGATATTGCTACCGCGCTTCTACAAATTTTCAAGAATTTTAATTCTATGTAATTTTTAGCTATAATTTCTCGTGGATATATTTCTTACGCAACATATGCTTACGAGGTATAATTGTAAACTGTCATCTCTAGAGAATAGTATCTTGAACAAATAAGTAACAGTATTGATTTAGCCATGTGTAGCTAATATAAACTCCATATATTTAAAAAAAACACACAAGCACAGCTACACAAGAATATAATCGAATAATTACTGGTTTACGCCGCAACTTCTTTTGCCTTTTTCTTCACAATCACATCGAAGTATAATCTATTTACATGTATTGGAAACTAGCCATGAGTAGCAAGAAAAATTAGCAAAACTTGAAATAAAAATCAAAATAATACAAACTTCCCGTTACTAAAATCATCTTACATTTTCCGCAGTGATCGAACCGTCATACACCGTTATTTATCAGCATAATCCAAGAAAAATAGTTTTGCTCTCATCTTATTACACTTATGAAAAAAACGGAGATAACGATGAACGGATTCAGCTTTGGCGTGAACAAAGAAGCGCAGAAAGGACTAAACCTAGATTTCAAGTAGCATACCTAGTAGGAAGGCGATGAAAATGAGCCCAAAGTTCATCCTCAAAACCAGGAACACTGGTCTCCGCCTTGTGCGACAGCCTGAGCCGACGAAGAACTTCGTCGTAAACACCAACCTTCTGCTTCTGTCTCCAAGTCTGAACCGAAAATTCATCCACCGGTCGACTGCAGCAGCTCTCTGTATCGTCCATAGCCATGGGAAAAACAATAACCGTAGATAATGAAATTAAAAAAAAAACAAACCGTTATGGAATCCAAACGATATATCCTCGATGAAGATCAGTGAGCGGAAAATTTCAACGAACAGAAAATCGATTGCACCAATGAAGCAACGTCGGCGAGAATTACAGTGACGATCGAAGCGAAAAAGTAGGAGGAAGAACGATGGAAGTTGGTAAGAAATTTGGCGCTCTTGCACGCTGTGTTGGTCGTTTTCTTTCCCTCTCTTTCCTCTGCTAATGAAATTACAATACTCGATATATAAAAATAAAAATAATAGCGTCAAATTTCTTTTCTTTTTTTTTTTAGCTGAATTTTCAAATTTCATTATATATAGGAAAGAATTATCGTCTTAAAAAAAAAAAAAATTTCTTTTTTTTTTTTTTTGATGGAGGCTAATGTATTTTTAAGAACTCAGGTTCATTCATCAAGTGTTTAGCTTTAGATATTTGACACTATTTCTGAGTAAGTATGTTTGAGACTACAAATTATTATTACTAATAGATTTCGACCAACTGCGCCACTCTTTGCAATTTGAAAGATTGACTTTAATGTGATTAAACAAATTTTAAATAAAAATGTAAGATGACAACTATATTTAATTTTTATTAAAATTAGATTCAATTGGATTTTGAAAGTTTATAAAACAATTGGAATTTTCTTAAGTTAAAAAAAAAAAAAAAAAAAAAAAAACTAAATTGCATTCTGATACAAGAATTATATATATTTTTTAATTAGAATTATATTTTCTCAAACAAAAAATATATTATAATTATAAAATTTTGATTAATTGAATATTAGAAAAATAAAAAGAAAGAAAAAAGTATGAGCAGTTAGGTCGTGGCGCATTGGGCTTCCACCTTTGTTGCGCTTGTCGACGTGGATTCTAACAAAACCCCTGCGTGCTTTGCTTATATCACCGCCTTTATAAATCCACCTCGTTTCGTCATTCCCATTAACTTCAACATTATATTATTAATCCTTTCAAAAGAAAAAAAAAAACCCCATTACGTTATCAATACAAATTGACTTCACATTATTCCTTCGTTATTTTCTAGAAACTATTTTTTATTACCTTTGATTCCAAAATACTTTTAATATAATAATTCTTACGTCAGAAAAATTAGGGAACCTTGCCTCTTAGAAAAATGTTAAATTCATATTTATTTTCTATAAGAGAAAAATAAAAAAAGGTTCATATAAAAAAAATTGGAATTTAACTAATTAAATCACTATTCTCATAATTAATTAATTTTAAAATAAAATTTATATAATATATTTGAATTATATGTTTCAAAAATAGAGTTTTTTTTTTTTTTATAGTAAGTTTTATTTTTATTTTTTTTTATTTTTTTAATTTGTGGGTTGAATAAAACAAAGAAGATCGAAAAGATTCAAACTATTAATTAAATAGATACTCAGACGTGTTTAATGTGTTCACTTTGAATAAATTTTAAATATGAAAACAAGGTTAGTTAAGACTTTCAATTTTAAAATATGGATAAAAATTTAAAATAGACATAAAGCAATATTATATTCAAAATATTATTATCATTCAACATTGCTAATTCTAATCATGAAACAGATGTTTGGTTGACCATTCTTATTTTGCACTATGGTGACCACTTCAGAGGCAAGAATGAATTTGGTTGGGATTTGAAGTTTGTGTTTCAATAGGGAGAAATGATGTATAATTTGTTATTTGAAAATACTTTAATTTTATATCAAGATATTTTTCAAGATGAATTAAACTTCTATCAACTATTGACATATATCTTCAAGTAAAATATAGCTCCGGGTCTTATATTATGAAGTTAAATTGTTTTATATAATGTGAGTAATCTCACTTTAACTTTCGTCGATTTTGTGCTAAATCGACAATCGAACAAATGTCATCGACTTTACAATAATTAGATCCAAAAATGATGTTTTAAAGAACAAATATATTGGTTTGATTCACATTTACTTTTAGTTCGGTTATGTTTTGATTACAATTAAAATTTAATTTATTTTTCGATTATCCCATTTTTCAAATTGGTTTTTTTAATTTGATTTTAAGATTGTATTTTACTAATAAAAACAATATTTTCATAAATTACTTAATATGTAGAATGCTTATGCTTCATACTTCATGTTAGATTTTTTTTTTTTTTTTTTTAATTAGTCCATGCTTCAATCAATAATAGAAATTGAAGCAACATATTTTAATTTTTTAAAATATCAAATTAAATATAAATAAATACCAATTTTCAGAGTTAAAATAATTATACGATATTAAATTCGATTATTACTAAACAATCAAACTTTAAGAATATATTAGACCAATTTATTGTTGAGAGTTTTAGACAGATCCAAAAGAAGTTGGAAAATGACGAATTAAATATATTTAACATTTATTTAGTTTGATAAGTTTGAGTGAAATCAGGGACTTGCTAGTGTCCATAATGTGGATAACATCGTCAACAAAAAATATAATTAAAAAAAAAAAAAAAATCCAATAAAATAAATTTATTTTTTCAGTTGTCATCAATAAACTAGTAAAGATTCCAACTTTCCTTTATCAATTATCTCTGCTCACTATTTTGTACAAAAAAATCAAACACCTACCTACCCATGAAAATGTGTCACCTTCATGGCTGCAGAATTTATGCTCTATTCCAAGAGTTATTTTTCCATGTTTTTTCTTATTGTTGATGTCAAAGTCGATGAGGTTTGAGTCACATGGCCTCCGATGAGTAAATCATGAAGAACTATGGTTCTTCATAGAAAGTTTAAGAGTTGATTAGAACATTTGTTTTTTTAGGACGGCTGTGACTTTTTATAAGGAGAAACTCGATCTTTTCCAAATCTTGTCGGAGAGATTATGGGGCGAAGATCTTCTGGAGGTCTTATTTCATGGGCTAGTATGATTCCGACTTAAAATATATGGAAATTCTCATAATAAATAATATCTTTATTATTTTAAATAAATTTTAATTTACTATTTTGGTCCATATTTTTTGCTACTTATAAGTTTTTTATATTTTGATTCATACACTTTATGTTTATTCTATTTTAGTGTACACATACTATAAATATTTAGTTTTTGTTTATAAAATTTTAAAATAACTTGATTTGAGAATTCTCTTTTATTATTATTATTATCTTTTATTTAAAAATAATTATCATCTTTTTGAAACAAAAAAAAAAAAAAACATTTTGTCTTTGTTTTATCAAAATTATTAACATTAACGAATAAATGTTTATTGATAATATTTTTGAATTTATGATAATGATCAATTTTCACAATATTTTATTTAAAATTAAATATTTAAAAAATTTAATGACAAAATGAAATAAACTAAAAAGTTTAAATCTAAAATACAACCTTTTAAAATTAATAAACTAAAATGAAACTAAAGCCATCCAATGAAACTTATTTTATTTGGTTGTCCATTTAATTTCTTAATAATAAACAATATTCGTAATAATGGAAGCTGGATAATAATTGACCAAAGTGCCCTTGACTGATGCAATGTACAGTTTACTTGGTCACGTTATCAATCTCCACAAAAACATATTTTAAATTCCTCGAATTGGATTGGCTCTCCCAAAGAATGGGGGCACAATTTGTCATTTATTTTTTATTATATATGATGCAATTTGTTTATTGAAAGTGGCATCGCCAATAGTATATTAAAAAAAAAAAATTGGATTCACGTTGATTTTTTATATTTTATAATGGTGACATAATCAGTTGATATAAATGTTTTAGCTGACATTTATCTTCTAAACTTTTATTCGTCTAATTTTAGTCTTTAAACTTTTAAATTTGTTCATTTTGATCGTCAACTTTAAAAAATTCAAATTTAATTCGTAAACTTTAATAAAAATTTAAAATTAGTTCTTATAATATATTTAAATTTTATATTAAATGAAATTGGTTCGATAAAGTTAATAATTCCATTACAAGTAAAAGAAAATATGTTAACATATTTTAAACTTTTATAGGGAAAGATGATATGCTTTACAAAAAACAATTTAAAAATTTTATGATAAGGAACCCAATTTAAGTTTTTTTTTTTTTAAACTTTATGGACTTAAATTAAACTTTTAGAAAATCAGAGACCAAAATATAACTAATTTGAAAGTTTAGAGACCAAAATGAAACAAACTTAAAGATCTGAGCACTAAAATTCAACTTTTGAAAGTCCAGGAACTAAAATAAAAGAAAGGTGAACTTGTCTATAAAATAAAATTCAATTCAACTTTTATCTATTTATAAAGTTTCTATTAATCTAGTCTTTGACCTTACGAGCCTTTGAGCTTGGATCATTGAACTTGTCTACGTAGACCCGACCACTTATATGAACTTGGGTTTTATTTAATGTTTTCATGTTTTGACTTCACTAGTTAAATTTGGATTTAATTTAATTTTGTTTCAATTTCAAAATAAGTACAATTTAATTTAGAGAAATCATTTGCTCTTCAACCTCATGAACAGAATAAAACTCTGCTAAATGAAAACTTTACATTTTGCTTATCTTCCAGTTGCTTGACAAAAATGTATTTTGTAGATAAAAATACTAAAAAATATATAAAATGTTGTGGCATCTGATAATGTGAAGCAAAATGTAGACCTCTGTGCTTATTCATGTGTACTAGACTTTTTCCTGGGTTATCCCTTGCCACGTCATAGCGTGAAATCCAAATCAGCCAATCAAATTCAACTAAACAGATAAGCTTTTATTTTAATTATTTAAAAAAAAAAAACAGATAAGCTTTTCAGAGCCACACATTGGCGGACCACTCATCCCTCATCCACTGCCAAATCTCAAAACCACACAACTTGTTTCAATCACACTCTGCTTCATTATAAACCAATTTCCCTCTCTTCCATTCTCTAATTTCAACCAAATTTCAATCGAATTTCATCTAAATCTCCGAAATGGCCGCCGTCGCCTCCGCCGCCGTCGTCATCCCTTCCTTCACCGGCCTCAAATCCTCCGCCGCCGCCTCTAAACAGACCGCCGCCCTCCGCCTCCCCTCCCCCAGCGCCCCGAAGCTAATCGTCAGAGCCTCTCTGAAGGATCTTGGCGTCGCCGTCGCGGCCACCGCCGCTAGCGCCCTCCTCGCCGCCAACGCCTTAGCCGTGGAGATCAAGCTCGGCGGCGACGACGGGAGTTTGGTCTTCTATCCGAGTGAATTCTCCGTGTCGTCCGGCGACACGATCACTTTCAAGAACAACGCCGGATTTCCACACAACGTTGTGTTCGACGAGGATGAAATTCCGAGCGGAGTCGACGCGAGTAAGATCTCGATGCCGGAGGAAGAACTTTTGAATGCTCCCGGTGAGGTCTACGAAGTCAAGCTCACTGAAAAAGGAAGCTATTCCTTCTACTGTTCGCCGCATCAAGGAGCTGGAATGGTCGGAAAAGTCACCGTGAACTGATAATCTAAGTTTCCATTTCAATTCCATTTCGTTTTGCTCTTTAATGTTCTTCAATTTTAAAGTTCATTGTGTTGTTGAGAACTTAAGAGACTGAGCTGTTTTCATATCCACTATATAAGATTTGTTATTGGATGTGTTCTTTGTTCGTAGTGGGCTTTTGTTTAGGCCCATTTCGGATTACATTCGTGGGCTTTCTTCTTTCTTTTAACTTGGCCCATTTGTAATATATTTCCTGGATTGTTAGTGGCCCTTTCAGTTTTTATTTATTTATTGACAGCAACGTGGGTTCTATGTTTCAATGTCGAATAACCTACAAATTTGCATTAACATAGAAGAAAGTGCCAATGAGGTTCGACCCATGAATTTTGTATTTAAATTAAGTAGGGTAGAGTGAAGTGGTTAGTAGTAGAAACAATTGTTGAGGTAAGTATTGATATTAATGGAAATAAGCGGTGTTCAAAGAACCTAACAACCCGAATAACTCGAACAAATTCAACTTAATTTGATGGGTTGGGTTAATTTTTGAGTTGACTTCTAATTAATTTGGGTTAACCTAAATTTATTATTAATTTAAAAAATATTTATTTACCTATAACATAATTATATATGTGTATATTTATTTTATTTTATTATTATCTTAAAAAAATAATTTCTCTAAAAATCTTATACATAATCATTCTAATATATTATAAATGATATAAATCGAAGTTTAATAATTAATTAATTTTATTATATATATTTTTTGTTTGGATTTAAAACATGAATAACTTGTTGACTTAATCAATCCAATCAAAAAATATATACATTTGTTGTTTAAAGATATATGAGAGTATAGATTAGTGAATTAGGTTGGGTTGAGTTAGGACATATCTATAAATAGGTTGCGTTGGGTTAAAAATTGACTAACAAAAAATTTTGGGTTCGTCCAAAGATTTTTTGCAACCCGAACTAAGTGAACTCATGTACACCATTTATGAAAACTTTACACAATGAGGTAAATTTAGAAAATAATTATAAATATTGTCACTTTAAAAATTGTCATTAAATGTAGTTATTGTACAAAGAAATGATGTATCATTATTTTTTAAAATACATTATTAACTAAAAATATAAATATTAAATAATAGTTAAATATCGATTTTTATAATTAAATTTGTGATTGAACTAAATTATCACTAATTAATAAAATCAACGCACTATCAATTATTCGATCATTTGCTATTTTGTTTTTAAACTTACCATGTGTTTAATTGTGTAAATGTCCTTTTTTTTTCTTTTTTTTTTTTAATTCTCATAAGTGAATGAACTATTGCTTTTGCTTGATATAAATTTCATGGAAAATAATGAATCAGAATTAAATATTTAATTATTTAATAAAACTAGATATTTCATTTTTCATTTAAAGACAATAAAACTAGTCCAATAATTAAGTGGCCGTGATTAGAAATCGAATAATAATAATAATAATAATTTAAAACAATAATCAAACACAATATATAACTTAACTACAAAAATATTATCCATTCAAATCTCCACCCTAAATGGAATAAAACTAAACATTTAAAGTATATTTATAAAAATAAAAAGGTAAAACAAAAATCCACTATTTTAAATTAAAAACTTTACATACACTTCTTTTGGATACAAAATAACACAGAAGAAAAAAAAAAAAAAAAAAAAAAATTGAACCCTATTATTTTTGTTTGACAGTATTGCAGTTGATGAGCTGAAGAGGTGTGGGCGGAACGACCGGTCTTCTCTTCCATATATTCACCTCCTTTCTCGGTTGCAGTGGGCCCACCTCTTCGCAGATCCACACCTCCTCCTGCTCTTCACCTTCCACGTCAGCCGGTACAATCTGCGCTGTCCAATCAAAATTCACCAAAGGGCCACGTCCACTCGTGAATCGCTTCATCTGACTCAACCCCGGCGCTCTCTTCGGCAACGGCGGCTTCCCCACCGCAGCCGCAACGGTCAATTTCTCCTTTACGTTTACCTTCCCACCGGTCAAACATTTCTTGATCGCCGATGGCGGACGCCGCTTTTTTGTATCGGAGATTACAACCGCCGCCGTAGTCATTTTCGCCAGTTCCTTCATCTTCTTCTTGTTCTTGTTCTTGATTTGACCGATGCACGAGACTTTCGGCGAAATGGGCTCCGGCGTCTTGATCTGACCGGAAATTACTCGGCCGGGACTATTCGGCGAGTTGTGACAAACGACGGCGGAGGCGACTCTCGGAATTAACTTCATGATTATACTTTCGGGTTTGTATTATTGTTTTTGCTCCATCAAATTTCTGGAAATTGATTAATTTTAGATGCTTTGCTGAATATATATAGAAAGGATTGTAGACTTTGCTTTGGTCAAACTTCAGTAGTCTGACCAAGCAAACTTCTCCGGCTAAAGTACTTGGTCTAATTTGATCATTTTACTTAGTATTATATCATGACTGTGTAAATAAATGATGGGATTAAAGACGTTTTTATCCCTTCTCTTTTTATTTTTGGGAGTGGATAATAACCATTTTTATATATGAACGAACGAGTGACGCTGATTATGTTGAACTGATTAACACAAAATAATAAAACAACTGCACCATTAATCTTTTTGATAAATTATTTTTTTCTTAGTCACCAATATTGGAAGATAAGTTTGTTTAGGTGTTTTATAGAGTTAAGTTTTTATAATCACTCTAATTAACACTTTTATATAAACGAACTATTACTATAATTTCTTCTTTATTATTATGATTTAATACAGTATTACCTTTTTTTTTTTTCTGTGATACTAAAATGGTGTCATATTATTGTAAAGAAGACTTGCTTAATTACTTAATCATATAAAAGCAAAATTTCAATTTTTTTATATATAGATCGATAGATTATAGAAAATCGTTTATATTTTTCCTTTTATATAATTTGTAAGGCCTTGTTTGTTAGGGTATTGGATGAAATAGTCAATGAAACATACACACACATGCATATATTTGCAAATTAAAATGATTTTTTCGACAGTATAAATTAAAATAATACAAAGTTCATGAGGATGATGCAAAACTATAACGTATGGTTTTTTATTTTATTGACAGTAGGTGTTTATATTTTTGAAAATGTAACTTCGAAATAATCAACGTTCAATTATTAAATTAAAGTCAAATGAGGTTTGTGCGTGGCAGTTAACGACGAAGAGTTCGGATGTCCACCGAAAATAATACCGCCGGCAACACGTTATTCTAACCTTCCATTAAAATAATATTTTTTACTGTACTGGAAAAAAAAAAAAGAAAAAAAGAAAAAAAAATGTGTTAGTTTAAAATGGAATTTAAATACTTGGAAATTAAGATAGCCGAAAAATCATATGTTGACGTTAGATTATTCGAGCACGTGCAAAATATAAGGTCTGAGTTCTATTGGTATAACTTTTTTTAAGGATGGACAAATTTATATTTATAACTATTTAATTGGTATAAGTTCTATTGTTCTTGTAGATTAAAATAATTACTTTTATTGAATTTTAAAATGTCAATTTAGTTGCAAAGTTTGAAAAAAATAAATATTGATTCGGTTAGTAACATTATTTAATATCTTAAAGGTCAGTTCAACATAACTATCATAGGTTAGATCGGTAAATCGGTATTTGTAATCTCTTTCCTCGATTATAGTAAAAAGAAAAATAACATTATTATTATCTACTTGCCACCCTTTATCCAATACTCCCTAAGCTAACTCAAGGGACTATTTAGTAATTGAGTATAAACTCGTTACATGTAAGATTATCATTTAATTTATATTTATCGAAAGAGTGAATAAACTGTTGGTTTCATTATTTGGTGAGTAATCCAACCACGTCTCAGGTTTGATTATAAAAATTGGTATTTATCTATCGAGAGCAGTTGTGCCATTAATGTAGAGTTTGTGTCCCCTCCTCCTATTTGTACTTAATAAAAATTAATTAATTTATATTTCCGGTTTGAAATACTCTAATTACCTTGCTATTTTATAAATGTTTAAAACTATCTTTAAAAATGTTGCGACTAAGACATTTGTTTGAATTAAGTTTGAAAAAACAACATTGTTACACATTCTAACGTCTTATATTCTTTAAAATTATTTATGAAAATACCAAAATAATTAGTGGCGCGTTGATTTTATTGTTTGGATTTAGTTCATATTCGAGAACAGTCGTAGGGTTCGTAGTCTCCCTCTCCCAATTTGTACTAACAAAAAAAAAATTATGAAATCAAATATTGAGAGGGAAAAAACTTATAGATTATAAAGAAAAGTGAAAAGCAACAAATGAGGGAAAGCAAAAATGGTACATGGAGCTAATGGACTGGCGAACACTATATATTTAACAGAAGCCCACTATTCCGGCCTCGTACTGACCGAATATCAATCCACCGGCCCAATATGTTTCAAAGAAGCCCATTATCACGAAACCCAATTTAATGATTACCAGGCTTCGGCCCAAAAAGTTTCCCGAAAGAAGCCCATTTATCTGGACTCACTAGTCGAATACCAGGTTTCTCCAGATCGTATTGTTGACCTTAGAACCCAAAACCGAGCGACACAAACAATAATACGTTTGATTAAATCCGAAATAATTCTAATATATGAAAACTAAGATATAATTTATTTTAATATATGAAAACTAAGATATATGATTAAAAAAAATAATAATAAAATAACATTATTTTCTATTAAAATAAAATATTTACAAGCCGTAACTGTAATCTAGTTCATTTTTGCTTCCACAGTCCCCTTCGTCATCATGTTTACAAACTTTTCTTGGTTTGTTTTTCCCTCCTGAACAAGAAAAAGAAGAACGGGGGAAAGGAACACATTTTTTGGGGTTTTTTTTTTTTTTTTTTTTTTTTTTTTTTTTTTTTTCTGAATTATGCTCAAAACTACCACTTTCACCTATAGTTGTATTGTTCTATTATCCTACATTCTAAGAAAATTTTTAAAATGTATGTTAATTTTGCAAAGGGTAAATTATAGATTCGATCGGTATGATTTGAAGAAAGTTATAGTTTAGTTTCTACCGTTTAAAAATCTATACTTTAGTTCTTATGGCTTAGAAAAATATAAATTTAGTTCTTAAAGTTTAGAAAAGCATAATTGGAAAAAACATAATTCAGTTCTTTGATAAAATCTATAAAAACAAACTCATGTTATTCGTAAATCGTATGCGAATTAAAAACGTAAATGTAATTTTTGATGTAGGGATGATACGTTTTTTGTCCAATCAATTACTGATCTCACACTCTATTATTAAACATATAAGTAACTAACTTCTACGTATTTTATTCACCAACAATTACCAACGACATAGACTATTTTTTAGATTTGATCAAATGTTATGAACTAAATTTTCATTTTTCAAATTAGGGACTAAATTGTAGATTTTTTCAAACTATAAGGACTAAAGTGTAAACTTTTATAACATAGAAAGTAAACTCAAATTTTCTTCCGCCATATGACCAAATTTGTAATTTGCCCATATGAAAACTAAGCAAAATGGTCTATTTTGGGGAAAAAAAAACTTTGTTTTTAAAATTAAGCTTATAAGCTCCGGTTTCTAACTTAAGTTGTCTATTTTTAACCATGTTTTGAAAAACTTAAAAAATTGAAAACTTGTTTTTGTTTTTGTTTTTTGAATTTGATTAATAATTCAAATGTTTGGGAAGTGAAATGTTTAGCCATGGAAAGAGAAAAGAGTACTCCATCGATGTCGACATCATTGATAATTTCATCTATGGAATCTTCATCTCCCATTTCATACTGAGTCATGGCTTGTTTGAGCTCATCCTTTGTAATAAATCTGAAAACAAATAAAATAGCAAGAAAGTATCAGCATTTTCCTCAACATCTTCCCTAAATGCAAGAGGTTAAAAACCAACCCGCTTCCATCTATGTCGAAGAACTGGAAGGCCTTGTGTATGTTTTCTTCTTTCTCGAGCCTATGTCGATGCATCGTCGCAGTAATAAACTCGCCGTAATCGATTGTCCCATTTCGGTCGACATCAGCCTAACCAAAGTAGAGACACAACCTCTTCACGAATAAGCTAAAAGGCAATGCGCGGACATAAACATATATTTTAATCATTGTAGATTGATCGAATCGAGAGGTTTTTTGCTGCTTACCGCATCCATTAGTTGCTTAATTTCGTGTTCGGAAAGCCTTGAACCAAGCCTCGACAAACCGGTTTTCAGCTCTTCGAATGTGATGGTACCACTTCTATCAGTGTCAATGTTCTTGAACATTTGATTTAGACCTTTTAGTTCTTCTCCTGAAAGGTTTTGTGCCATTACCTACAAACAACATTCAACAAACTTAGAGATCATAGAGAGGAAGAATAGAGAAGAAAAATGTTAAAATACCTTGAGAGCAAGTTGCTTAAACTTGTTCATAGCTCTGAATTGCTTCATCCTAATTTGCACGGCGCTATTGATTGGCTTGCTCGATGCCTCGCCCTCGATCTTCAACCAAGGATGTTCTGATCCATCAATTTCAGGGTGAAGTTCATATGAGTGGAGAACAATATTGACTAATCTCTACTATTGAAAATGAGATGAGAATGATTCTCGTTATTACATACGAGCATATCACTTTAGATATGCTCTTTTTAGTAACCATAAATTTCATTTGAAAGTTCAAAAAACGGGTTATTGACAGGAGGGATCGAGATGTTTACGAATTGAGGGAGTAGTCTTACCAAGTGCTTCGGCTGCGGTGATTCGCCTTTTCGGGTCCCTTGTCAACATTTTAGAGACAAGATCTTTGGCAGAAGGAGATATGGAAGGCCATGGAGTTTCTTCCATTTGTAAATTTCCTTTCATAACTGCTTTTATGATATCATCTTCGGTCTCTATGAGAATTCAAATTCCAAAATCATTAGAAAAATAATACTAATCCGTGCTAAGATTAAACTTTGTTAGCTCGGTTTTACGTTTAGAATAGATTCTCGTTTTAAGCGAACAATTCCAATCTTCAAATGTCAACATAAGCATAGTTCACCAATAATTTACACGTACTTCCTTCTTGAAATTATAAGTTCAAATCTTACAGGGTTGTACCACTATTAAAGTCTAATCCTATGATTTCATAGTCAAAATCATGTATGAGCTATCGTGAAAGACGTTTGGTTCGAGTCGGAAGAGGAAAGCTAGGAAATTTACTTACTTCCCCAGAATGGAGGCTCTCCACACAAGAGAATGTAGAGAATAACTCCAGCACTCCAGATATCAATCTCTTTCCCATAATTTCGCTGTAGAACTTCAGGGGCAATGTAATATGCACTTCCAACTATGTCTTTGTATATTTTGTCTGAGAGATATTTTTCATTTAATCAATACTTGTTCACAAGTCTTCAAAAACAAATACAGTTTTCAAAATTACTTTTGTTTATAGAATTTGGCTACTAATAAATGTTTTTATTATAAAAGAGATGGAATAAAAGCTAGAATTTAGTACATATGATTTCAAAATCTTGACGTTAGTCCTATGGTTTGGAAAATCGACAATTTAATCCTTTGATTTGAAAAATTATAATATAATCTCTAAGGTTTGATAAATCTAAAAAATAGTCCGTCGTTTATAATTATTGGTGAATAAATACGTAGAAGTTATTTATTTATTTTATTTAATTGATTGGAAAAAATACATAATTCATACATCACGTTTACGTACTTAATTTACTTACAATTTACAAATAACATTGACTAACTTTTAAGTTCTATCAAATCATATGAACTAAATTCTAATTTTTCAAATTGTATAGACTAAGTTTTATATTTCTACACACCATACTTGCTCAATTTTAAATTTATAATTTAGCTTAATAATAATAAATAACTAACCTTCCTCGATGAAAACAGAGAGGCCAAAATCAGTAGCCTTAATCAAAGAATCATCGTGTTCACTAAC
>JBBMEG010000018.1:2931972-2963000 GCA_037832605.1 Cyclanthera cordifolia
ATAAAACATGAGGGAGTGTATAAAACATGAGAGAGTGTTTGAATGTTGGATTTAGGTGTATTTAGAAATGAGATTTACAAATCCTTCTCTATAACCTACATCCAATTGAGCTACTTTAACTCCTCAATATAACTCCTCATTTCTAACTACTCACTTCTAATCACTCAAAATAACCTCTCATTTCTAATCATTCAAAATATTTCTCCATTTCTAAATCGCTTAAAGTAACTTCTTATTTCAAAACCATTTCTAATTTTTTGTGTCCACCTATATACATTATTAATTAAATGTTGTTTCATAATTGGATTAATAATTTTACTAAGTTATTAAATAAAATAAAACTATAATATATATGAATTTATCATTTATATATATGCATAACATTACAAATTTTACGACATTACCCATCAATAGAAAAGGTTATAGGTTTAATGTTTTGTCATGTTATTAAACTAACAAAAATCGTTACGAACTTTGCACTTAATATTTCATTAAGTTATTATATAAAATAAAAAGTTTAAAAAATAGTATTTTTGATAATTTTTAAATTTATATTAATGGAACTAGATTCAATAATATTAAAAATTTTAATTCAAGTAAGTAAAAAATGTAAACATTTATCTAAAATTTATAGATAAAGATAGTTAATTTTGTTAAGAAAAAAATATATTAAAAACATTATATAAGGGCTAGTTTTGATTTTTTTTTTTATGGACTAAAATAGAATATTTGAAAGTTCATGGACCAAATGAACAAATTTGTAAGTATAAAGATTAAAATTTGACATTTGAAAGTTCAGATTTAAAAATGGAACAAAACTCAAAGTTGATGGATCAAAATTGTATTTCAACCAAAGTTGTATCATATGATTTTGATTAGATTTTAACTCGTCTTTGAATGTCAATTTTGAAAGAGCGATAAAAAATGTGATGTTTTAACTAATAATAGTATAGCCTACGAACAACACAATAAGTTAATAATAATTATTCGATTGATAAATATTACACAATTAAATACATTTGCAAATTATAAAATGTAATATTATTTAAATAAATTTGATATTAAATAAAAACTTCCAAAACAAAATCATTACAACAAATAAAGTGACAAATATTAATGAAATGAGAGATATGTACAAATAAAACACAAAATTTTAATATAAAATTACTCATATAAATAAAATAAAAAAGTACACATTACAACTCCTCTATCAAAATCAACATCCAAACAAGCTATTGTCAGTAACTCTTCTGTTAAAATCTACATCCAAACGAGTTATTAGTATAACTTCTCCACATAAATCTACATTCAAAAGAGTTATTGAATGCAACTAATCCGCATAAATCTTCATCCAAACGAGTTATTAATGCAATTATTATTCCTAATCACTCAAAATAACTTTTCATTTAAATACTCAAACTAACTCATTTTCTAAAAGAGTCCAAATGCTAATAAAATTGCCACAACGGCTGTATGCAATAGAAGTCCTCTCACGAGGTCCATGTTAGGATACAAATAGAGAAACAACATCTATCTACTTTTCTTGTATGTAACCACAAAGAAACAAATTGTATCAAAATGCGAATATTCAATACCCTCAATGCGGAGTACTTAATCACTAACAACCATTCACAATCAACAAGCTCACAATTAACTAATTTCTCCACTAATATCCATGGCTAATTCTTCTTAAAAAGTTGAGCATTACCCTCTGAACAGGTAGAAACATACTAATGTTCATGAGCAATACTCCATAGAATAAGAAGAACCTCTAAATATAGAAACACAAGTTGTATTCAAACTTTATGTCAAGTAACTGAAACTCATAACTCATCAACTTGACAACTATCGTAAAACTCATATTTGATGGATAGCTTATACAAAGTTCTAAGGGAGTCTTAAAATTCAAAACAACAGAAGGATCGACAAACATGAATTTCCAACATCCATGATAATAAAAACTCATTTTTAGTAACTCTATAAAACTCTTTAACGAACAACTTAAAGAGTCAATAACTATTTCTAGGGATAACAAATCTCACTCATACTTAAGGAATTCCTAAAATTTCTTTATAATTTTCGGGTAACAATTAATTTATGAGATTCAAGCTTATCCCCAGCTGGAGGGGAGTCTAACCGGAGTCGAAAAGAGCAACTAAAACAAGCCAAAGACGTGTTAAGGGGTGAAGAAGTGTGAGTAATGGCAGCATGGGTCGAGCAACTTGGTTTCACTACTGCTGAGGTTGCCGCACTATACCAGCCACACAACACCGCATTAGTGGTGACCCTGACTATTTCCAACATTCGTGTCAGCAGGATCCTTATTGACAGGGATAACTCGGCGGATGTACTATCACTGAGAGCTTACGACGTCATAAAGCTGGGAAGAGGCTCATGCTGAGTACGACACATTTAGTCAGATTTGGTGGGAGCACTCTGACTCTGAAGGTTTAGTCGAGCTCACAATCACCTTTGGCGAAGGGGACAACGTAGTACTTCACTTTGTAAATTTCCTGGTGGTGAACGAAAACTCCGCCTACACTGTGATACTAGTAAGACCCACTATACATGGGTTAAGGGCGCTCGTGCCAACCTACCATCAGCTAATAAAGTTTCCTACTCCTATGGGGGTGGGGCAAGTCCTAGGAGAGAAGTTTTCCTCGATGGAGTGCTACCACATAGCCCTATGGGGAGTGGGAGGGATGACTAAAGTAAGAAGTATTGAAAAGGAGCCAGTGCCAGGTGAGGCCGTCCGGGAGGCGGCACCTGTAGAAGGTCAGTCCTTAGACCTAGATCTAAGTCCTTCCTCAAGAGGAGTTGAGCAAGGCAGAGGAGGGCCTGCCAAAGAATTGGAAGCAGTGCCTTTGCTGAGCGACACGCAAACCGTCAGTATTGAGACTGGCCTAAGTCTGGAGCAACATACAAGTCTTGTAGAATTCCTACGAAGAAATGATGATGTGTTTGCTTGGTTCCCTGATGATATGTTGGGGGTAGACCTAGGTATTATGGCCCACAGGCTTAATGTCGATCGGGACCATAAGCGGGTACGCCAAAAGAGGAGAGCATTAAAACGCAACAAGGTTATTGTCGAGAAATAAACAAACTACTAAAAACAAGGTTCATTCGGGAGGTGAATTACCCCGAATGGCCGTCAAACGTTGTTTTGGTAAAATAAACAAAATGGGAAATGGAGGGCATGCATCAAATTCGCTGATCTCAACAAGACATGTCCTAAAGGCAGCTTCCCATTAGCTCGTATAGACTAATTAGTGGATGTGACGGTAGGGCAAGAGCTACTAACTTTCATGAACGCCTATTCTAGGTACAATTTGATCAGGATGCATCCCGATGATCAAGAGAAGACGTCCTTCGTCACTAGCAGAGGCTTGTATAGCTACAACGTATTGCCTTTCAGCCTGGAAGAAAGAAGAGACGCAACCCACATGGGAGTGGCACGGTACAAGAGCCAAACTGTCAAGTACTACAACTCCAGAGTAAAGGCAAAGCACTTCCAAGTCTGCAACTTGGTGTTGAGAAAGGTGATGCCAAACACCAAAGAACTCAACAACGGAATCTTGAGGCCAAATTGGAAAGAACCATACCAAGTCGCCAAAATGGGATGCCTAGGCACCTATTACCTCGAGGACATGGACGAGAATAAGATCCTACATCCTTCAAACGTTGAACACTTGAAAAATTACTTTCAATAGAATGTAATTCAAGTTGTTAATGAATAAAAGCAATAAAGCTTTATTTTCTCTTTATTTCAAAGACTATCTTAATTCAAGTATATTGTTGTTATCATAAACTTAATTAGGGGTAAGAAAGATAGAGAAATAATAAAAAGCTACAATTCATTCAAAATTCAAATTTTTTGAGTTACAACCTAAGGAAAAATAAAGTTAGCAAGGTAAAATGTTCCAGAAATAGAAAGCAAAAAAAGATAGTCATCAAGGCTCCCTAGAGCTGCGCTTACTAGAAGTCAGTCGGTTGAGTCCGGCTTGGGCAAGAGCTGTCTTAGCTGGAAAGGCCTGGCTCCTTTCAAGCATGCCTTAGAAAATGCGAGAGTCGTAACAAGCAGCTTGGGCTGGATCGCTGGGAAGTCCGGATTCGAAGGCTGGCAAGGAAGGGTGGTTGACTTTTTCTGCAATGCTTGAACAAAGAGATCGGATAAGGGAAAAGAGGTTGCCATAGCTAACTTCTTCCTGAATTCGGTCTAGTGCCAAACCAATGACAGCTTCACCAGCATTATTCTCCAAAATCTTGAAGGCAGAAGAGTCTTTCACTAGTTTACCCAAGTAAAATGTGTTTTTCAGCTTCCCTGCAACAGAAGCTAACTTTCGGCAAAGGCGAGCGATTGTGGACAAGTCTTCTTGGCGTGTTCGGGCAATAAGACTTTAGACCGCTTCGGCGGAAGTCCGTAGATCAACCAAGGCAGCCTCAACAACTCGCTGTGCTTCTGAAAGTTGGGGCATGATACCTAAGAGGAAGTTTACTCCTAGGAGTGAGTTAATATCCCACTATAGCATCGGGGTGCTGGCAGAAATTGTATAGTGAAAGGAGGTCCCTTGCGCTGAAGGGATCCTCGAAGTCGGTGTAGACCTAGAGGCTGTGGACGCCAAAAAAGATATTCGAGGCATTGGGAGCCAGCTGTGCTTGAGCCAACCCAGCCATACTTAAGAACTCCTGAAGATAAGCTATTATGGGCAACCGGACCCTTCTGTCGAACATGGTGGTATAAAGTGCCACCTCGCTCGGAAGAGGTTGGGTGTATGTCTCTATGGCTAATGGAAGCCGAAGGGTAATCTCAGAAGGGATAAGATACTGGATCCTAAGATGATCTAAGTCCTTTTGAGTCATAATGGACGTGACCAACTGATATCCTGATCCTAGTGCTAAAGCTTTTCGTCGAGTCCTCTTGAGAGAGAAGGAAGCACGAGGGTGGTGTGACTCGGTCTCATAGTCAGATGAATGATCCATAAGATTAAAGGTAAAGAATTATCTGTGAATAAAGAGGTTAGAAAAAAGGACAAGTCTCTGAAAAATAGAGCGTAAGTAACCTAAGAATTCAAAAAAAGGCTAAAAGAAAAATAAAGGCAAGTCTTTGTAAAAAGAGTCTAAGTAGCCTAAAAGTTTCGAAAAGTGCTTACAACAGTTAAAATATATTGCAATACTTTTATTTCTAACTTCATATTTAAATTGGTTATCCCATCAAATTTAAATACTAACACATTTTTTATTATTTATATATTTAGTTTGGTTCTTCTTTTTTTTATTGGTTCTTCCATCATGAACTGAAACCGAACCGATATATTTTGATTTTCTAAAATATCAAACCGATCGATCAAATATTTTCTAAAAACCCGAACTAATCCATTAGCTTAGTTTGGTTCTTACAGTTTTCAGTTTTTCTATCAACCCTAGTAATTGGGTCTCCATAAAAACCGGTAAATCTCCACATACCTCTATCATCCTTAATAACTACATCAATGTAGAAACCATGGAAAAAGTTTGTTGGGAATTATGTGGTAGGAGCATGTAAATAACGTGGCAAAAGCGTCTAGGTAAGTACAAAAATTTATTTAATTAATAATTAATCCAATTAATTAGTAATCTTCATACAACTCCTAGGTAACTAGCTGTTGTTGAATAATGAATGACTCATCTTGACTGACGCCTCTAATCAATTCTGGCGAGTCTTTATGCTGGGTAGGATAACGATCAATTCCTTGAACCTGTTGAGTAGATCAAGTTCAATTCCCTAGACGTTCTTGATTGGTCCCTTCAATCTTTCAGGTTATGCCTCCTACGCTACACTGAGTATCTGGAGGAAGCTTCTTAGAGAAAAGAAGATTGGAAGAGATTTTAACTCGAGAGAAAAAGATATGACTCAATTCTCATAAGGTTTCTCAATTTGAGAATTAGTTTTCTCTGAACTGGGTGAGATTAGAATGAAGACCCCAAAAATTTAGATTTATAGTAGATGAGTTAATATTTAAAATAAGAAAATCTAATATCTTTGAATACCTAATATTAAAGATATTGAAAAAATCAAAGATTTTTCTTTCTTAATTTTAAATACGGAATTCAAAAATTTGTAAAACTGCTTTATTTATTTTATTTGATATTTATTCAATAAATTTCAATATCATAATATATCCAATATATTAATTCTCTACTTTATTAATTATCAAATAATTATTAATTCAATTAATATGTCCAACATATCAATTAATATTCTCCATTTAATAATTATCCAATAATTATTAAACCAATTGATATGTCCAAGGTATTAATTTGTAGTTCTCAAATTTAATAATAATTATATAATAATTATTAACCAAATATGTCAAACATATATTACAACTGAGAACTCAATAATTATCCCATACTTATTTACGATTAATTTATCTAATAAATTAATTTTTCCTCAATAATATTTATTTAACAAACATTATATTTAATATATCTAATTAATTAATTAAGTTTAACTATTAAACTTAATACTCCTATAAACTATGTCCCACATAATTAATCATTTGCATTTGAATTGTTCAAATTCATTTCTCTAATGAAAAAATGTATCAGCGATAATGAGCTAGCTCGGGAACCAGTTGACCTATAGATTGAAAGCTACAATGACTTGGGATTCAATTTCTCTTTGTTAACATCAGGCTTATTTCACATTAAAGACCTGTGTTGAACTCTCTCGCACTACACTACAAGTTAACGTCTACGGATCTAATCGATCATTGTCATATAATACTTCACGAGCTTGTTTGTAATTCACAGGTGAGACAAGAAATCCAATCTACCCTTGTGATTACATCTTTCTATTTAAGCACACTGATTCCTCTAATGAACAAGTTGTTTATAGTCATACTATAAACCAGTGTCGTCTAGGGCCAATGAGAGGCGAGTACACTTTGTTCAAGTCCCGAACTCAGTTCTTAATGTAACAACAATACATCTTCCATAATATTATGGAATGCGTGAATTTCTTCTTGTGACATTGCGTTCCCAACTACTCACTACGACAATCTTCAATGTGGGAGACTTATTGACCTAATGTTGTTTACCATACACATGAAAGGACATTTTCATAAAGCAGGAGTTCACAATCCATTCAGATTTAAGATCACATCGACATATGATCATTCTTAGCGAAGTAGTTGATACAAGTTTATAACGGAATTACTAGCTCGATCATAAAGATTATGGTCCAGTCATATGCAAAAACTCCTTTTTTCCATATGCGCCCCCACTCACATGTCTCCACCTGAACAACTAGGATTAGGTCATTTGCAACTATTGTAAAGTGGGCCACACCCACTGTGTTACCGGGACTTAGGCACCCTAGCATTAGTCGATATACTGTAGATGATTTAGGTTATAAACTTGGAACTAGATCTACTTGTATGTCTCACATACTTGTCCAAGTGTTCATATTAATAACCAAATATTTATCGACATTAATCCAATTAATGTGATATGGTTGAATGACGTTTGAATATTAAATGCACAAATTTATTAAAAAAATAACTTTTATTAATAACTGAAAATGACATTAAATTTCTAACATTAAATGCTCGTTCTTAAATATACAAACTACTAGGTCTTTAGGGCACAACCCCTAGCAATCTCATACTTGCACTATAGCCCTTGTAAGGCTATTAGATGTTTAGCATAAACACCAAGTCCGACATTTGCTCTAGACTGTAGAAGATGTCTCATGTAGACTCGTACTCCTTAGGTGACCTTTAGGCATTTTAGCCAGGAGAGCCTTTGTAAAAGGACCAGCAACATTGTCACCCCTATCAATTTTGGTGACAAACCACTTCGCCCATATGCACTATCTCTCTTATAAGGTGATATTTCCTCTCAATATGCTTCCCTCTTTTATGGATTCTAGGTTCCTTGGAATTAGTCATAGCCTCGTTGCTATCACAGTATAAAGTGATTCACTTATTCATGCCTAGTACCACTTCCAAACCTGCTACAAAGTTTCTTAACCATATTGCCTCTTTTGCTGCTTCACAAACAGCGATGTACTCAACTTCTATAGTGGAGTTGGCGATGCATCCTTGCTTGATGCTTCTTCAAACTATAGTTGCGCCGTTAAGGGTTAACACTAATCTTGATGTGGATCTTCTAGAGTTCTTATCAGTTTGAAAATCAGTCTGTGTACCAGTATGGTTCAAATCCTTAGAACCGTACACAAGCATATAATTTCTCATTCTCCTAAGATACTTGAGTATATTCTTAACCGTTGTATAGTGATCTAATCTTAGATTTGACTGATATCTATTGACAATGCCTATTGAGTAGCATATATTAGGTTTTGTACACAACATAACTTACATCAACCTCTCTGCCGTTGTTGTGTAGGGTATCCATCTCATTTCCTTAACCTTTTGAGGTTTCTTAGGACTATTTTCCTTAGACAATGAGATTCCATGTCTAAAGGGTAATTGGCCCCTTTTGGAATCTTTCATACCATATCTGACCAACATCTTGTCAATATACGATGCCTGAGACAAGGCTAGCGTTCTTTTCGACCGAACCTTTATAATCTGGATCCCAAGAACATACAAAGTGTCACCCAAATCCTTCATTTTAAATTGGCTAGCTAGCCATTGCTTGATTTCAGTCAACATTCGTACATCATTCTCAATGAGTAAGATATCATCTACATATAACAATATAAAGGCTACTTTATTGTTAATGATTTTCTTGTAAACACAAACGGTCCATCAACGTTCTACTCAAAGCCATAGGATTTGATCACATCGTCAAATCTCTTATTTCAAGACTTAGACGTTTGCTTCAATCCATAAATGGACTTAACAAGTTTGCAAACATTTTGCTTTTGTCCCTTGAAAACAAACTCTTCTGGTTGGTTCATGTAGATCTCCTCTTCAAGATTGTCATTAAAAAATGCAGTTTTGACATTCATCTGCCTTATCTCATAGTCATAATATGAGGCAATGGATAAGAGAATCCTAATAAACTTTAACATAGCAACAGGGGAGAAGATCTCTTTATAATTCAGCCATTCTCTTTGACTGAAGTCCTTTACTGCATGTTTAGCCTCGAAGGTTTGCACCTTCCTATCTACACCCATTTTTCTCTAGTAGATTGCGCCCAATATGCCTAATAACCTTCGGTGTATCTACAAGTAACCAGACTAAATTAGAGTACATCAACTCTATTTGAAGGTCGATGGCTTTTATCCATTCTTCTCGGTCAATATCGTTCACTGTCTTTCTAAAAGACAGAGGATCTTCAACATTATCCTGGATAACGTTTGGTGTATCCAAGACACCTATATAGGGAACCATATTTTTTCTAATCATTCCACTGCATCGAGGTAGACGACTTTCATGACTGGGCGGGATTTGACCATCAAATCCCAAGGATTCATCGACTATTCTAGATGATGTGTTTCCAGCATCCAATGTTGGCGAGTCGTCGACAACCCTTGTTGACATTCCAACAAAAACCTTTATTGTAGGAATCGCAGCATAATCAGAATCCAATTTTTTCAACAGTATTTCTGATTGAGGTTTATGGTCTCTAACATAATTCTCTTCTAAGAATGTTTCATTTGATGAAACAAACACTTTATTCTCATATAGGTTATAAAAATAACCTCCCTTCATTCCCTTGGGGTATCCTACATATAGGCAAAACTTCAAACATGGTTCTAACTTCTTTGGATTTAAAGTCAGCAGGTAGGACGGAAATCCCCAAATCCTAAAATGATGTAAACTTCTTTTACATTCTCTCCCCAATACATAGGGTGTCTCTGAGACACTCTTTGTGAGTACCATATTCGATATATATAATGTGGTCTCTAACGTGTATCCCCAAAATGGGATCGGCAGTAGAGCAAAACTCATCATTGACCAAACCATCTCTAAATGACTTCTATTTCTCCTTTCTGAAACTACATTCTTTTGAGGCGTTACAGGTGTTGAGAGTTGTGATGTTATATTCCATATTCTACCAAGTAGTCTTAGAATTCTAAGTCATATAATCTCCGTCACGTTCCGATCTCAGTGTTTTAATCATTCTATCTAATTGGTTCTCAACCTTAGCTTTAAACTCCTTGAATTTTTCAAGGATTTCTAATTTATGTTGTATTAGATAAACATACATATCTTGAGTAGTCATTCGTAAATGATACAAAGTACTAATACCCTACCTGAGCTTTAACATTCATTGGACCACATAAGTCTGAATGTATAAGTTTTAAGGGTTGTTTGGCTCTAGCCCTCTTAGCGTTAAAAGGTCACTCAGACATCTTGCCTTTTATGCAAGATTCACATGTAGATAAAATGTCAATCTCTAACCCAGTTAGAGAACCACTTTTTACTAACCTTTCAATCCTATTGAAATTTATGTGACTCAACCTTAGATGCCAAAGGTATGTATTAGATTTAGGAGAAAACATTTGTTTTTTGTTTTACTATTACCCGTTGGCATTTCTGACTACTATGTCAGAAGTAATTTCTCAAGTCCTAACCTTTAAAACTATTTGCCCAGTGTCTGACTCCTCCCAATAGTCACTTCTCGTAAATGAAGATCACACATGTTCAGTGCCTCCCGAATCAACTATTCAGGTTCTCTCGAATCAACTATTCAGGAATCAGAAGATTCTCCCACTAAACAAGACTCAAGTATAGGTAAATCAATTTACCTTCCTTGTCACCCTTCTTCATTTATTTGTACTTAGTGCAATTCCTTTTCCAATGACGAAGATTTTGAGAATGGAAACACTTTCCATCCTTCTCGGTCCTAACTATATTTTACTTTGGGTGTATTGTCTTTATTTAACCTTATCTTCTTATATTTTAGCCTTTGAGGTCTAACCTCAAAGCTTTGTTCTTAAGGTTCAAGCTCTTGAACTGGACTTCTTTAAGACAACACGTGTCTCTACTTTAAAGCTCATATAAAGAGTAGTGTTTCTAGAATAAAATTTTCATTACTAGACTTGTCTATTATAGCCTTATTCATTTATGCAATATCGAAGTGTGTCATCATTTAAGGAATATTCTCTCTAATTGACGTCTCTGCCTTCTCTTTCGCATTATGAATTTCTATCCAAGGCACCAGGCTTTTCTTGACTCAAAGACTACTCAAACATCCAATGTAAGGATTCATTGACTACCCAAAAATCATTAACTTAAAGACTACCCAAACATCCAAGTAGGCACCACTCTTTCTTTGACTCAAACACTACCCAATCATTAAATGCTCTACTTAAATATACAAACTACTAGGCATTTAGGGCACATCCCCTAACAGAGTTTAGATTAAGAATTAACCCATTATTCTTTAAAAGACCGAGTCCCTCACTACTTCTCACACTATCAACAAAAATTCCATTATCAAACCCAAGCTTTTGTTTTACTACCGCCATATAACTTTTACTTAACTTTGTTTTAGCCAAAAATACTAAATCAGGCTTCGAAAGGCTGAAGACCTTCCAAACATTGTGAAATGCTTTCGGGTTGCCTAATCTCCAAATATTCCAACATAAGATTTTGATTGCGAATGGAAATCCTGCTCCTCAGGGTTCTTATGAAAAATTACAAGCCGAATAAATTTCACTAACCTTTTGTTTTTTCTCCAGCACCCACTTTGATCAAGCTACCAAGAGAAATTGCTGGTATCTTCGTGGAAAATTTCATTTCATATATTATGTCTTCCTGATCTCCTACCTTTGGATGGAACCAGACCCATTTCTTCTTTATTTTGGTGTTTCCCCTTCCACTTCAAATGAGGGACTAACTATCAATGGTTCGTTTGAGACAAGCATAGTACCTTTTGATGTGCTTTCCTTCTAAGTGATCTCTTGTCTAGTGTTTTCCTTAAAAAACTCAACATCAAAACTGGATTTATCGACTGGTGTAATCTCTACACCATTCTTGCCTTTAACCAACTGTATTGGGTTAATTTATAAATCTAGTTTGATCTTTTTTTTAGGTCTTCATTGCAGTTCATATTACCATTTGATTGGTTGAGTAAGCCCACCCTCTTTAAATTAAGAGAAAGCTCTTCCATTTAACCAATAGAATTTAAATTTGAGCTTAGCCCCCTTTCTTCTCTATATTCCGTCCACACTGAATTAGCCCTCCTTCATCCCCTTGATTACTGCTTCAATTTTTACGTTTCTTTAGAATCTCTAAATTAATTTCCTTACTCGAAATGAAACGATTTTTGAAATTTTGAATATGAATCATCACTTCCCAATTTGCTCTTTAATGCATAAAAAATTGTGCTGCCTCATACACCAACAAATCCGTCCTCTAATTTTGCAGATTCCGATAATCGCCAATAATCTCAATGGTGTGGATGTGTTCTTTGACCAAGTTCTAATTCATTGACTTATAGTTTAACAGTTCTAGATCAATTGTTTCTTTTGAATTAACATGCCACCAAGATCCATTAACATCCCGAGACGGATTTTCACGCTCTCTTCCGCGACCTTCTCTCTTGCCTGAAGAATGTCTATACGCTGGCTTTACAAATTTCACATTTTTTAACCAAGGACCATAACCCAATCTTCCTCCCTTCAACCTGTCTTGCCTATCACATTCTTTTTTTTATATGACCAATTAAACCATAAACAAAATAGAATTCGGGTAACTTCTCATATCTACAAGGAAGACAGAGAAATGTACCTCCATCTTCAACTAGATACTTCAGTCCTCTGCAGAGGGGTCTTAAGATATCCATTCGAACCCTGATTCTAACAAACTTTGTCCATTCTCCTCCTTGTGGATTTCTATTGATATATAGGACTTCTCGAAGCCTTCATTCGAAACTGAATCACATCTAACTTGAGTACAGAACTTTGGTACACTATGGACTTGCACCAAAAAATTAGCCTTAGTAAACACTATATCTTTTGGTTTGATTGTAGCATTGGGAAATTCTAATAAAAAAACCATGGGCCATCCACCATAACTTTTTTTTTTTCCTTTAATGTTTGAAACTTGAAATAAAAAAGATTATCACCAATAAAATCAATAATCAAATCATTATGAACCCTCAAAATACCTCGAATAACCAATTTGAAAGATTAGATATTCATCAAATTTGATGAGGCCACCTTACCAATTAACCATGAATTATTTCCTCCTCATTCAAAAATTGGGCAAAGTCCCTCAGATTCGACACAATCTCTTTAACCTTGTTGAGCTGAAGCTCTCTCCAATGATCCAAGATATTGTTCATATCTATATTGGTAAGGGAAGGTGTAACATTCATCCCGTGTAAATTAAGGTATGCTTTGGACTCTTAGATTTTCGAAGGGGTTGAAATGGCTAATTTGACCTTTATTAGACATTAACAAACTTAACTCGTCAAGGGTAAAAAGGTCTTTTAGGTCAAATAAGGACAAAATAGTCATTTGAGCCTTAAAGGCCATTTTGGTAATTTTCTTAATTTCTCCAGCTGCATAAAAAGTCAAAAAATGACTTTTAAGTCATTATTTGGCCATCATCAATCGCAGAAAACCAAGACTGATGGTGCAGCCTTCATGCTCTCAAAACTCCTACTTTTCACGGATCTAGAGATCATATTTTCAGACTCTACAGCTCTGTCACAAAGATTTTTGTTCCAATCAAACCAAACCTGATGCGTGCCCGAGCCTAGCGGTACGGGCTTATCGAGCTAGCATTGGCAACTCCGATCCCGCCAGCGTGCCCGAGCACACTCTAAGCCTTGTTGCGCATCTGTGCTTACTAGTCGTCGTTGATTTCTCACGCGCCATCGCTCGCGGGAGTGGGGAAAATTCAAATTCTTCCTCTAAGATAAACCATATGCCCTAGTCCATTTTTTGAAGGTTTCAGGTGCAGATTTTGACATGTTTGTCCTGTATTAGCAGTTTTGTGTGAAGAAGTTCTAGGGGATTTCAGCAGCGCATTCCGAGGGTTAAACTGAGCAGCTTTTGACCAAGGTGAGGGAATTGTTACCTAGTATTTGAGCCGTTGTGGTAATATGAGCACATATTAGGGTAGTTGCCCTTGATTTTCTTGTTCATTCAATTTTTGTGTTTCGACAATGTGTATTGTACGGTTAGTATATATATATTATCGTGAAATCGGGCCGAGGATCTGATACTCGATGTATCTGTTAATTATGAAAGTATAATGATAATGTGCACTGTGACTGTTCATATTCTCTGACGTATGAATTAGGATGAAAATGCTAGACTCTACGTAATTCCTGAATATGAACGTATGTAATAAGCGATCGTCCTAGCGGACCTATGTTTGTAATAAATGATCGTCCTAGTGGACTTGAATTTGTATTTAGCAATCGTCCTAGTGCGGAATTGAATTATTATTTACCCAGATTTAGAGACTCGACAAGGTGGTAGCACTTACATGTTTTTATAACCTAGAGTCCAGGGACTCGAAGAAGGGTATTACAGTCTTCTGACCTGGTTCCTAGGCTTCTTTTGAAGCTCTGTTGTGCTTACTTGATTTTCATGTTGTCTGTTCTTATATGTGTCTCATGAGATCCTTTGCCAGGGTTCTTACTAAGTGTAAAAGCTCACTCTTTCTATTTTTGAATTCCACAGGTACTCGCAAGTAGGGCTGGAGGGTGGAGCTAGATATGACGTGGCCATGGGACAATGTTTAAATAAATTGCATTAGACTAGAGATTTTTAATGCTATAATTGTTTAACTTCTGCACGAACTATTTGAATTTAGAGACAAGTCTGTTATTTAATCTTTCTGGATTTTCCATGATTTAAAGGTACCCTTAAACTGTTTTATCGTTTTGTTCGTTTTATGATTTTCAATAAATAGGTAACATTCAAGATGTCTCTTGTTGGATTATACATGCATATAGGAGTAAGGTCCTCTAATAGGCCTTAGATTGGGTCGAGTCCTTATAGTTGTTATCAAAGCTCAGAGTCATAGATTCTGTAGACTGCTTACATCGTAAGTCGTTTTGAGTCTCATGGTTCGCATCTTCCAGTTGCCATCAGGTAACTTGTAAGGGTAAGGGGTTATAAGAGCATGACTAGCCTTGTTGTATATGATATTACTGTCTTGATGTTTTGTGCACTACTTATTGCATGATATTGTTGTCTTAAATCTTGTAATATCTATTTAGACCACTAGCATAGAGTTAGGACTTAGAGATTTTTAATGATGGTTGTAGACTTTTTATATGTTTGATCGAGTAACTAGGAGTTTCGACTAGTCGAGGACACCGAGGCAGAGGCCGAGGTTGAGGGTTAGGAGTTCCTATTGTCTCAAGGAGGACGAGATCGTCGAGCAAGCAGCTTCAGCAGCCTCTAACTATTGTAGGGGGGATGTTAGCAGTCCCAGGACTGAGTGCAGAGGCCCCGACAGCTATTCAAATGATGATCACAAGGGCCATCCAAAGAGTTAGGCAGGCCGATCAAGCAACTGTCAAAACTGCGGAACAGACAACGAACGACCAGAAGGTGAGTTCAGCACCACAGACCGCGCCTACTAGGAGGAGTTCAACATCATGATCTGTGCTGGTGGAGAGGAGTTTAGCGATAGCTCTAGTGAAAGACCATGCACCACTATCCTTGACAGTTGAGGACCTAGGAGAGACTGGTAGTACTAAAAGCGTTTTTGAGAATGTCAAACTGATTAAGAAATTCAGGAAGTTCGGACCTAATGATTTCGACGGTGCGTTTGAAGATCCATTGGTTGCAAAGGGTTGGCTGTCTCACATGGAGACTATGTTCCACCATATGGAGTGTCCTGCCAAGCATCAAGTGAAATGCGGAGTGTTTTCCTTGCAGGGGAAGGCAAATAAGTGGTATATGCAAGAAATTAAGAGACGTTCACGTGATGCGCCCCACCGCTCACCTGGAGCGAGTTCAAAAGTATGTTTTTGGACATGTATTTTACCAAGGCAGATAAGTAAGCGAAAATCTATGAGTTTATCAGCATTAAACAAGGGAAGAATACTATTTTGGCTTATGAGTGAAGGTTCAATGACTTAGCTCACTTTTTTGAGAACCTGATTAAGACCGAAGAGCAGAAAATGAGTTACTCTATGTACGGTCTGCATTCGGGTATTCGTGGTTATGTGGATACACACGAACAAAAAACTTTCAGAGCATGTATAACAACCCGGTACATAACCGTTAGGTTATGGCTCGGAAATTACTAATGCATGAAAATTTTAAAGAAAATTTTGGCAGAGTTTCCCCTAAAATATGGGAAACTCATACCTGCAAAACTTGTAAAACAGAACCTAGACATTTCGAAATGCATTTAAAACGACCCTGCAAGTTCCAAAAAAAATGTTTATCCTATCCAGGTAGTCAACAGTTTAAACATAAATATAAATCCCGAGATCTCGGTTCCAAAACTAACATTTGAAAACTAATTTATTACAACAGTTCGTGCAGAAAGATATGCAATAAAACTAGACTATGAAAAAGTGACACCAACGATGCCACTGACACGTCTCGACTAGATATATCCGCAGCTATCGGCCATCAATCCTGGTGTGTACCTACAACTATGGTTTTGAATCCATAGCCAACATAAAACGTAGGGGTGAGTCTGTGAAAACTCAGTAAGAAACCCCGCACGGGGTGCACACAACATATAGAACAAGACATGTGTAAATCAAAAGTCTATGAAAATCACAACAAACGAAGGAAAACATCCCAACTCCCAAGAACTCGAGTCACCTGGTCCGATAACCCTGAGACAATTCTCGAGGAGGGGCCTCACTGGCCCATGTCGTGAGACCTGGAAAGCCACTACCCGAACTCTCCCGGGTACGACAGAGTGCCTAGGGGCAAGGGTCAACCACTAGAGTCGCCCAGGCTATCATGGGTCCCTCCGGCACGGTGGGGTCAATCCCGAACACATCAGGTACAACGCACGGTGTCGAACCGAGAGCGATCCAACCTACTAGCGCGACGCTCACTTATGCCTAAGCAAATTCGGCTGCTCACTGCCTAGAAAATTCCCGCCTCAACTCTTGTGATGAGGGATAACCGATCGATGTTCGATTCGCACTATCGCACCCTGTACGCCCTAGACCACTCAGCTATGTTACACGTATGGACGACCAGGTTCCCAGCCGATGCCAAGTTCCTGAGTGCAGACTATCGACCCTATGGTCAGTCCCACCATACTTCGGGTCGATGTAGCGATCACCGCCCTAATAACGTGCGAAGCCTCTTACAACAATAACCTCTATCTGTCAGGGAATGTTAGCTGGGTCTAACCCTACACCCCTATGGGTCGCCCCCTGACGTGTCACGCAAACAATAGACCATATGGTCTACTTCGACCACCCCATGGCGGGGAGGAGACATGCCTAGACCGTATGGCCAACACGCTCACTCCATCAAGGAAAAATGACTCGAGCAAGCAACATCTAAATTTGGAACTAGACAATTACGAAGAAGTCATGCATCACTTCCCTAAAGTCTTTCCATAAATTAACAATGAAATATCTACGAACAACAACAACATAAGATCATTGTTCTAGCCTACCAGATCACAGACCACGTGCTTTCAAAGTCAATAAGAAAGTAACGACTAACAACAACATATCAGCAAAGTTCTAGCCTACCAGATCACAGACCACGTGCTTTCAAAGTCAATAAGAAAGTAACGAGCAGCACAACATATCAACAAAGTTCTAGCCTACCAGATCACAGACCACGCGCTTTCAAATTCAATAAGAAAGTAACGATCAGCAACAACATATTAACAAAGTTCTAGCAAGAATACAACTACGTAAACACCCGTTAGAATCCCTTACACTAGGTTCAAAAGAACCGACAAGCACGAGGCTTGAGCCACAATGATTGTTCTAGCTAAGCCCCTGAACCTACAATTAAACAATAAAACAAGTAAGCATTTAAGAGAATCTAAAACACCAACGCATACTTAAAAGGGGAAAAGTGTACCAACATAGATTACATAACGCAGACAAACTAGCCGAGAGGCCAACCCGGAGCTTACTAGCCTTGAATCCAACCGAGCAACTCCATACTAAGTCTTCACAGGCTCTCAACCAACCCTTCAACCGAACCTAGCGGGCCAACGCTTCGATGCCCACACATAACTCACCAAGCCCTCTCAAGCATTTTGTCAAACACCTTACTAGAAAAACCAAACCACGAAGCAACTTGCTAAGTCCCAAACTCAAATCCAACGAACTCCTTAACAACTTTGGAAGCCCTTACCAATTACACCAATAGTACTAGAGGAGGCAGCAAGCGCCATCCACGATAAACGAAGTGACAAGCACAAGAGCAGACGAAGCTATCGACAAGGATTGCTTGGTGAATAAGCTCCACAACTAACATCAATTCCATGATAAACGCAAGTGGAAAAGAAAATCAGCTTTGTACAAACAACTCAAGGGCAGCAACGAACAAGTTTCTCATCAACCAAAATCCAAAAACCTTCCCTTGACTGATTAACTTCTAACCAAGCCATTACAAGCTGCCAACTCAAACAACATCTTCTCGGTAAGAAAAAGGAAACATACCCAGTACACCACCTAGATTCTTGAGCATCGATACTGATTTTCGGTTCGAACGTAACTCGAAGGAAAGCCTAACTTCGCCATACTGCAAGCACCTAACCCAAACCTACACCATTGCTCTTAGGCAACGAACACATTTAAGCTTCACCGTGACAGAGATATCGCGAGGGAGAGATTGATGGCACGAGAGGGAGAAGTCGAAAGAGAAAGACGATGGAGAGAGTGATGTCACGAGAGGGAGATGCCGAGAGAAAGATGAAATAGATGGGAGCGAGAGAGGCGACACAAGTCGATGAAGGGGGAGGAGATTGCGTGAAGAAACATGAGGGATGGGAAAGAAATCGCGATTTGGAATCGCAGAAGAGAAGAAAGAACGAGAGGGAAGAGAGAGAGAAAAAAAAAGAATTAGATTTTACATTTTAGGTTATTTCAATAAGACTCCCTACTTTTCTATATCTTAAATAATTAACCTTATATTACTAATAAGTCGATGTTGGTTGAGTTGGTGAGATAAGTTATTGTCTCAAATGAGACCTTGGTTTGAACAATAGTTGTGCAGCAAAATATAATTTTTATTTTTGTTTCCTTTATAAGGTGGTTTGTCACAGCATGTGTCACCCTAGCCTGAAAGCTAGACTTGAAGTTCATAATTCCAACAACTTTTCAAAGCATTAAAGATTATACAAACGGTTAATGATAATCAACAAATGTTTAGATTTTTTTGAAAGGTCAATAAATATATTTCTTTAAATGTAGTTATTTACACAAAATATTTTTACATAATTTTTTTTTGGCTAAATTATAAGAAATACCCCTAGACTATAGGATTGTGTCAAAAATGCCCTTAAATATTGGAAAGTTTCAAAAATGCCCCTGAACTTTAACAAAAATTTCAAAAATGCCTTGTCGTTAACTTTGGATGAAAATTATTAAAGTTTTGTTTCAAAAATACCCTTAAACTTTCAAAAAGTTTCAAAAATACTCTTAAACTTTCAAAAAGTTCCAAAAATACCCTTGACTTTAAAAAATGTTACAATATTATTGTCAATAACTTTTCGATAAAAAGTATAACTTTTATTTAAATATCGTCTTTGACCTTTCGAAAACTTAAGAAATTAATCTTACTAAAAAATAATTATTCTTTATTCATATGTTTTTTTCTTCATAAAAACAAATGAGTATAAATATATTATTAACCTTTGAATAACAATGTGATCAAAAGTTCCAAAACTCAAAATTCCAATCGTTATTATCATTACTAGGAAGACGAACAAAAAAAAACATTTGATAACCTTTTGGTTTTTGAAATTTATGTTTGTTTTGACTACAATTCTTTATATAGAATTTTCATGTTACCTTGAAAGAGTAGGTGAATCCTAACCAAAATAATTTCAAAAATAAAAACAAGTTTTTGGAAGTTACTTTTTTTTTAGTTCCCAAATTTGTTTTTGTTTTTAAAAACAAAGATATGATGTAAAAATCAAAAAGTAATAAAACATAATGAATGGACTAGCATGTTGTAAGCTTAAATTTCAAAAGTAGAAAACAAAATGATTATCAAACGTATTATGAACATTGATGAATATTTTGAGGTAGAGATTTGTTCGATTACTCAAAGTTTTGAGACAATTTATCATTATTTTGATTGATTTTTAGCTTGAACTTGTTAAATAACTAAGTTACTTATGTTTGAAAACTAAATCAATTAACAAAAAAGTAAAATAAACCATCTATTATATAAAATGAGATATCAATATTCACCTATTTGGATTTATTGAGATCCGTACAATAATAGAATAACATGAAAATTCATCACAAAATTAATTAATAACGAGAGAGTAACTCATCAATTTTATAACTGCTAAGAGATATCATTACATTTTCAATATGAGATTTTCAACATCACACAAGTAATTAAACAACTAATTATATTGACATAAAAATAATTCATCTGTTAAGAATACACAGGTAAATTGTCTTTTACCAACATGCTAAATATTCATAATATTATTATTGAAATAAAACTTTAACATTTTCATAAAAATTTAAACGATATTTTTAGGTCAACGGTATTTTTTGAAACATTTTAAAAATTTAGGGATATTTTTTAAATCAAACTTTATGATTTTCATCCCAATTTAACGGTAGGGGTATTCTTGAAACTTACGTTAAAAGTTAGGGGTAGTTTTGAAACTTTTCAAACTTTAGGAACATTTTTTACGCAACCTCTATAGTTTATATGCATTTTGTAATTAAGAGTGGGATATTTTTGTCCAAAAGTTTAACCAAATAAAATATGAGAAAAAAATACATTAATTAAAATGCTAAATAAGTTTATTCTCAAAATTTAGCAATTTTTTAGTAGTTGTTCTTTCCTTGATACAACAAATCCTTTGGGGCTACTTCGAAATGCCAAGACAAATGACCCACTGGGCTTTAAAGGACGAGTATCTCTTTCGCATTCGCTGCGCCGGCCGAGCAACAGGGAGCTATTTCGCTCGGCAACTAAGAATTCTTCGATACTCTTCCTGTCGCTTCTGATATTCTCCGATGGAGCCTGTTGAAACCAATGATGTTCAGCCTCCACAACCGCCGCCGATGGAGGAGAAGCAACCGGCAGAACCACCGGTTAAACAATCCCTAGAGGACGAACAAGATGAAGAGTTACGTAAACTTCTGGTTCCCGATGTCCGGGATCTTCCTCTCGAGCCTCCCTCCGCCGTTGAGACTAATTTCGTCTCGTATTTCGCTCCCGGTAGGTTCCCTGTCGCGATATCCTTTTCAAATTCGTAATGGAGGTCTTATTGTTCTGTTTAAATCTTAAACCCTCTAATTATTCTGACTAATTTCCAGATTTTATTAAGGAAGGCCATGATCAGTATGTTTACCGTCACGCCAACGGGTAGGGATTTTGATATCTCTTTGGTTCGATGATTGATTCTTTGCTTCACTTTATTTACTTATTCGCCTTGCTTTTCCTAATCTAGCTTGTGTGTTGTTGGCTTGGCTCCTACGCATATTGCATTCAAAGACAGTGGTGGCGTTACGGCCGTCGATTTCAATGTAGGGAAATCCGATCGCAGTAGCTTTAAAGTTACTGGGAAGCGCAAGAAGGTAAGTAAATACATTTGTTTTAGCTTGTTAGTTAAATTGGTTCGCGTTACCGATTATTAATGAAGCAGTGTTGCGAGAAATAGACCTATTTACAAATGTTAGTAGTGATAATACCTCAATAGTCAACAAAAACAATAACTCAACTGATAGCTTTTGCTCATACTCAAGAGATCTCCACCCTCAATTGTTGTTGAACTAAAAACAAAATTTCCAACTCACTGTAAATATATGCTGGTGTGGCGTCATGTGAGGTGACTTGGATTTATGAAATTGTCATCAGTTTTCACTAGAAGGCTATATGGATTCCCTGTATGGTTTATTAGTGAATAATAATTTTTAGACATTTTCCCAAAATATCATAGACAACAGTTCCTTACCGTATCACGGAAAGATTCTGTTTCCAGACTAAGAACATAGTTTAGATCAAGCTTTGGCTATGGAGTTTTATTAGTCACATTCAGTGAAGGTGAACATTTAGTAGAATTTTGGGGCACCATAAGTAATGGCATCCGGGGTACCTATATGGCAGGAAAACTTTTAATCGAATTCTTTCATCAGTTTCTTACTTTGAACTTTAACTCCTGTCCCAAATGTAAATCCAAATTCTTGATTTAATTTTCTGTTCTGAAGTCACTAGTGTTTTACTTTGCAGAATGCGCAATTCTTTGAGCCCAATTCTGCTCTTTGTAAAGTTTGCACCAAAGATGCTTCTTATATTGTAAGGTTAGAACATTTTGCTATTTGATCATTTGCTAATAGTAACTGGTCCATTTATTTTTTCTTCAATTACAACAAGTCACTCCTCTTATGCTATCGTTAGGTGCTCTGTCAAAGGCTCTTTATTGGAAGTAAATGATCGCTTAATGAAGCAGCCTGAATTACTCAATACACTGGTGAGGATGATCTTTTAGTTTAATGACAGTTTACAGTTTACGGTTTAAGACTCTCAATTGCTATACCAATGTTTGGGTGAGGATGGTTGTTTTACAATCCTATAACTGTAGTTGATGAGAGCACTACAGTACTAATGGTTCTTTCAACAATCATCACTTGTTCATTAGCAGAATTTAAAAACCACGTATGAAATAGAATGCCTCTTCTGTCTCCAAGAGGTGGTGGTGTACTTCTCTCAAGGTCTGGGGTTCGAAACCCACTTGTGGTATTAATTTGTAGACCACTTCTTGTGTTTGCATTCCTTCGATGTCTCTCAATGCTTGGCCTAGGGATAGACGTGGTTACCCTGGATATAATAGAGCAAAGCTTCAATTTTCAAGTTTTCACAAAAAAAAAATAAAATAAAATAATGCTGCTTTTCATATAGTATCAGATTTTGTCCCCTAAAGGATAGCCTTGTTGATTGATGCTTGGAGTCTTCAAACTATGCTCTCTTCAAGATATGCACCTTTAGAGGTCTTAGTTTTGAAATTCAAGAGTGAGTTTAATAGTAAAATTCTTACTTCTTAGTGTGCGGATAGTGAGTTGCCTTGTTAGACTTGTCTTCTTTAGTGTATCAACGGGCATACAAAGTGACTGCTGTTAAAATCTCTAATTAATTCTCAACTGACGACTTTCCAATGAGTTTTTGTTTAAAATTGATTTTTTTTTTAATTATTATCTTCAAAATATGTTTATATGACTACATGTTAGTCCCCAAGGTTGCATAGTGTCGAAGGCTTGGATTTTAAAGACGTGCTCTCCTGAAAGTTCCTGATTCGAGACCCACCAGTAGATACCTCTCGTGTCTCTATTCCTTCGATGTCTTCTGATGTCTGGTCTAGGGACTAGAGGGATTATCATGGACATTGTGATTCAAAGTTTTGATTTTTCGGTTTCCAAAAAGAATATGATTACATAAAAAGCCACTTTTTTTTTGTTACTTTGTCTCGTCTATGAAAAACATGATTGGATCACTTATCTTTAGTGTGCATTATCGATTCACTTACCTCAAAAAAGAAAAAAAAGAAGTTCCAGATGCTTTCAAATGATATGATTATTTTCTTAAAATGCAGGCTCACAGAGAAGGGTACATTGCTATTGTCATGCCAAAACCAGGAGATTGGCTGAAAGTAAAGGAGTCATTGCTGAGCCTTGAAGATTACAAAAGATTGAGAGAAGTGCGTTGACTCATTCATCCGCCTTCGCAACACAAGTAACTTTTAGATTTGTTCCATTTATGCATTTTATCCATCTGTTGTTCTTTAAACCACCCAGGTTTATCTCGCCGCTTATTTTACACTCTGCTGAGTGATAATAATTCACTCATTTCAGATAAGCTTGCGAAAAAAGAAATTAGATGTTTACCTGGCCTGGCATTTATACAAGTATAAAAGTTAAGATTTAGTATTCGAGTCTCCAATCTTTATATCGTCAACTTTTTTGTTTTTTTTTTAATCATGGAACTTCCCATGAAGTTATTGCCGAGATTAAAACAAATAGTCACTTAAGTATAAGGACTAAAAATAAGATATTTGATGATACCTGAATAGAATAAACAAGCATAGAATTGATGAAATATTAGAAGATTCAAAGTGAAGTACGATTACTGATTATCTTTTTTTCCCTCCTTTTTGTGACTAAGCACGAGCTTCCTATTAAGCTTGATAAACTCTATTCTTGGGATGAAAATAACAGCATTTGTTGTAAAGAAACCAGATCGTTGGTAATAACTATGACTACCTCACACATCCTAGGTACTTTATGGTATATATAAGGGATTGGAGTGGGGTGGATATATATATATGCAAAGCATTCGAGTCAGTTTAGAGACTATTTCGTTTAATTGTCACGTGAACTAATTAAATTCAGTTGTTAAAAAGATTTATAGGTGTTTAGATGTGAAATTATAGCGTTTGTTTTGAGTGATTAGAATTTTGAGTTTTAGTAATAGCTCGTTTGAATGTAATTATTTATATGAGTTGCATTTAGTTGCTCATTTGGATGATAACTTTTGTAGAGTGATAGCTGACATAGCTCATTTGAATGCAGTTAAAAATAAGTGATTATTTCAAAGATTTGGAAACGCGTTATTATTTTAAGTTAGAAAAGCGTGACTAGAATTGAATGGTTAGAAACGAGTTGTCGGAAATGAATGAATATTTTGAGTGATTAGAAATGAGTGATTAAAAAATATGTGATTGTTTTAAGTGATTACTATAGCTCTTTTAGATGATGTTGTTTGAATAAATGTTATAAAAACTTATTTTTAATAACTCGTTAATACTACGTAATAAATACTTCATAGAAAATTAATTCTTAGATAGATGTTCAAAGCAAATCGTATTCATTTCCGTTAATCACTTTTTAATTGACTTTTGTCCTCGAAGAGTGGCACAGATTGTTGAAAGTTTGAGCTCTGAAGGTATGTTCCTTCAAGTTCCTAGGTTCGAGACTTAGTTGTGACATTAATTTGTAGACACCTCTCATCTTTTCATTCCTTCGATGTCTCTCGCATCTGGTCTAAGGACGGACATGATTTCCTCGGGTATAGTGAACCGACAATTTCCTAATCTAAAAAAGAAAGAACTTTGTGATTGACCTTTAAGCAAAGTGTAAAAGTAAACACTAGTAATAGCAATGACTATTTTGTGAGAAAAACATTTAATTTACAAGTATTTGGAGAAGAAACCCAAAGTAAAGGTTTCTCTTGATTTTTCATTAAAGATGACTTTAGTTTTTAGCAGGTGTAGGGTTGTTGCTAAACTTTAATTTTTGTTTAATTGGTTAATAAAACTCCCATTACGAATTACAAATTTGTGTTCACTCGTAGAAATCTGTGTTGCTTGGAAGAAGCTTTAATGTAATGGCCAAAGAGTTTCACTATTTAAACGAAATAAGTTATGTTATGTAATTGGAAAATTTAAAGACAAATTTGGATGAAATTGCCCTTCATTATGGTTACTTGGACTTAAGGAAGTAAGGGCAAAAAGGTCTTTTCAAGAAATTTGGGTTAAAATTGGAATTTTGGTTATGGGGCATTTTTGTAATTTTCGCCACAAAAAGACAAGATAGAGAAAAAGACAAATTATGCTAGAAGACAAAATAGGAATAGGACAAAATATCACTATTTCTTTAAATACTAATCATAAGGTCATCAATGACCCATGATTAGTCGTTGTCTCGTTTTCAGCGTTCACAAAAATTCTGACTGACACGCCAACCAAAGGAGGTTGTGTGTCATTCCACCGTTCGTCCTGTCGCTGTAGGACGCGTGTCACGACGCCATTGGACCATTGCTGCTTCGTAGCCACCAAGCCTAGCATGCTTTTCGAACCTAGCTTGCAGCCAGTCCGAGCCTCACGCGCGCATTCCGAGCCTTCCATACACGCCCAAACTTGTTGTTGAGCCACGTTTCACGCGTCGCCGGTTTTCTCACACGCTGCTGTGAATCTCGTCGTCGCCGCTGCCGGTGTCGCAGTCTCCAATGAACGGAAAAGTCCCGATTTTGCCCTTAAGGTAAGTTAAATCTCATGTCCCGAGTCCATTTTGGGGTTTTTAAAGGCTAATTCTCACCCCTTTGCCAAGTATGGCCACTTTTAGGTGGAGATCCTTTAGGGGATTCTTGATTCGAGTTCCAAGGGCCTTTTCGAGCGGTTTTCGACCAAGGTAAGGGACTGTTTCCCCAGTGTTTGATCAATGTGGTTAATCTGGAACATGTTTATAATTAGTTTGGCATTATTTAACATGTTTGCTATGAATAGTTGATTCTCGTGACTGTTAGTATTCAATGTTGCTTTTATGTATATTAATCGTGGTAGATCTAGCATGTTTAAGGCCGATGAATGTATGATATGAATGTTTCTAGAGTTTTAGGATGTCTATGGTTTACTTGGATTGTTTCACTGTGATTCTCGAGATTGTTTACTCCTTTAGTGCTTTGAATGTTTAACCAAATTGGAACCAGCATGCTTAGGTCCGAGGATGTGGTAGCTTGTTTAGGTTGTTCGTCCTAAAGGGGGACCATTATCATTGTTTCTGTTAGGTGTTCCAAAGGGAACCATTCATGATTAGTCGAGTTTAACTGTTCCAAAGGGAACCGAGAGTGAGTAACCAAGTTAGGTGTCTCAAAGGGAACCGTTGAGTAATACCCGAGGTTAGAAGTCCTTAAGGAGACAAGAGATATAGAGCACGAGCTACGTTTAGGTCAGACATGTCTTGATCGCTAGACTCGATAGGGGATTAGTTCAGGTGTCGGGTGTTGAGGAAGATATTTCTACTTTGCGGTAGTGTTAGGGTTCGGAGGGCCACCCAATTAGCCATACCTACCTAGAGTTCGCTTGACTTTTCACAGGTGTCGTGCTAGGAGTGTGAGTCGGGAGATATCTCACTGTGGAGGGTCTTTGATCTACCTTTCTGTGCGAGTGTACGAAGTCTGGCGGCAACCAGATTGTTTCGGCTCGTCGAGGTGCTCTCACACTAGTATAGGTTACCAAGTTTAAAGTTAGAGATTTGTGATTAAAGATAAAGATCGAGTTTAAAGATAAAGCTTTGAGTTTCAAGATAAGATAAAGATTGAGTTAAAATTAAAGTTTGAGATATTCTATGTAATCGTGTTTCTTCATGTTTCTCTGATTATGTGTATGTTCTTGTTAGATCCCGTGATGAGATCCCTTATTGAGTTTTCGCGAACTCATCATTTTCATTGTGAAATCCTTCCAGGTAGAGGTGTACATGGTCTGGGTTGAGTTGAGTTATGAGGAGTTTTAGGACCAATCCAAAATTTTGGGTTGGTCATTCATTCACCCCGTCCAACCTTATGTAATAAAGCAACTCAACCCAGCCCTATATTTTCTGGTTGGGTTGGGTTGGGTTCTCGGGTTGTATTAATATATATTTTTTTCTCTATCAAATAACTGTATTCATACTTAAAAATGTAGTAATATATTTTAATTAATTTCTCTTTTAACACACTCACAAATATGTTTATGTAATACATTATTCCTTAGTTCGGGTTGGGTTGGACTAAACGAGCCAAAAATTGGCCAACCCCAGAACCAATCCAACCCAACAAAAATTAGAAAATCATAACTCAACCCAAATTGAATTCTAACCCAACCCAACCCTTACAATTTTGGTTAGGTAGTCCGGGTTGCACAGGTTGTCAGTTTTTTTGAACACTCCTACTTCCAGGTACTCGCTGGTGAACCGAGATGGCTGAGCGAAAGCTGGTGTGACCATGGGCAGGCTGCATTAGAGTTTAGGAAGTTTTTACTTTAAAAGTTGATATTTTGATTTCCTGTTTAAAGCATGAATCTTAATTTCAAGATATGTTATTATAGGTTCTAATATTATTTTATTGTTTTTCGGGAACCCTGGAACTCCGTTATGATTTTAAATTATTTCAATAAAAGGAATTGATATTTTCATGTCTTTGTGAGTTTAGTATTATTTAATTCATGCATAAGAGGTTAAGGTCCTAGGTTTGACTCCGTGTTGGGTTGGGTCCTTCCATTTAAATTATTTTGAAAACATTTACTTAGTATGGCATTAAAACATATGTTTTATGTCTCGGTTTACATTAAGTTGTAGTATGGAGATTGCTTCGAAATGTTCTTTTATTTTTTTCTATTATAAAAACATAATAGGATAATTATTTTTAGAGGATTTTTTCTTAAATCTTTTATAAGAAATTTTGGCTATTAGAAAATGTCATATCAATATTCTAGAATTAATGACAAAAAAATTCAATTAAATTTTGGGTTAATTGTAAATTGATATTTATCCCAAAATTAATTAGTCAAATTGATACTAATACTATATTTATTGGTAGGATTGAGTATTTAGAGAAATTATAATTAATATAAGAGTCTATGGGAAATTAGTTAGAAAGCTTGTTGGGAATTTTAGTTATAAATTGAAAGGTTGGGTGAGAAGAGAGATATCCAAATATTGAGAGATTTCTTAGGTTTCAAAAGAAGCTTTCTCTAGAGAATGAGAGATTCCAAGTTGCTATCAAAACTCAGATAGTTTGTATTTTGATTCTCTTTTACTTAGTAATACAATTCGAGTTCTATCAAATACATATTGCATTGTATTTATAATTATACTTAGTTTGTAATGTTTGTGAATTTTTATATAGCAATCAATATTTGGAACAACATTAGACGTTAAATAATAATATTTGTTACATTATTATATATAAAATAGTGGCGTAAAGGCCTAGATTTTTGAAGATCAAATTAACCGAATTTACTACATATATGCATGTAAAAATGATACTAGTTGACCTCATAGAGTAAACAAGTGTTAATTAGTAAAGATGAAAGAAATATTCCATTTAATAAATAACCTTGTTGGAATATATTCCAAGATATTTTCTTTTACTTGTCTTATTTTTTTTTTTTGAGCAAATAGTAATATTAATTAAATTGATTGTTCAAACGATTACATTGAATTTGATCAACAGAAATGAATGAATCAAGCCAGAAAGGAGGCTCTACAAACCAAACATTGTTTGAGCCGCCACGCAAAGCATAGGATGCTAGTTCATGTGCTACCCGGTTTGCAGCTCTAGGGATGTGCCGGATTTTCGTTCGTTGTCTACACTTGATAGCTTCTTTGATAGCTTGAATAATTGTATCCACCTGTGCATTAGACTCTTGATAAGAATTGGCCAAATCTACCATAACCTTGCAATCAGACTCCAAATCGAAGTTCATTTCTCCTCTCGTTTCATAGAACCTCAAAGCACATAGGCACGCCTCCGCTTCACCAAACAAAGGCTCCAATCTTCCTGCATAAAATAGCGCCGCTGCACTGTGCATCTGACCCCTCCAATCTCGTAGAATAAATCCGAATCCCGTTGAAGCCGAAGATATAGCCACATCAACGTTCAATTTGAACGCGCCTTCATCAGGGGGAGACCAGCGCTGAAACGTTCGCCGATTCAAGCTCCTTGTCGTCGCTCGCTTCGGTTTCTGAAACTCCTTATGGTACTCCAAAATCCATTGTGCTTGTTCCTCGCATCTCATCGTCGGCAGGTTTCGATTTCTTCGATTACGCAAGTTCCAAAGCGACCAGCAAGCGATGCAAAACACCTCCAGATCGTCCTTCTTCATTATATTTCCCAGCGACAATACACAGTCCAACAATGAATGGAATTTTGAGTTTATAAAATACCTTACCAAAGCCAGGGAGGTCCACAAAGCAGTAGCAGCACCACATCGAAGGAAGGTATGTACACCAGTTTCTATTTTTCCACACTTTGGGCATGTAATTTCTGTTTGAATCCTTCGATCCTTGAGTTTAGTTTTAGTGGGCAGCAGATCACAAACCATCCTCCAAACAAAAATTTTAATCTTGAGGGGAATAGATAATCCCCACAAGACTTTCCACCAAGCTACCTCCTTCGGATTTCCCGACGAAGAGGAAGGATACTTGTTAAGCACCCACATATTGTAGGCACTCTTCACTGTAAAATCCCCAGATTTAGAATAATGCCAAATCCAAGTATCTGCTAGGTGTGATTTGCAGATTGGAACTGCCATAATTGCCGCTATATCATCGTCCCAGAAAAGATCACTGAGAACATCTGTGTTCCAACATCCCGAAGGGGTCATGAGATCCCGAACAAACCAATCCGTCACATAATTAGCAGGAGGGGTGACAATTTTAAAAGTTGACTCTCGAAGAAGCCATGGCTGATTAAAAACCTTAGTGGTGCACCCATTTCCAATTCTGATCCGAATCCCTTTTACTAATAAATCTCGTCCCCATAGAATACTCCTCCATACATAAGAAGAGTTAGGCTTGAGCCTTGCTTCAAGGAAAGATTCATTTGGGAAGTATCTTCCTTTCATCACCTTGGAAGCTAAAGAATTTGGGAATTTAAGGATCCGCCATGCTTGCTTTGCCAATAACGCTTTATTGAATCCTCGAACATCCCTAAAACCCATTCCTCCATAAATCTTGGGCCGGCATAGTCGTTTCCAGGACATCCAATGGATTTTCCTCCTTTCATTAGTTGAACCCCACCAAAACTTCGCAATTGTCGAGGTGATATCCTTGCAAAAAGCGTCTGGTAGCTGGACTAGAGACATAACATATGTAGGAATAGCTTGAGCCACAGCCTTAATGAGGACTTCTTTCCCTCCAACAGAGAAGAAATTTCTTTTCCAACCCGCAACCACTTTTATGACTTTTTCCTTCAGATATGCTAACTCATATACCTTATTCCTTGTAAAATGTGAGGGAAGGCCCAAATATCTACCAAGAGATGCCGTGGGCAATATGTTAAGTTCTTGTCTTAGCTGTCTACAAACCACTTCCTCCACATTCGGGCTAAAAAGGATTGCAGATTTCTCAAAATTTACTGATTGACCTGAAACCTTTTCATACCTGTTCAGCACAGTTTTGATGGCTCTGAATTCAGCTAAGTTTGCTTTGCAGAA
>JBBMEG010000018.1:2974665-2989127 GCA_037832605.1 Cyclanthera cordifolia
ATATAATTTAATTGACATACAATATTGTCAACCACAATATTTTAGGTTCAATATTCCTTTCACACATAATGATAAAGAGAGTTAAATAATATTAAATGATAAAGATTTAAACTTTATAAATAATTATTATATCTATATTAAAAAAAAAAAACCCAAAATGAAGGATCAAGATGAACTCAAAAATGAAATAAAAATAACAGCAAAGTATAATGCTAGCTTACAAGTTACAACAACAATATTTAAGAATGGGCAAATTTATACTGGTCAATTAATGTTTTAAGTATATAATAGTTATATGGATAAGGCAATAGAACAGTCTGAATGTTTTAATAATACCACTCAAGGTCCCCGGAGAAGATCAAAATTAATAAAGGTATCCAAATAAATTATTAAAAAAACACTTTCCGATCCCTATCATTTTAAATAATTAACAATTAGGGGCCCAGAAAAAAGACAATATTTTTTCAACTTTTTCGTTGTTCCCATAGGCCAATAGTAAAATTGCATGTCCCATGACTTAGAAACAAGAGAAAAAAGATCTATTTGTCTCAAGAAAGAACAAGATCCGATGGTTAGAAGATGGCACGTGACTATGAGGCTGTATAGCCATGGGCCAATATTTAATTTTCTATTTGGTGCGGTGACAAGGGAAGAAAAGGAATTGCTTCCGACCGTTTGGTTCATCGAATACATTTCATCAATCACTAATTTATTATTAATTTTTTTCATTTATCTCTTATTTTTTATTTTCGCCGTAATCAAATATGCCATTAGAGATTTGCTTAACCTTAGCCTTTCCCCTCTTTTTCATCAGTCTTTTGGCCATAACAAAGCAAGTTTATCGAATAAATTGTAGTTTTAACTATAAGAAACTATCAAACAATTTATTGAATGCAACTATCTCTAAACTTGCATTCAAAACTTTCTTTTAAGCAACGTGTTAGGTCATTGGAGCTTTTGAACGTTGCTTATGTCTTGCATTACTTTAATTGATTATTAATAATAAAAATTTAATTCTATTCTCTCCATAATTAACATGCTATTATCAGAATTGAAAATCTTATTATTTCTTTAAATTCTAGCACCCTAGCCGCAATAAATAAATAAATAATTCTAGTTGCAATATTCTCTTGTGAGGCTATTCCATTCCATTAGAGCCTTTGGACATTGCTTGTGTATCACTCCAACTTGCTCCACAAGGAGCCATCTAGAAAGTTTATTTCGAGAGAACAGAACTATTTTGTTTAGAAGACAAATGATCCAAGTGTGACATAATTAGTATTAAAATATAAATGAAATCAACACCAATAAACAACAAATAAATAAAACTTCAAGATTTTGGGGGTTAGTGGCCCCCTATTTCCGTCTATCATCCGCATATAGCCGTGTCTAGCTGTAGGGAAGAAAAGAGCTTGAAAAAACTACTATGTATTGCTCTAGTAATTAAATATGAGCCGTAAAATCTAGTCAAATATGTGATAGTCACCTATATAATAACGAATTACATTAAGTTATCTTGACAGACAAATGTATAGATATGTTCAATATGAGATATTCACCTATATAATAATGATGTTCAATGTGAGATATTCACCTATATAATAATGATATTCAATATGTGTCTAGTGAAAATGTATAGATCAATTCAAAATGTGATACTCACCTATATAATAATAATGATGTATCAAACTATCTTTGACAGACAAATGTAGTACAATCAAGCAGTTATTTTGTAAAAAGTCAAAATACAAGTAAGTTGATTCAATTATTCACATACAAAAACACACACACACACACACATTTTACCTTTTGATTTTGTGTGTTTGTGTAAACCATAAGAAAGTTAAAAGGGAAAAAAGAGGGAGAGGGGACATTGCCTTTTGAGGATAAGATGTGTCGAAAGTGAGAGGCACGTGATGGTGGGGAGGGCTCTATAAGCCTTGGATTTTACGTTCTTGGTCAAGCTGTGAAGTGAGCAATAAGTTCAATCTCATGGTCATTCTTCTCTTCTCACACGTGTGCTTCTTCTAAACATATTTAAAAATTCTCTTTACAAAAAAAAAAAAAAAAAAACTTGGAAGTCACACTGTTTGGATCCTCAAATAATTTCTCAAATTCTTTTCCTTTTGAAATAATTAAAAAAAAAACTTGTAATTGGTATTTAATTAAAGTTTCCAGCAATTTAATTATTTGAAACAGTTTATAACCAATTACAGAAAAATTATAATGATAATGAACATGCTCTTGCAAATGTTTTTATAAGTAACCAAAAGGGCATGCTTGGAAAAAAAATGGCCTCCCCCTTTCTCTTCCAACTACGTTAGAAACAAAGATTAAATCCAAAGGACTATAAACCACATAAAACCATAAGCTATGTATTTATAGACCAAACCTGGAATAAATGGCTTTACGACTGCGAAAATTTCAAGCTTTTATTCTTGAATCAAACCTTGATAGAATCATATGTTTCACCCATGACACCACCTTTCTGTTTCTGGAACTGAATGTAGCGAAGCGTGCTGGTAAAGAAAGCATCTGAAGGAGGACTGCTGCTTGGGGAGTCGGTCTGCAATTCGGTCGTTATTAATTCAATCAAGCCTTGGATTGCAGCATTTGTAATCTGCTTGTTTCCTTTCTCGAAATAGTAGAGGTACCTGAACCAGAGAAACATATAGATATGTATACAAGACTTATACATTATAATGAACATTAAGTGTTCAATTCACTTGCAAGTATTCTCTAAAGCAGTGTCTATGGAATATGACCTTTCTTCATCTTTGAGTTTCCAGACTAACTTACGTGCACATCGACTATATATAATATGAATGAGTGTATTGTTCCAAGGAACATGTATTCCCTTACATACAGTACTAAGTTATACAAGGACTACTTTACTGGCGGTATTATTGCAAGAGTCTTTTTTTTTTTTTTTTTTGATATTCGTGACTGTCCGAGCCAGCTTGCGCGCACCTCGACTAAAGTCACGGGACATACCGCTTGATCCTACAACATTTGGATGCCAAGGAAACCCGTAGGAAATTAATTCCTAGGTAGGTGGCCACCATGGATTGAACCCATCACCTTATGCACCTCAAGACCCTCTTTGACCACTCGGTCATTCTATGGTGGTTTATTGCAAGAGTTCTTATAAAAGGCAAGATGTACGAATGATGGATATTGGATAAGATCAGCCATTAACATCTCAATCAAAAGAAGAATTATGTTAAGACGTTTTTTCTTTTTTCTTTTTTTTTTATATCAGAGTAACTAATCAGATATTGTGCATCACGACTAACCTCACGACACAACTATCTGACTCTACTACAACATAGGATATAAAATCTTAAGTAGGGTGGTAAGATTTTCAAATACTAACTTGTTCAATATTTCGACAAAGAGTGTGACAGGTCCACTGCTACCACGTGTAACGTTAGCCATCTGTTGAGCAGCATTTGCAATTCGTAGGGCACGCTTTAGACAAAGAAGAACTCTGTTCAATAGAGAGAGAAATTGAAAGAAAAAAAACCATTATTTCTTCTAAGACAGCCAAAAAATCTATGAGTAACATGCCGAAAGTTATATGATTAAGCATGAGGGAGGAACCTCTCTCCATCCTTGATGCCTTCTGGATCATCAACCCAGAACAGATGTGAGCATGCATAAACAGCCCTACACTGATCAGGTTTCTTTAGGAGCTTCGCGGAATACTGGTAAAAGGAAAAATAATACTTCAGGATCTAGACAATGACATTTTTTTATCTATATATCTGTGAGTGTCCATGCCAGCTTATGTGCATCTCAACCATTTTCGCACAACATACCAGCTGACCTACAATATTTGAATGCATAGAAAATTTATAGGAAATTATTTCCTAGATAGGTGGCTACCATGAATTGGATCTCCAATGCCCTCTTTTAATCACTAGACTTTGACATGACATTTGTAAAGGAACAAGATCAAGTAACGTAAATAAATTTTTACCCCAGTAGCTTTGTGAGTCAAAGTATCTCTGTTCTCTATACCAAACACATTCAACCTCTGGAGAGCCCCAATAATAAGATGAATTGCAGTCACTTGAGCCTTAGAATCCTTTAATAAATTATCCAGCAAACAGAAAGAAAAATAAGCAAACTGCATTTTTCTTTTATTGTTTAATAGAAGGAGAAATCTAGCAAACTGTATATTATTGTGAGTAGAGAAGTGAAAGTAAGAAGAATTTTCTGTAAGCCAGATCAGAGAAACAGGCCTCGTTTGTGAAGTCTATAAAACTCAAAAGACATAGATATTGATATTTACCGCAATATCTTCTTCATAGATTATAAATGCTTGGGTAAAAAACTCGTACGCAACAGGCTCAAGATCACAGTCATTAGCAGCCTGAACAATAGAATGAATGAAAGTTGGATAAGATCAGAACATCAGAATAATATGATTTATTGTAGTATATCACCAGAATGATATGATGATTCAGGTAGTAAATATATGAAAACAATTACTGCAGACTGGAATGGTGTAAAACAGGAATGACAAAAAAAAAAATTGTTGCAGAACTATTTTCCCTGTTTCAGCAATAAAGTATAATGTCTCACCATGGATGCAATTTTTCCAACCAAGAGAACAATTTCTGAGACTTTGCTAACTAGGATTGGAAACAAAGAAATAAAAACCACGTACTCATAAAGGAATCAGGCTCTTCTTATTAAATGGATTTGGCGTTACATTCAAGAACCAAAAGCACTTTGGATGAAAGTTGTTGATGCCAAATTTTATCATTCCACCAACTCTTTGATTTGGCCAAAGATAATTAAATCCAGGACATCAAAAGCTCCATGTAGATTTATTATTTCTTTGATTGATGTTATTCAGAGTGGGATCATCCGAAAGGTGGGTAATAGTGATTCTACTCTTTTTTGGCTACCTTGTGGGGGGTTATTCGTTCTTCTTTCCCAAAATTGTATCGTCTTACAAATCGCAAAGATCTTACTATTTCTGATATAAGAATGTCGGCAACTGGAGCCTGGGATTTGAGACTTCGTAGAAATTTGAATGATTTGGAGACTCTTGAACGGGCTGCCCTATCAAATCGTTTGGAGAATTTTATATTTCGAAGTGCCTCTGACTCATAGATATGGGCATTTGAATCATCAATAACATTTTTTCGGTAAATTTTTTGGTAACAAGTTTGCTTGGAGATAAAGTTTGTTCAGATAGCATTCTCTACAAGAAATTTGAGAAGGATCATTATCCAAACAGCTTAAATTTTCCTTTGGGAATTGACTAGGAGTGTGGTAAACACAAATGATCATTTGCAAAGAAGATTGCCTTTCATGATCCTTTCTCCGAGATGGTGTGTTGTGTGTAAAAATGTGAATGGAGAAAGCCATTCTCATTTGTTCGCTAACTGCCCATTTATTTTTGCCATCTGGTGTCAACAATTTCATGCATTTGATTGCCCCATTGTCTTCCAAATGATGTCAAGACTTTCCTGCATATTATTCTTGTGGGACACCCTCTCTGTGGTTCCAGAGAAGTTTTTTGGTTAGCAGTCTGCCAATAACTTTTATGAACTACTTGGTTGGAGCAAAACAATCGTATTTTTCAAGGAGTAGAGAAGACATCTGATCACCTTTTGAATTAACGCTCTCAGCTTTTTTGTGCAAAGATAAACCCATCTTTTCTAGTTACGGTCTTTCTTATTATATAACAAACCGGCAGATATTAATGTAATCATTGTTGATTTTGGGAGTCTTTCCCAAAATTACGCAATATTAATAAAATTGTTTCCTTTACAAAAAAAAAGAACAAAAACAAAAAAAAACCCACATCCTCGTACCGTTCATAGTTTTTTTTATTTATATCAACTAACACAACTATATTTCAAATCACTGATTTACGCACCTCAGCACATTCCAGATATAACCTTAACGCCAGTTCAGGAGCTGGAACAGAGGAAAGAGCCTCAATAAGCTGGAGCCAAAAAAGGAAGCACCAAGAGTTAATTCTGAAGCAGCTGAGAAAATAAATAACAGGGGAGAAATTGAGAAAATAATGAAACATAACTTCAATGAATTTTGACAATTAAAATTGAAATATCCAACAGATAGCATTCAGTAACTCTACGATGATAAATCCAAACCCTTTCCATTTCTACCAGCAATGATAAACTACAAGGGTATTTTGTAGAGAGGTAGACAGAACTTCTCTACCAGCAATGTATGCATGTCTACGTGCCAACTACTGAGAGATAATGAGAATGAGGCACAAATTAATTACAAAAAACTTTATTGAAACTAAAGTACAAAAAACTTTATTGAAACTAGTTACAAAAAACTTTTTCGAGTGTGTATACACAGTGGTAAGGTCATGGGATAGGAACAATAAGGGGGAAGACAATGACTCCAAAATAATGCAGTATACACAGTAGAACCAATCAAAGCTTTGAGGGTACGTTGTGTATAATTGAAGATCCTGTCGTTTCTTTCAAGCTACCATTTCCATGGCCCCATTGAAAGGATGACCATTTAGAATATAACGAAGGAAAGAGAAGCTGTCTCGCTGAATACCATCCAAAATCATCAAACATTCTGTCCCAAAACTTCGAATTTTGATGCCCAATCACACTCTAGAAAATGTAACAGCGGCAGCAGCTTGGAGATCCAGGGAACCTTTAACCATTTTGTGGCTAATCTCCCATATAAAAAATAATAATAAATAAATAAATGAGCCTTAATTTGCTTAAGTTGAGGCCCTTTCCAAAGTTCAGTGTAAAGGAAACGCATGTTCTCATTGTCAATTTTGGAGTTAGCTAAGTTTTTGAATAAGGAGCTTGTCGAAAAGTACCGTCTTCTTTCATGAGGCCAAGACCAGGAGTCCTCTTCATCATTTATATCAAATGTCTTCCAATTTGGAAGACAAGCAAGCTCATTCTTCAATTTCAATTTCCACGAGGCTTCTTCAAAGGGTTAAATCCCAGAATGAGGCACAAATATAATTTATAAATTTAATGAGGTATAGACAGATTGACTTTTGTCTGCCAGTCTGGTTCACGTTCAATATTGAGTTCCAGTTTTGCTCTATCGAACATTTGTAGATTTGAAGTATAATCATAACCCTCAAAGCTAATTAAAGCCAAAGAAGGACATCTGTACCCCCTTGTACACCAATTGATCTTAATTACCTGATTTAAAAGCTGAAATATTTTCTTCGGTGTAGCATGCATTTCTTCCACCACATCCCCATCTTCTTGTTGCTCTTCTCCCACCGCATCCCCATCTTGATTTTGCAACCGTCTAATTAACTGCAAACATGGGAGAGAAGTATGTATATACAGTTACCTTATATTCAGGCTGGTAAATACAATCACTTCAAATGAAAATCTAGAATGGGAAAAAGCATAGTTAGTTAAGGATCCAGGGTAAGTCAAAAAAAGGATCAGTCCAACAAAATCCAAGACTTGAAAATTGAGCAAATTGTAGGATGTAATTGACAAAGATTTGTAATTCAATTATCCAGCACTATTCAAAGCTTTCTTGCTTATCAAAGATTCAAACAGAAGAAACATACACTGAGCGCAGAAAATATAAGGGGAGGAACCGTGAAAGGCAGGCGATTTGGCCCTCCACACAATATTTGTTTCTTCACAGCACAGATAATCTGAGAATCAAGAGACGAACTAATTAACAAGGATAGCACGAGCCAAAGTTACATAATGGAGATATCTCATACATAAATACTGAATTGAATAAAAAAATCTGAGAGTTGTTGTTGGAAATATTGTAGGGGTATGGAAGCAATTAGTTAAGAGTTTGTCAGGGGACAGGTTATAAATAGAGGGGAGGGGAATGAGTGAGGTATCAAGTATTTTGGCCATTTTGGTATTAGGCTTGGAGAGTATTCTCAAGAGAAAGAGGGGCTACAAGTTCCTATCAATACTTTAATTATCTTGTAATTATGTTATATCGATATTATTATAGAGTTCGGGTTCATGTTCAGGGTTTTTTTAAAAAAAAACTCAGTGTGGTTGCTGAGGCTGAGAATGTGCCTGAAGAGATAGAAAATGTGATAATAAATTAAAGCAAATTACTGAGTGGCCATCATAAAAATGCACAACCGATCAGTATATGACACTATGACAGTTCATATCAAATTCTCAAGGGTATGGGAAAAATGAATGAAAACGTGGTGGGATGATGCAAACTACCGTAATTATCTTAATAACAGGAAGTCTTAATTAATATTAGAAGAGGCAAAAACGTACAACAATTTTACCTTTAACATTTCCACTGGGTCATCATTATATAGCATGTGTAGGAGGCGGGCAACAGAATTTTGCTCTTCCTTGAAATCCTCTTCGTCAAGCTATAATCAGAATAAAAAGATATATAATAAAAAAAACATTAGCTAAAGCATTTATGCTCTTTGCCAGGATTATGCAAGAAAACAATAGGGCAATGGACAGATAGCAGTTAGCAAATGCAGATAAGGCGTGCAAAGATATAAGAGGGGGAAGATATAATAAAAATTTTAAATAAGAGAAAAACTATAAAAGTCACAAGGAATTTTTTATCAAGGAGTCATAAGGGAACTTGTTTCAAAACAAGGAAAACAAAGAGATTATAGTAATTGTTGAATTATATTAAATCACTAATCAACCTAAAAGTTTAACATGATAGGTTGAAATAAATTTAACTATATCAACTAACACTCCTGATTGCTTGTGGGCTTAGAAATTTGAGAAATGCCCTACAATTGAAATTTAATTTTAATTGGGGAGCAAATGACTTGACAAGGACTCGAGCTCAGAACTTCCTCCTCTGATATCATGTTGAATTACGTTAAATCACTAATCAATCCAAAAGCTTAAGTTGACGGCTTTGATTAAATTTAATTATATTAACTAATGGTAATTAAAATGCACAGTGGAAAATTTATATATTTACCTCATCCACACTAATTTCTTCCAAGTCCTTGATAAGCCCTTTTATTAGTTCGAACAACACATCAACCTATCATAGTATACATTAAATATAATCCAAAAGTAGAAAGTTTGATGTCGTAAAATACAAAAGAAGCAATTTTTTTTTTAATTGGACAAAAGAAGTAAATCAAACCTTATCAGCAGTGGAAATGCAGGAGTTATTTTTCATTATACTTTGAATAATGACCATGGCCATAACTTTGTTTGTGGCATTGTCCAGGTGGTCCATGACACGAGGATAATTTGAGAGTGTAAGAGCCGTCACAATATCATTATATTTCTCTAATGGAGCACTGAGAAGCATAACTATTTGTTTTGTTGCTCTTGTATCTTCAAGCTTTGGTTGGCTGGAGAGTTTCTTAACGCATGCTCCCTTGAAAAGTTTGAAAGCAACAAAGCAATTGAAGTGAAGATAGGAACGTCTGATAGTTTCCTTGATTGTGAGTTTTATTGATAAAATATGAACGACTACATTTGAGGAGTAAACATTCTTTTATATCAGAAGGTGTAACGAATAGATACAACAGAAGAACTAATTCTAAACAAATACAATTAATTAATAAATTGTAGAATAAGTAAATAAGAATATCAACTAATAACGTGGCATATAAAATGCAAGAATAGGATTCCTACACGAAAAGTACTATAGCTATCTGTTTTAAAATCAACATCCAGCAATGTCAATATTGTCAGACAAGATCAGCTTGCCAACAACCATGGCAACCATGCACGTTCATATCAATGAAAGCATCTTCAAAAATGAAGGTCTGATCATTTCTATTATCCACACTTATTAAGCAAGAAAAGATAGAAGTATTTGGCACTTACAAAATTAGAACAAATCAGCAAACAAGAAAAACGAAATAGAAACCTAGCTGCTCCAAGCTTCTCGCTCCTTTTGTTATTTATTGTTGAATAAGAAACAAACTATTTTTATATTCACGAGTGTCCGACGCAACTTACATGCACATTGGCTATACTCAACAGACAACCGTTTGATCCTACTATATATGGATATCAAGGAAATTTGTAGCAAGTTAATTCTTAGGATAGAATGAATTCATTCCATCTAAACTCAATGATTCTCAAAACTTTTGTTTAACCACTAGGTCAATCCCTGATGGTTAGAAAATTTTAGTTGATGGTAAAAAAATTACAAAAGAAGAGGAAGACTCTATTAGGATATTACAAAAGACCCCTCCAATTGAAAGGAGGTAGCAAAGTAATATTGATGGAAGAGTGGGGAGCATTTACACCATGTCATGACCGTTTTGACTATAGTTTCAAAAAGAATCTATGGTAGGAGAGTTCTTATTTTTACATATTCGTGAGTCTTCGAGTTAACTTACGTGCACATCGACTATTCTCGTGACACGATTGCCTAAGCTTACAACATTTGGTTGTTAGGAAACTTACAAAAAAATTAATTCTTAAATAGGCATCATGAATTGAACCTATAACCTCTTAGTTCCCCAAGGTTCTCTTGATCACTAGGCCAACCTATGATGGTTAAGTTGTTTTGTTCTTTAAACAAGCAGAAATTACTTGTCCTTCGTTTATTAGAATATGAAGTATGGATTTTCTTAAAAAGGAAAAGCTCATCCACTTGTCTCTTTTTTTCCCTCAAGGTCCCTAAATTTCTAACAATTTCCAGAAAAAAAATAAGATTATGTTTCAACTGACATATGATTGTAATTTGCCAAAGATAAGATTACTATAAGAGAAATAAAAAGATTATCCTACCGTGCACTTTATGTATTTCATCTTAAATAACCTTGTTTTCAAGGCAATGCCTTTTCAGCACCTCATGCCATGGGGCACAGAAGAGGCTTGTCACCTAAGTGTGCGTCTACCATCCAAAAAATACTTTTAGGGGCCACTGTGGATAGAAGATAAGGCTAGGAGATTACCAATATTTGGTCCACATAATCAAGTCGATCTGGATGAACACGAAGGGTAAATGTCAGAAGTGAGACGTACAATGTTATAGCTCCAACAATAGGCATGTCAACCTGTGCTTCTATTACCTTCCAAAAAATTGATACGGTCAATTCATGCCAAGAAACTTTGCATTTCCAACAAAAAGAACACATAATCAAGACATGTTGAAGACAGCATAAACGGAAGCATGCATCGAACGTTTCATATGATACTTGTAATAAAATATTGTATCTATAGATAGCAAAGGAGAAATTTAAGCAACTCTCAGTAGTAATTTGTCCAGAGTTGGACCAAACTGATGACTGTTCAACTTTTTTGGGCTACGCTTAAATTATTCGTGTTTAGGTCATCTACGAGATATGATATAATTAAATAGATTTTCTTATTTGCACTTGTGCCCACTTCATATTATCTCCGAGAAATATATCATGAATATGGTTGAAGTTAACTCGCAAGAAAAGCTAGCTTACCTTCCCAATGGCATTGCTCAACTTAGCAAAGGCTTCAACGTGCAGAAATTCAGGTATTACCTGGCAGATGTCAAAATTCAGAAAAATGTGGAGGAGGATAGAGAGAAAGAAAGAGAGCGAGAGAGAGAGAGATTAAGCAGTTGATTACTTACATCTGCATTTGAAGCAGCATGGTTTGATAATCTATCCATTAATTGAGATAGAACCATCCTGATGTCAACAGTTGCCTATAAATGAAAATTAGATTACATAGAATTGAAATAAAAGTGACAGTAAATAATCAACTGGTTCTCCTTTGTAAGACATCACCAAATATGTATCTTTAACCCACGTAATAACCTTTAGGAGACCCTAGTTACCCAAGGGAGGTTTTGATGGAAAAAAAATAAATATGCATGGGAAGTGTACAGCTATATCAATCAACCACTTTCTGGTGGAAAAAAAAGTTTAAAGATGTGATCGGTGATGAATGAGAGGGGTGTTATGATGTTTTGTTAGCCATTTATGTGACGTGACTTTGTGGGCCCAGAAAGATTTGGTTAGTAAGAAAAGTTTTGAGCATGTTATAGAGGAGACCTTTTAAGATCGTTTTGAAGGAAGCGAGATGAATGTTTTTGGTTTTTCTGATAACCGGAAACTCATATTTCAAGTGTTCATAGAGAGAGGGGAGCTCTCAAATATGCATTGGCTTAGCCTAAAGCATTGATAAACAAAAGAACTATATCACTTACATTTATCACAAACTGAATAATATTGACTATAAATCACAATAAGTTATTAAAAAACCATAACAAATATATTGATAAGAGTTAGAATATTATACAAGAATACATCTAAAAGAAACTGAGGTAAGTTATTCACCTGAAGCTGCGGGCAAACACACAACAATGTCTCAAGTGTCTGCAAATGGTATTCATCTGGAAACACCTGAATAATGCAATCCATCAGATAGCACTGAGCTAGTTCATCTTTGCAGTTGACCACCTGGTTCATGCAACAAGGAGAATGCAGGTAATCAGAAAGCATTTTCATATCCCTATAAACTTTTTAGATAAAGAAGAAAAATTGGGGGAAAGATAATAAAAGCAACTTAGTTTGAACAATGTTGACTACAAAATTATTGACCTGCTCTAAGACTCTAGGTAAAACAGTCTGCTTGTACATTTCAAGGTCCACACCCTCTATTTGACTGAGAACATGGAGATTCTTTCCTACCTGGAACAGAAATACAAGAGAAAGGGATAATTTCTTGAAGTAACGTACGCATAGTTCTTACAATTTTCAGAATTATTACAAGGTCGCGGAGTTCGCTTCTTTCTTTTTCCTGCTTTTCTCTCAGACGAGCTGGTCCCTGCAGGGAAAAAGTGCAATTGAAGACCTCAGCTCAGGATCGCCAAAGTGAAGGAATGATTTGCACACACCATAACACCTGCATGGCCAAAAATCATGCCCTCGTGGTTCATTTTACCTCCATGGCATGCAAGCAGTTTGGTCTCATGCACAAACAAACTCAAGCACGATGAGCAGAGTTCAAGTATTCTACAAACCTGAAGCTGAAGTCGCACCCAAAGTTTATTCATCTCAGTAAAATTCTGTAGCACAAATTCTACGGACTCCATGACAGTGTCAGCATCTCTACAGGAAGCCAAAATTACAAGGGATCATTTCATTATTTTCAGCTACCATAATTGCTATTCAAACTAAAATCATGAAAATCGAAAAACTTGTTCCAATAAAATCCACATGTCATTGTGTTTTCCCAAATAAGCATTCATATTTACAATACATAGGAAAACTTTCATATTTACGATAAGTAGGAAGTAATTATTTTTGTCTATTTGTCCATATGATGAGTGAAATGTGGAGTAATAGCACCGATGATTAAAAATACACATCCACATTTTGAAACTAGTTTCTGTCCGTTACACGGTAAACTGTTGCTGTTCTCTATCACAAGTTTTCAATGTAACCAATTACAAGCAACATGTGAAATAAAGTAATCAGATTCTACAAATAAAATCAACCTTCAAAAAGGAAAAGTAAACAGGATGGACTTTAGAGATCTATTACCCTTCGCACTCGGAATTAATATCGAGCAGTATGTCCCTGCTGACTTGAGCTAGATAGTTTCTGAGAAAGAGCCCACGAATTGGATGTTGAACTCCACGACACATTTCTACAAGATCTTTGAGGACCTCCTTCGCTGGGACCTCCTTAGATTTCATGTAAACTGAGCCCACCGTGCATAGGAGATACCTAGATGAACAAAAAGAAAAATCTACCGAGTCGAACAAAACATGGAAAAAAAACATTTCTATCCAGAAGAAGCAATTCACGACAGTATCAGTAATATAGAGAGGGCTATTCCGACGTAGAATAAGCCAATCATCAAAAGATAAAAGGAAAAGGATGCTGCCTAACTAATTAGCTTAAATTCAACGCCATAAGGACGTCAGATAAATTTCACTCACAGTCTGGGCAGTATATTCCCGGCGTGTTGCACTAGCTCATACAGATCGACAACCGTTACGCCATGCCTACTTTCATCCTTGAAAAAGATCTCCAGCATCCTCAGTTCGTCAAAGGCCCGCATATCTAATTCAAAGTACGAGGCCAAACAAAATCAAAATCTCTTTTACAAGAATCGATCCAGTTAAAACACGCATGATAGATTATAAGTAGAGAACAAATTACAGAGTTCGTAATATCTATGCGGTGAAAGCTTCGAAGTTCGAAGCTCGGAAAGCATCTGAGCCGAGTATTTGAGAGCTTCTCTGAGATTATCCTTGTCCTGATTCGATAAAATCAATAAAACAGAGAAATTATAGCTTTGCCAGTGGAATTGAATCTCTAAATTTGAAGAAAAAAAAGTTAGTGCGAAGATTGAAGATACCACGGCTTGATGCATATAGAAGGCATTGTGTTGAATACCGGCGATTCCTTCCGCCAGCCATTTCTCTTCGTCTTCAATTCCGATCGTAAGCATTTCCTTTCTCTCTCAGCTCCTCCGAGATGAGCAAAAGCTGAAACACAGCAGAGCCTCGGCCGGCAACTGGCGAGCAAAATGATTTTT
>JBBMEG010000018.1:2998948-3015920 GCA_037832605.1 Cyclanthera cordifolia
TAAATAAAACTTTTGAAGTAAATATTTTATTCAAAAAAATTCAAATTATAAAATTTATGGTCGAAATATTTAAAACGCCGTTAGATTAAATAACCGTCCAGGTGGAAGGCAAAACCATCAATCCGTCTTTTGCCGTCTAATCTAATGTACCGTACATATTGTAGGGCCTAGATATGCCCAGAAGAAACAGATGTAGAGCCTAGGATAAGACGGCCTCACCTGATTACTACCCTCTACTCTATTACCCCAGCCTTTTTGTCCTTGCTTTCGAATATAAGATTTTCGGATTTGTTTATTCTTCATCCGTTTCCTTCTTTTACCGCCACCGCCTATTAGAGGTACGAGTGTTAGCTTAATCCGGCCATCTGCATTTTCATCTCCGACGAAGAACGTAGAGCTCCGAAGAGATGAAGAAGAAATTGATCAATCTTGTTGTTTTCAATTTGATTCCATTCTGTTTACTCCTCTTCTCTGCTCGAATTTGCTTCGGTAATCGCGATATGGAAGCCCTGTTGAAGGTGAAGACCGCCCTGATTGCGCCGGGGAGGTCCGGGGTTAGTGATTGGGAGCCGTCTTCTTCGCAGTCGGCTCATTGCGACTTCATTGGAGTTTCTTGCGATGCCGATTTTAGAGTTGTTGCGCTTAGCGTTTCGAATTTCCGTATGTTTGGCCGTATTCCGCCAGAGATTGGAATGCTGGAGAAGCTTGAAAACTTGACGTTAGTGAATAACAATCTCACCGGAAAGCTTCCTCGCGAAATGGCGAAACTCACTTCGCTGAAGTTTCTTAACCTTTCTAACAACGCATTCGGCGATAGATTGCCGGCGGAAATTACGCTCGGGATGTTGGAACTCGAGGTTTTCGACATCTATAATAATGAATTCACTGGTGAGCTTCCGGTGGAGTTCGTCAAGTTGAAGAAGCTCAAGCATCTTGATCTCGGCGGATGCTACTTTGTCGGTCAGATTCCGGAGGTGTATTCTGAGATGCAGGCGTTGGAGTTCTTGAGCGTGAGGGGCAATGCGCTCACCGGAAGGATCCCGGCGAGTTTAGCGCGGCTGAAGAATCTGAAGCATCTGTACGGAGGATATTTTAATCATTACGACGGTGGAATACCAGCGGAGTTTGGATCGTTGAGTGCTCTCGAGCTGCTTGATTTAGCCAACTGTAACCTCTCCGGTGAAATTCCTCCAACTTTGGGTAATTTGAAGAAATTGCATAGTCTATTTCTACAGGTGAACAATCTTACTGGCCGGATTCCCTCTGAGCTTTCAGGTTTGATTAGCCTCAAGTCGCTGGACCTCTCGCTGAACGAACTCACCGGAGAGATACCGGCGAGTTTCGAAGAGCTGCAGAACATTACACTGATCAATTTATTTAGCAACAAGTTTCACGGTCCGATTCCTGGTTTCGTCGGCGATTATCCTCACCTTGAAGTGCTGCAGTTATGGAGTAACAACTTCACGCTCGAGCTCCCCGAGAATCTCGGGCGAAACGGAAAACTGTTTCTGCTCGACGTGGCTACGAATCACCTAACTGGACTCGTTCCTCCGGATATCTGCAACGGCAGGTTGCAGACTTTAATTCTATTGGATAATTACTTCTACGGGCCCATCCCTGAGAAATTAGGCCACTGCGATTCGCTTAAGAAAATAAGAATAGCCGGAAATTTCTTCAATGGATCGGTTCCGGCTGGGTTCTTCAATTTTCCGGCGTTGGAGCTACTCGACATCAGCAACAATTACTTCTCCGGCGCTCTTCCGTCATATATGGCCGGCGATTTGCTTGGAAGTCTGCAGCTCAGTAACAACCACATAACCGGGGAAATCCCGGCGGCCATTAAAAACTTACCGAACTTGCAGGTTCTTTCTCTGGAACATAACCAATTCACTGGAGATTTACCTGTGGAAATATTCGAATTGAACAAGCTTCTGAGGGTCAACATCAGCTTTAACAAACTCAGGGGCGAAATTCCGTATTCGATTGTTCACTGCACTTCTCTAACGTCGATCGATCTTAGTGAAAACGACCTCGTCGGCCGAATTCCCGATGGAATTTCGGTTCTGAACATTTTGAGTGTCTTCAATTTGTCAAGAAATCGATTGACTGGTCAAATCCCGAATGAAATCCGGTCTATGATGAGTCTCACAACTCTAGATTTGTCCTACAACAACTTCCATGGCGAAATCCCCACCGGTGGTCAATTTTCGGTATTCAACGCCAGCGCATTCGCCGGAAACCCTAACCTCTGTTTCGCCAACCGGCCTTGTGCATCGCCACGCAGCAACAACAAATCCATCAAGCTAATCATTCCAATAGCTGCTATATTCATAGTTCTCATATCCATACTCGCCGGAATATACATCAGGAAGAGAAAGCAGATTAGAAAATCCAAGGCATGGAAACTCACGGCATTTCAGCGCCTGAATTTCAAAGCGGAAGACGTCCTGGAGTGTTTGAAAGAAGAAAACATTGTCGGAAAAGGTGGTGCCGGAGTCGTCTACCGCGGATCGATGCCGGACGGGTCCGTTGTAGCCATCAAACTGTTGTTAGGAAGTGGCAGGAACGACCACGGATTCTCGGCGGAGATTCAGACCCTGGGGCGGATCAAGCATCGGAATATAGTCAGGCTTTTAGGGTACGTTTCGAACCGAGACACGAACCTGCTGCTGTACGAGTACATGCCGAATGGGAGCCTGGACCAGCGGCTGCATGGTGCGAAGGGCGGGCATTTGCAGTGGGACTTGAGGTACAGGATTGCGACGGAAGCCGCCAAGGGGCTGTGTTACTTGCATCATGATTGTACGCCGCTGATCATTCATAGAGACGTGAAGTCTAATAATATACTGCTGGATAACTTCTTTGAGGCTCATGTCTCGGACTTTGGGCTCGCCAAGTTCATGCAGAACGGCGGCGCTTCTGAGTGTATGTCCTCTATTGCTGGCTCTTATGGCTACATCGCTCCAGGTTTGTTTTCCCCTTTGCTTAATCCTATTTCGGTTTAGTTATTTGTTTAATTGCATGGCTGATATAAACATGGGTAGCAGTTAATGGTTTGTTATTTGCTAATTTGCTCCGAAGTTTTTGTTAGGTTCCCCTTATGAATTCTAACATTTCTGATGTTCTTTGTTTTTTGTTGATTTATATGCTGGTTAATTGGGTTCAAATTAAGATAATTTGTGGGATTAATGTGTTTTTATTGAATAAAATAGAACATAGGTTAATGACATCAATGTGTGGATGGGTGTATGTTATGAGTAAAAAATAGATTTTGCTTCCATTTCTGTTATTTAATATTTAATTGAAAATTTATTTCAATTCTTTCCAAAAAGGAAAAAAGAATCTCGATATCAGAAATTTATATTCTGCATGTTTGGTTATGATGGGAAGGAAAGGAAGAAAAGCTATAAATGAAAGATAGTCAGAATAAATTAGTGATCGATGAAATGACAAATTTGCAAGCCAAACGGTGAGAAGAGATTCTTTATCATCTCTTCTACTGCTTCAAACATGCCCCTAATATAACTGAGCGGTTACAAATTAGAATCTCATCTTGCTTGTTTTTTGAACTTAAATAAAAAATATATATTTTGGTATTCAAATTGAATGAAGAGTGGGGAAAAGAGAAAAATAAAGCCCCAAGGAACGTACACTTTCATTTGGGTCAAGTTTCATGTGCTGACTGTCATGTGTTGTTATTTCTTTTTTTAACTTACAATAACATTATTATATACAATGCACATTTACATGGTTTACGAATCGAAGTTTTTTTTCCTCATGACAAAACTTAGAGAAACCTCTCTAGGCCAGTTGAGTTTTGGTTGGCCATGTTGGGAATACAAAAATATTATTGTCCAACATTTGTTAATTAAAGAATAAATCATGAGTTAATTAGGGAGGACAAACATCTCCATTGGTATGATGTATTTTAGGTGAAACCACAAATAAAGCTAGAGAGCTTATGTCCAACTAATTTGGAGATTCCTAAGAGGTTTTTCTTCTCTTAACAGGCCAGGATCTTCATGAAAACAAAATTTAATTTCTTTGTAGTTTTTAAAATTTGGTTATGATTAATAACTTCCCTTGAGGAAAGATGGAAGTGTAGAGGATTTGAGTGAAAACTAGTTTAAATTTCAGAAATGAAAAACGATATTATCGGGATCTTAACAATAGAACTAAACTTCGATTACAGTTACCTTGGCAAAAGGATCTTTGTTAATTCTTGTTTGAATCATGTCGAAGTTAGTGGTAAAGTCTACTGGGTTGAATGGCCCATGGATTTTTGTTTTCTTCCTAGGAAATGGTTGTTATCAATAACTTTTTATTAGGTGGTTCATATTTATTGGTTAAATACACTGACTAGAGACACTGATGTTTATGTTTCCTGTGACTGAACACGACAGAATATGCCTACACACTGAAAGTGGACGAGAAGAGTGATGTGTATAGTTTTGGAGTGGTACTCTTGGAGCTGATAGCCGGTAGGAAGGCGGTGGGCGGTTTTGGCGAAGGAGTGGACATAGTAAGGTGGGTCCTGAAAACCACATCAGAGCTTTCTCAACCATCGGACGCAGCCTCGGTACTAGCCTTGGTCGACTCACGCCTGACTGAATACCCTCTCCAAAGCGTCGTCCACCTCTTCAAAATAGCGATGATGTGCGTTGAAGATGACAGCTCCTCGAGGCCAACCATGAGAGAAGTGGTCCACATGCTCTCAAATCCTCCAAGGTCTGCCCCTACTCTCATCAACCTCTAATAATTTCTCAACCTTTTTGTGTGAATAAAATGAAGCTGCCAAACATCTCCTAAACTTAACCAAACAAATGAAACATTTAGAATATGGTGTATGCTTGAATCTGTGTAATTAGTTAGTATATTGAGATGATTAGTGGTTGCTTTACTGATGTTACCTATTTTGTTAAGAAGTGGCTATGAACTTGTAACTTCAAATGTTAATATTATTGATATATGGGTTTGGTATGTTGACCATTTGACATGATGACTGTTTTGAAAACCATAATGAATTGGTTTTGTAGTTAAGTTTTGAAATTGGAATTTTTGAAGTTGTGTTGATGATTATTTATTCAGAAATTACTGGTAAGGTGTTTGGTTTTGGAATTTTAAATTAATATTTATGAATGATTATAAATGATGATTTATTTTGAGTGATTAAAAATTTGAGTTTAGTATTTGTAGAGAGTTGGAGTTAATAGATTGGTTAGATGATAGTTTTTGTAGAGTGATTAAAGACTATAGTTTGTTTGGACGTGGTTAAAAGTGAATAATTGTTTAAAATGAATAGAAACGAGAGGTGAGATACGAATGATTGGATTAAAGTCGTAAGAAATAAATGTTTATTTTGAATGGTTAGAAATATGACAACTTCAAATGCGCATAAGATATTCAAAACCTAACTCTAGAACGACGCATCTTGGTCATGCCATTTCTGTAATGATGGGGGTGTTTGGGCCACCATTAAGAAAGAGAGAAAATGAGATCAAGAGTGATTCTCGGTGTTTGGGCCACCGAGAATCATTTCCTTCATAATCACAGTCTCCCATCACATTTTTATTGTCCTCCAAACTACTTTCTTTTTTTTTCCATAACAATTTTTTGTTCTCCCATAAATATTTTTCACTCACATCATATCTATTATTTTATTTTTTTTTCATTATCATTTTCTTTTCTCAAATATAATTAATCATTCTCTTCATAATTGTTTCAATTCTCATTCTCCTCCAATTTTCATTCCTATTATAATCATTCTCATTTCCTTTGTCCCAAACACACCCGAAACGATCAAGAGAATGTTTGGGTTATTCAAAATCACCTTCAACTTGAATGGTATGTGTGTGTGTGTATATATATATATATATATTTTTTAATGTCCATGCAATGTGAGTTAGTTTAATCTGGATTAGTTTAATGCATTAAATTATTTTTTAGATAGGTGGTTATTATTAATAGAACCAAATCTCTCTTGATTATTTCATAATTATTATTTTATTTTATAATTATTAATTATTTACAATTAGACCCATAGTTTGTCAAAAGTGATTTTAACTATTTGGTTACTATTCCTCCCAACATTCTCCATAATTGTTTACCTTTTTCCTCTAGTAAGTTGAGTTTCTACTTTTGGTCAATTGTACAATCTTGATGATCATAAGGAGAAAGGTTTGTAAATTTTTTATTTATTTATTTTTTGAGATTGAAAGGTTTGTAATTAATGCTGCTTAGATATTTAATTGTTTTTGCCCTGTTCTTGACGTAATTCTTAGTTAATGGCTTGATTGGATTGGATCTATAGTTAGACCTGTAATTATTATTATTATTATTTTAGAGTACAATACCTGAAATTATGTTAATACTGCTGATGTTGCTATTATTAATTTTGTCCCAACACTGGATTGTGGTTAAAACTTCTATTTTTGACATCTCCAGTTTAGTGGGGCAACCAAAATTTTGGAAGATTTTTAGTGTTTTTCTATAAGCAGAGGTGGATGACTATATTCAATTATTCTTGTCCCCTAATTTGTACAATATATATATATATATATATATATATATCTCGAAAGAAATGGAAAATGTGTTTTTTTTTTTTTTTCTCCTCCCAATTTCATAAACACACATTTATCTATTGAATTGTTGATCTAATTGATAATATAAAAAATTGTAATACAATTATGAAGGTTCTATTTAATAATTAATGTACCATGTTTTTCTTCGTGAGCTGGTCTAGTGATTAAAAAATGTATATGCCAAAACAAGTTCAGTTGAGCTGACACTAATGACGTCTTAGCATTTACTTGATTAATTTTCGAGTCTCTCAAACTTGTTGTGTCCTACTGTAACAAAAAAAAAAGCTTACAAAAAAAAAATTCAAAGAATATAAGATTAATTCATAGTGGCATTTAGGTATACATTAATTTTGTATACATATATTTTTTTTTTGTACATGTGAGTAAGTTCTTAGTAGATTTATAAATAGTATAATTCATGAATGTGACTTTCATTGAGTAGTACCATATGGTAGTGATATAAAAACCAACTTTTGTTTATAATGTAGGCATACCCAACTATGCTTACCCTACTAATTCAATTTTGATTTTACACTCTTTTTTTTTAAGTCAAGTAAATCATCAATTAATCCAAAAGCTTAAATTAATAGATGAGTAAATTTAATTAGGTCAACTAATAAAAACATATTTGATATACAATCACACATACATACTTTATGAGTTAATAGTAATTACTTTTAATACTAAAGTTCTTATGCACTAGAGTTAATCTTGAATATATACAAGATTTGGCGATTTGAATCAATCATCGACAAATTATAAATTTAATCTTTGAGTTTAGTTTCTATAATTTGAAAAATATAAACTTCAATCCCTATGCTTTAGAAAAATATAGAATTTAGTTCTTATTGTTTGATAAAACCTAAAAAATAGTTCGTGGAAAATTCTTAGGAGTCACCAAATCTAAAACTCTTTCGATTGTGCCACCGAAAAGGAATGTGCACCTTGATGGTATAGGTAGTACAAATCGATTATCTTAAGTCTTAACCATGGGACTATATCCCAAGATTCCTCTCATTCGGATGTAGACTCGGTTCATTCATGTACACCTCCTAATCCCGATCGTTACAAAAAATTACTTATTTTATAATTAATCTCATTAGTCTAAGGAGATTATTTGTAACACATAAACATTTTTTAAATTACCATAGTCAAAGGAGTTCTTTTATAATTAATTTCAAGAGTCTATCTCCTAACATACTGCATTGTTTATTAAAGAAAAATGACTTTCTTTAGGTAAATATATTGTATTAAAAAAAGCAGTTAGACATATTGGTTCAAAATCCAAATCCCTTTACACAGCAATATTTCCTTCCAAATTATTAACAATTAAAAAGCCTACGAAAAGGCGTTCCCTGTGGCAGAAAGTGACAGTTTATGGATTTGTTCAGACCGGTCCGACCCTATCCGGATGAAGACCAAACCCGATCGAACCGGAGCTACAAGACTCGTACGTGCCCCTCGTGCCGTTGTCATCTCAATGCATAAGAAAAAAAAAACCAGAATTTAAAAGAAAAAAATAAAAAAAGAAAAGAAAACATAGAAATCACGATTCGTTTTCTCTCTCGCTCGATGCGGGGGAAGGTTTCGCAGACGACAAAACGAGGGTTTTCGTGAAAGAAATCATAAGTTCTAGACTGAGAAAATTCATCATTCTTCAACCAGAGGAGAGAAATTCGGAGCATGAAAAGATTTTGGAGAGCTCCTATTTCTCGCAGACTGAAAAGCTAGGGTTTCGAGTTCTGTTGTTAAGGCAAGACATTCGTACTGTTTCGTCTTTGCATTTTATTCATTTCATTCTTGATTTTTGTGTGTTTGTTTCATTTTGTACCGTAATCTGCATCTACGCATTAATTTCCTCAATCATCTCTTGAAATTTTCATTTCATTTTCGATCACGCCGTTTTTTCGTTTTAAAGACGGAAAAGCAGGGCGTCCTTGTTTGATATTTCCATTTTTCTCTGCTCTAACCTGTCATTTGATGCTGAGATACGTCTGTAAGTGTTAGTTTTCGAATCTTCTTTTTCAAAATCCGGGAATATGGATGAACTGTTCACTTAACTCGGGTTGTTATTTAGAATGATTGTCGTATTTTCTATCTTTGCAATATCTGTAGCTTAAACTATGATTCGGTGATAACAATTATGATTTTCCCTCCTTAGCGAGTCCGTTAAAGTATCTTCTGCCTTTGATATTAGCACTCGGTATGGTGCTGCTTTGAATTTTTCTATGGCTGGTGTTGGATTCTTCATAAGATTAGTGAGTTGTTTTCCAAATCATGATTTATTGGCACATCGCGTGTTTAAGTTTTCCTTTTAGAAAATCGAACTTGGACGAAGGTTTTGCTCGTGATCAAATATTGATAGTTCCTTCATAGTCAATTAGGTTTTTCAACTTTTTGTAACCCGTATTGATTCTTGTATTTGTTCTCATATTGATGCAGAATCGGATGGGAAACCAAAAGAATGTCCTACTTTTAATTACATCTCTCTACGTTTGTAGTCAATAAGAATATTTCTTGTTGGAATTGTTGGCTGAGAAAGTCCTTTTGGTTTCTTTAATCATACCACTTACAATATTTGCTCGATACTCTTGAAGTTCTAGCATCAAGGCATTCTGGTGCAATATCAATCTAGTATTTGTAATGTAATGTTTTACTTCTTACAATGATTATTATCTATAGGATCGATATGCTATTACTTTTTTTTTTATTTTTATCTTTATTTTTGCTTTAACTTGATTTATGTTTTTGGTTTATTGATATACAGTGTTGTGATATTATCAAGTTTCATGTAAAGTCTTCTATGAATTGAGCTTGCTGTGTGTGTGTATTGGCATGATTATATCTACCATGCTCTTTTGGAATTTCTTTATGTTTTCTGTACAGGACTTCCAATACTTTTCTTTGTGAAATTTATCTCAAGTATATTAATAAAAGATTTTTACTAATTTTTTCAGCTGGATGCTAGTGTCACAATCAAGGTTTCATGCCAGACATTTTTCAATTGATATATTTGTGAATAACAATATAACATTTCCACAGTTCCTATTTGGATCTTCATATAATTTGTGGCCTGTCTTTTCAAACACTCTTCTCATGCAATTACATATAGAGATTTTTCGCTGCTTCTTAAACTTGGTATAATCAATAATGTTGTAATCGTCACCTTGTAACTTATTTGATGACAAATATGCAATAACATTGGTCTATTTTTTCATGTATATCCTTCGTCTTAGGAATCTCTCGATTGACAAGTATATATTTTTATTTGCAGTGTTGGTTTATAATTTTGCCCCCTGGTAGTCTGTTATATGGATGAGAGAGTTCTCTCATTTCACGCTTGCAAGGATGGTATATGAAGCATGATGACACTTGAAGACTTCTTCACCTTGACTGAAATAAAAAATGGGCTTACAGCCCCTTGTAGAGTTGAAGATTTGATTAATGTTATGCAAAAGGAGAAGGATTGTTTTGTGAAGAATGTTAGTGATGCAACCAGGCACTGGGCTGCTGTGGCTGGTGTTATTGCTGCTACGGAGAATAAAGATTGTCTTGATCTTTTTATCCAATTAGATGGACTGAGCTTTATTAAAAATTGGCTTAAGGATGCTCAAAAGTTTAGTAACGATTCAAATGACAGCACCGTTGAAGAGTCTATAATTGTTTTGTTGCAAGCACTAAAGAAGCTTCATATAACTGCTGAAAATTCTATTTCTTCTGGGATTTTCTTTACTGTTAAGGGTCTTTATGAAAATACTGACCATGGAAAATCTAGGTTTGGGAAAGAATTAAGTGTACTCCTTGACAGGTGGACGCAGGAGATAAATGAGACAGATTTGCTCCGTGATGCAGAAAATGTTGATGTCCATTTTGATGAAGATACTTCAAATCTTGATGAAAAACAAGCAGCAGAGTCTGTCACAGACAGAATATTGTCCTCAGGAAGCTCTGATGGTCTTCACCCAGATAAGATCGAAGATTCAAAGGTTCAATCCCCTAAAAACGAGCTCAACTCTCATTCAATTTCTGGAAATTCAGTTGGGAAAGATGGATCTCCAGATTTAACCAGTTCAGCTGTTATGTTGGTTCCATCTGAGGATGTTTTTAAGAAGGAACAAACATCTCTTTGTTCTGACGGAGGAGGAACCTCGGCTAGTGTGGCTTGTAGCTTTCCAGTTGCAAGAGAAGACAGTGATAATGAGCAGTTAGATGGTTCAAAGAAGTTGAATGAGTTGCCAGAGCTTGAAAACCAATCACATAAGATTGATGGCTCTTCTGGTAGGTCATGTGTGACAGAGAAATCAGATAACTCTTCTCATTCTCCCATGCAGGATCCTGGATCTGTTATGGAAGGTTTTGATGCTGCAATTGTTGAAGAGTCTGCTAAAGAAGCTCCCGCCCAACAACATAATGATACTGTTGACAATGCTGGTGTCTGTCGTAGTTCTAGTCTAGATAGCAAGAGAGTTTCCACATTAGATTCGGCAAGTGGGAAATCTGGTAAAAAGACGAGCTATTCTAGTATGCCTGTCTTTAAATATGCAGGTCTAGATTCTGAGCGCTATCAAAATACCTTGCAGGATTTGTCTATGAATGGGAGTCGATTAGGAAAATTTGAGAATCGTGGGGCTTCCTTTTTTAGGGTGGAAGACTTCAATCAAGTTAACGGGGACAAACAGCACCGAAGAAAGAAAGATGGCAATGTAATGACTGATTCTGATTTCTCCAAACCAAAAGTAAATCTCAAAATTTCAAATAAAATTAATAATAGGTCAGATATGGACCTTGATTATGGTATAGTTGATGCTCTGGAGGTTGCCCGGCAAGTAGCTCAAGAAGTAGAAAGAGAAGTGGTAGAGTATCGAGAGCCATCCTGCAGCTCTTCTTCTGATAAAGTTTCTGATGGTGGAATCAGACAACTGGGTAAACTAGTCTCGGTGGCCGAAAGACAGGACCTGCCAGCTGACCTCCAGGGAAGGGAGGTTCAATCTGCAAAAAGTCATGCTGCTGAATCATATTCTGATGGGGAGACATGCTTGACCCATCCAGATAATATTGATACTCAACCTGAAAATCTTAATGAAATGGAATCCTCCCTGGTCACTGAAGCAGCTCGAGGGGAAGACACAAGTACAGAAAAAGGGTTTTGTGAATTTGATCTAAATGAAGATGTATTTAACGATAATGCAGAGGAGTTGGCTACTCCAGTGTGTTTACCGGTATCTGTTATTTCTGTTTCTAGACCAACTGCCTCATCTGGATTGCCTCTAACACCTTTGCAGTTTGAAGGGGCGCTCGGATGGAGAAGCTCTGCAGCCACTAGTGCTTTCCGCCCTGCTTCCCCACGTAAAGTTCCTGATGACGATAGAAATTTTTCTAGTGGGGGACATTTTGATACTTCAAAGCAGAGGCAGGATTTTCTTGACATAGATTTGAATGTGGCTGAGATCGGAGACGGAATTAGGAAACAAAACCCAGGATCATCTTTCCCACAATCTGCCGAGTTTTTAATTGAAAGTGGACAAAGAAGATCTAGTGGACTAAAACTTGACCTTAACACTCTCGGTGATGACGTTGACCCTACAGTATCAGATTTGAGAATCGAGGGACTCTTTAACAACCAGAGTAGCTACAGTGCTTCTCCTGCTTGCTCTTCGTCATCGATGCAACTGTTGGTAAGGAATATCGATTTGAATTTGAATGATAGGCCATTTGTTCAAGGAGACACTCCAGACCATCAAGGTCTTGGTAAGTACTGTCAAAATACAAGTGGTTTTAGAGGTTCTAGTACAGATGCTTCTGTTATTTCCATTATGGGTACGAAGGTGGAAGTTGGTAGAAAAGATTTTGCTGTTCATCATGCTTCATCTTTGCTAAATGGCAGAACTGTTGAGCCTGCTGGAATAGGTGCTACTTTGGCAAGATCAGGAGATATATTAAGGATGGGTTCTGCAGTTTCTTACCAACAGTCTCCTTTTATTGATTACAATGGATTGACACCTGGGCCAACCATTTCATTCTCAACCATGTATGAACCTAGTGGTTCAATTCCTTACATGGTCGATTCAAGAGGAGCTGCTGTTATGCCTCAAATTATGGGCCCTATGTCAGCTGTTCCGCCTCCCTCATACTCTCACCTTCCATATTCGCAGCTGACTCCGAATGGCATTGCTCATTCCCGACCTAAATTCGATTTGAATTCCGGAATGAGCGATTCTGGGGGCTTGAAGCAATTTCTTTTCCCGGGTCATCTCCGACCCATGGAAGAGCAGTTAAGACAACCCTCAAGTTCTGGAATTGGCTCTAAAAGGAAAGAACCAGATTGCCTTGATGGCGGGTGGGAAGGTTATCGGCTAAGCTATAAACATCAGCAGCCTCCATGGAAACAGTAGTCCTTCCGGTTACGATATCGTTATTGGCTTGAACCTTATGTTAATCCACGGAAGTTTACCGATGGTCGATGATCTCTGCGAGAAAGTGATACATACAATGAGGCTGAACCCATTGGCCCTAGTGTGGGAGTGGGCTAAATTTATGACTAAATAAAGCTGGGTAAATTGTGCTGTTATATGATTCACAAGTTTATTGTTGAGGGAAAATTTTTAGGGGCATCCTTATTTTTGGTTCTCATATATTTTGTTTTTGTTTTTTTTTTGTTTTTATTTCTTGGTGTTTTTAATAGAAAGGCCATTGCAAAAAAAAAGAAAGAAGCTGGCTTTGGCATGTAGCTGTTTATTCTATTCCTTAGATTACAGAAAGTCTTAGCATTAGGTTCTTTACATTTTACCTAAAAAGTGTATGAATGATTCCCAAATGGTGACATTGCAATTCAGATAAGAACCAAATTATTCATACATATTTTTTTAACTTTGATTTTTTTTTTCCCCTTCTGTTTCTCGTGTTCATTAATAATCTTATTTCTTATCATTATTCCTTCCTCGACCATTCTTTGCACAAGTAACGGATCATTTAATAGTCATTCTTTTCCCCATTTCTTTTTGGTATTCAATCTCATATTTCCATTAATCATTTCATTCTCTGTATTTCAATGACTTATTTAGATTTCTTTATGCAGCAAATTCCGTGCACTTGGAATAATGGAAGCACTTTTGCAAAGGTACATTACACTTGCCGAGTTTTCTCCTTTTTTTTATCCACCTAAGAACATTATTTTAAAAATGAAATAAATCCTCAATATAATTGGCTTGCTTGCCTGCTAGTGCTGAATTGACATTTCTAACTTTTTATTCCGGTCATTTTTTTCTAATTCAAATGGTGAGATTCAAACACATGATCTATATGGATTGAAGTATATTTTTTGTTTATTAATGTTAAAAGTCTAAAATTAGTTGAACAAGAAATTAAACTATGGATTGATAAACAACAATAAGATTCATATGAAAAAAAAAAAAGACAATAAGTACACGTCTATCATAAATCGACCTTTGTTCATCCACCAGAGATTAGAAGTTCAAATTCTTTTCTCATCGTCAAGGAACCATTTAATAATAAACGATTATAGCATCTTTATCTTTTACTTGTTTAACCATTTAATAACTAGCTATGTAACGATGATGGAAATCATCAATTTAATTTTTGTGATTTTACAGCACTAGTAGAATGCGACATAAACATAATTAAATAATCTGACTATAAGAAGTGTAATTAATTATATTTTACAATATTAAATTGTTCCCCACTAAAGCAAACGAATCCCAATAACGTAATTTGATTTTTCTTCCTCAATTAAATATAAAGAATTTGACTAATATTATCCTTGAAAAGAATTCCTAAAAAAATATATATTAATATATAAAAAAAAAAAAAAAAAAAAATCTCAGTTAGCTTTCATCGGCTGTTGAGCTTTTTCATTCGTGACTCACATCCACATCTTCTGGCCCCTTAATTATATGGGCCCAGCCCAACCACTTGGCCCATCCTGCCTTTTAACTATTGAACCGAAAGCACGTGGGCTCCACACGTGACACGATTTCCTCCATACAAAAAATGGGCCGAAAAGTTCTGTAAAACGTCAATGGGCCCAAAGTGGACCGGTCAAAAGAGTAGCCGAAATTGAAGAACTGCCGCCGTGGCGACAACAACGCCGAGAACACGGCGAAGCGTTGTTCTCGACGCGCCGCTAAGATCAAAAGCTGCCCCTTCGTAAATCATCGTGCCGTTGCCGCCGTTGATCGCTGGCGTGTTTGTGTTGTGATTCTCCGTTGATTTCTGACTGCACCCACAGAAAGAAACAAAACGTGTCAGTTTACCTGACACATTAAAATAAACAGCTTACGTGTGTGATTGTGACTTGACTGTCATGGACAATTTTTGACCGTTGGGTTAATAATCCAAACAAACAGATCATGCCAAATTACATCTCCTCGTATTACGCGAGTTAATAGAAAGCCGTTGAACTATCACGTGAAAAATGTCTTATTCCAAGGCGCGATTAATTGAAGCATAATCGCCGAATTTCCGGGAACGCCGTTTTTGACGTAGCCGTCCCATGAGAGCCACCGGGAAAATGTCGGCGAAAGTATTGGTTGTGGCAAGACTAATTTACTAAAATACCCTCATATATCCTACGTGGCACATGCATTAATGCACGAGATTCCCTCCGTCTATATATCAAAATGCCTCCCATTTACGTTTATTATTATTCCGTGTATTTAGTCAAAGTACGAAAATGCCCTCAAATAGCTAAAGTTATTCTTTTTTATTTTTTAAATATTTAAAGTACACAATATTCAAATGTCAAGATTTTTTTTTTAATTTAGTATAGAATTAGAAACTACAGTGTTTATGATTTCTCAAAAATTTATTAAAACAAAATATCGGTTTATTGTCTAAAAATTATTTATGAGTTGAATATTTAAATATAATAAGGTCAAACCCATAATTCACGGATTAAAAGAAAAACTTCAATGAAAAATAAGGAAATTCTTTAAGTCAAAGAGGATATTAATGTAAATTTACCTAGTGACGGGCGAGGGACAAAATGTGATGCTATAATCGGCGTCGAGACAGGTAAAAGTGCTGGTTAAATCGTCGTAAGCGTAGCTGTAAGCGCGTGGACACGCGTTTTTAAACGCCTGCGAGTACGGAGAGGGCTTGCAAGTATCTGGAGTCCCGTACGCGCCGCTGCAACAGAACTGCGGCTGGTTAAACGCTTCACACGCGCTTTTGCACGCGACACTCTCTCCGCCGTCCACGGTCGTAACCTTGAGCTCTGAAGGACACGCGCCGTTCAAATCCACGACGCATCCAGTACTCACACATTTCTCGCCGGAGCCGCCTTGTGGAACCACCAGCATAGGCACGTTGTAACCGTCGACTAAGCTCACGTCAAAGAAATCCAAGCCGCCGGCGCCGTCGAGGGTGAACTCCGCCAGAGTTGCCGGCGGCTTCGCACCGTTTCCGGCACACTCCACTTTGTCGGAGCCGCAGTCGGCAGTGAGGCAGGAGAATTTCCCGGCAGAGTCTTCGGAGCAGTGGGTTCGGCCCCAGAACCTGCCGCCCCAGGATGCCGGAGCTGAGAGCGTTTTGGATTCGCCGGCGGCGAGGACGAAGCCAGTGGTTGGAAGCGGCGGAACTCCGGCGTTTGAGAGAATTCCCGGCCAAACTGTGAAATCACATCGATTAACTATGCTGAAAGTGGTGGAAAATACACCTGTAATTTCAAGGTTTGAAAACAAAATTAAGATCATGAAAACGAAATAATCAAAATGGAAAAGTAGCATTACAGATGAACTAGCATCCATTGATGTAAGAATTAATCTGAAAAAAAAAAAAAATCAAATGGAAAAATAGCTTGTAGCTACCTGAGATTAAAATTTGGATAGTTAGGAAATAAAATATGAACGAAATTTTGGTATCCATAAATAAAGATTCGTTGAGAAGAGGAAGCAAGAAAATGGAAGAAGAACAAGAAATTGGTTAATTAAAATTTGTGGAGAGGGAGAGGCGAGTTTGGAGTGAGGATTCAAATTGAGGGCTGGTTGATGTATTTATAGATGTATTGTCAGCCGGACCTTTCTTTCTTAAGGCCCACCCATCCATCATTTTTATTTTTTTATTTTTATAATGCTAATTTTTTATTTTTCAAAAGTTAGAGCTTTACTTGTTTGTATCTATTTATCTTATCTTATGAATGTTTAGATATTCTTTTCACTTTTTCAATAAAACTCTTATTCGTCTATCCATAAATTGAGGTATCGAAAATATATTACAATAACATACACATGCTTTGAGGAGAGATTATCTATAAATAAACATCACAAACCGTGGCTCAAAATATAAAATTCATGGGGAGCATTTATTGGAAGATCGGGCTCTCGACCATACGTTCCCTTCCTTTAGGACTTTTTATTATCATGTTTAAGAACAAT
>JBBMEG010000018.1:3016020-3027884 GCA_037832605.1 Cyclanthera cordifolia
TTATAAACTAAAATATAATATTTAATAATATGAAGATGAAATTAAAATGAATCTCATTGCAATTAAATAATATGTAACTTTTAAATTAGATCATTCACACAATTATCAATTCTATATTGTACAGAGTTGGTTGATAACTTGGATTATAAAGATATATTCCCTTTAAAATTTCAAGTTCTCCGACATTAATTTGTAGTATTCATTTCTTTTATGTATCTAAGCGATCGGCCGTCTTTGCTTGATCACCCGAATATAGAGTGATCATTCATTTTCGAAAAAAAAAAAATAATATATATATATATAAAATTATTTGATATAACTATCAAGATATCTAGAGTTCCAAATTTTGAACGAAAATTTAATCAAGAGTTAGAAAATAAATGATTTGAAATTTTATAATAAATTACGTGTTTCATTTGTATTTATTGTTTTATTTTTTTTAATTATTTTGTGTTGTAAATAAAATTAAATTCTGATATTAAACTAGATTATCATTAAATAACAAAATTAACGCTCCACCAATTTTTTTGGTGATTAATCCAAGTTTTTGATATTTTATGAACACTCTTCTATAGACAAAATTAATAATTTGAAGTTTGGTATTTCTTTTTGGTTGGTGGTTCGAATGTGTCACATTTTTCTTTCCAGAAATTAACTTAGCTGTAATCCGTAATTAAAAATTAATTAAATTGGTGGCTTCGTTGACTAATTCTTCAACGTAGTTGCCAACTGTGATCGCTTTGCCATTTCATTTCTTCAATTTGTTTACCAAAATTGACAAATTTCAGGTTGGATGCAACTTCCCTTTTTTTTTTTATATTAATTTTAATTCATTAAGCAAATTAATATTCTTACCCACCGCAGAACTTTCCATTTTTCAACGCCCTCAAAAATTAACATTAAAATATAATCCACGTCAAACTTTAAAATTATTAATGTTTTTTTAATTATTTACTATGCGGCTCGCCAGTCATGACTGGCCTTTACTGTATTATAGTTCAACTAGTAATTAAGTATTATTGGTAAATAATAATAATAATAATAATAATAATAATTAGTGTAATTCAATTATTGTTGGTTGAGAATATTTATAAGATAAGGTGAACTATTCTTTTTATTATTAATTAATTTTAACATATTGCTATATCTTTTAATATGATATCGAAGTTAGTAAACTCAAACGGATACTTGATTCAATAAAAAATGAAATTGAGGTTCGATTTTAGATTCGTAAATTCAAAAGAAACACTATTTAATGTTGTGAGATTTTTTATCATGTGCTCCTCAATGATGTCTCTTTACATTTGTATCCTAAAATTCTTTTCATTTGATCGAATGACTATTATTGTTTTAATAATAAGATTGAGAGAAGAAAATTCAAATTTAAGAGGAACTAGAATTTGATACCATATTATGATGTGGCTAATATAGATTCATGATATGATATATTTTTTAAATCTCTTTCCAGTGGTTTGGATTGAGATTTTAAGAAAATTTAAAATTAATTTTTTCAATAAATTTTCATTCTAAATATTTAGAAGTAATGATTGCAGTCAAAAACTTGTTTAAACGTAGATTTTAAGAATATTTAAAATAAATTTTATTTTAAATATTTTAAAAGTAATTAATTATTAGTAATGATTTCATTCAAAAACTTGTTTGAATATAGTTTTTAAGAATATTTAAAATTAGTATTTAGAATGAAAATTTATTTTGAATATTTAGAAATAATGATTACAATCAAAAACTTATTTGGTTATAGTTTTTAAAATACTAAAAATTAATATTTAAAATGAGAATTTATTTTGAATATTTAAAAATAATAATTACAGTCAAAATTTTATTTATAAAAATATTTAATAAACATTAGTTTAAAATACTATTTCAAAATCGAGTAACAAACACTCCTAAACGTTTAGAGTGCGCAGCCAGTAGATGAATAGTAGAAGCTGAATCAGAGGCGGCAGAGAGAAAGTTGAAGGAAATAATAGACCACAACAGAAAATGAATGAATATTGGAAAGGTGAGTTTTTGACCTTATCTTCTCTTTTTCATTCATTCTACATTATTTTGTTTCAAATAAAATTACTACTTTAAATGGAATCTCTAGACTACATTTTGTGTAAACAATTTCATTATTATTATTATTATTTTTTCTAAATTTACTGTTTAATTATGTTTATTCTAAAATTTTAATTTGCTGATTTATTGTGTTTATAAACGTTATATTATTCCAATGAATTTTCATAAAGGGTGTAACTTGATATCCAAGTCAAAATTCACTGCTCCAATCACTTGGTACCAATTAATTATTAGCTTAAAATTTTAATGGAGAATTTTATGAAATTATTAAAAATAAACTTTTAAAATTAGCTTACAAAAATCTCATATGAACTGCCAATTATATATATTTTTTTATACTTACTCAAAATAACTCTTTATTTCTAATCACCCCCACAATTTTACAAACAAACACTTTCAAAGATTTTGTTTTAATTTTTTATTTTTGAGGTCATCTCACCATCACACAAAAACAAATTTTGTATAATCAATAGTTTGAAGATTATTCAAACATTGTAGGATAAATCATTGTCTCGTGAAAATAGTCAAAATATATATAGATTAATTGAATACTCACGAACATAGAATAATAATAAAAAAAAAAGGTTAGAAGATAATCGTGCTACTACAAACATAGATCTTTCGAAGAAAGAACCTGCATACTTTATAAGTTGATTTTATTCAAACTTTTGGAGTTTGGATAGAGTAGGAAAGTTCCCAAAAGTGTTCAACATTCACTGTCTTTTTTATGTTTATGTTAAAAAGTAAAATTCTTTAATTAAATAAAGATTTCACCTTATATAGTTCAATCTATGATGATCACAAATGCTCGTCCAAGTTTACATGGACAGCTGAACTTATGATAAAAAATAATGATTATATACTCAGTATGAAAAATGTCAAAGATATTTATTTTAGAACCATAGCTTTGGAATAATAGAAAAGAACATTACCAAATGCATAAGGCGCTTTTATTTTTCAACACCGAGGACCACTTGAAGAAATTAACTCATCATAGAAAGGGAAAGAGACATACCTGATAACGCTTTTGATATTTTGTATACCTATTTGTAAATATCAACATGTAAGACAAAAAAACAAAACAAACTATCTAATTATGTAATGTTTACAGATTTTTCAATTTTTTTTTTAAAAAATACGGTTGAATTCCACATAATTTATGGTGTTCGGTCACCTAGAAGAAGACAAATTGAGACAATATGAAATGAGATAGAGCATATATGATTATTAAAACATACACGGAAAAAAGAAAATGCACGTTGAACTATACTCACTTTGTATTCAAGTTAAAACTCTATTCCTCAAAGTTTTTAGATATATGAGTTAATGTTAGCAAGTTCAATTATATCAATACTTGATCAAATGACGTAGCAGGGACTTGAATTAGGATAAATTTATTTTATGTAAATACACTTGGATGCAGTTTATTTTCATTTAAGTATGAATCCCTAGAAGAAGTTTTGTTTACCCTAAATCCAAAATCAAAATTATAAACAAGATTATGTGTTTGGATTCCCTCACCTCCACCCATCAAATTGTTGTAAACTAAAAAAAAAATGAGAAGTTTTGCTTACCCAATTCAGGTAACGGCTGGTCGGCCGACAGTCCTGTCAAAGAGGCTAAAATTCATCAAATATAGTCTTCATGGGCCGGAATTATTGAAATAAGTGACATGAAAAATTCAAGATTAAAATAAATACTTTATATATATATATATATATATATATAAATTAATATCATAAGACATATCACATGACCAAGAAAAGTTAATTCTCGGGTAAAATGGTCATCTGGATTGAACTCATTACTTCTTGAGCTGTACAGGGTCCTCTTGTCCATTAGAGCACTCCACGATGATTAGATTAAAATAAATATTATATTTTATTTATAAATAGAAAGTTGAGTGAATTATTAAAGAAAATTTGACAAAAATCAAATAATGGGGATCAATTTTGAGCAGTGTACATGAACTCAAAATTAGACATTCAAGAGTATTAAGGCTAAAATAGAATAAACTTCAAAATATAAAGACGCTTTAGCCTTTAGATTTGAGGGATTCCTACATCGGCGATTTGAACCTATGATCTTTTGGCCACAGTAGTAAGTTATTACTATCGTTGGCACCACCTCCGTCACCTTCAATCATTGTTCAATCCTCGTGTAAATACCACTAAAAGAAATGGCGTCATTTCAATACTGATCTTCCCAATCACAGAGAAAATATTACAATTTTAAAAGCAAAAGTTTTGTTAGTTTATGCAAAACCTTCAACTGGCATAATCTGATGCAGAAAAGACCAAGAGGGAATTTAAAACAATATCACAACTATCCCTAAATGTAAGCTAGTCTTTGTTGGTTTCCAGTTGCATCATCAATAGGACAAAACTCTTCCACCACAGTGTTCATCTTCTTGACCCCTCCTTTTAAGATCTGGCCTCTTTAATAAATTCCCCACTAGTAAAAGGCATTCCTAGACAAAAAGGTAATGGATATGAACTGGAAATGAATTACCTAATACCAAGAACCAAGTGTTTTAAAAGGATCGACCTAATACGTGCCTAGACGTGCATTAGCTCGAGGCGTCGGTCATGTGTCTCCTTAAATTAGGGAGACGGGTAAAAAGACGTTTTTTAGGTGCAAGCCTTTCCGTGAAGTCCTAAGGCATTGAACTTGTGCCTTTACTGCATCCCATTAAAAAAACACGTTTTTTTACGCCTTGCGCCTAAACTCCAAGGGGCTATTGTGACTTGAACTTTTAAAAACACTGCCCAAGATCTGATAAACAGTCTCTGATCCTAGTTAGCACTTAACTACTTCGTAAAGCGGCCTTTAAAGGTGTGAAAGAAAAAAAGAAGAGTAGAAATTGAGAATAAAAGCTTGCAGGATTGTAAGAACAAAGAAGTGTGCGTAGGAAAGAATGCTAAATTAATATATTGCAGAAATAAATTTGTACTAGAGTTTACGGGAGGGTAATTGTTTTGCCATTCTACAAAGAAAACGAGCAAGGGGCTTTCTGGCATTTGTTTTTGCCACATTGACTTCATCCACGTCCTCTTCGGTTTCCATTTCGTGTTCTTCGACCATATGCATTTTTCGAACAAGTCTCCGCAGCTCCTGTTTATGGTTGTTATAAGTCAGAGTTGCGTGGGACAGGACATCAAAAACTAGCTAATGAAAGCTTGAAGTCGCAATCGTTTACAAAATCCCTGTCCTGTTTTTCTTGGCTAATAGTAGACAAAGTACTAATTAGACCAATTTTTAATAGTAGACAAAGTACAAAGTACTAGATGTTTGAATTGAGATTTTAAGAGTATTTAGAATGAAGATTTATTTTGAGTATTTAGAAGTAATGATTACAATCAAAAAATCGTTTGGATGTAGTTTTTTTAAGGACTCCTCCTAAATACATTAAATACTCATTCCAAACATCCCCTAAGAAATTTAAGTGGCATGAACTGAATGAATTAATAACTTATTAAGGAGCTACCGAGATGATATAAGAAAGATGGGAAGGGTAGCAAACCCTTTGCTAAATTATATTAAAAGCACCAATCAATTCAAAAGTTTAATTATATCAACCAACACTCTCCGTCACTTGGGGCTCAAGCTTAAGACTTCCTACTCTAATAGTACCATGCTAAATTATGTTAAATCATCAATCAACCAAAAAGCTTAAAACTAGTAGATAGGAGTAAATTTAATTATATCAACCAACACTCTCAGAAGAAAAAGAGAGATGCAGCATGTCAAGTACCTGACGGTCAAATTCAACAGTTTGTAGCGAGTAAATTTCGTTTGTAATGCTGTTGTCCTTGGTGATTAACCCATCTAGCCATCTTGTTGCAATGTCCACGTGCGGACCCTAGTTTGATGAATGAAAAATAACAATGAGTTCCTTTGAAACTAGTTACAAAAAGACATCTGCTCAGCAACTGAGGTTATAATACAATAGTTAAAGAATTGTCCATGAAGATCAGGTTATTCCTGGTAGAGGATCCAAGATTAGATGCGGGAATAAAGAGAACAAACTAAAAGAAAGACTATATTCTCTGGTGGAGGATCCAGAGGCAAATTCCTAATAATACACGCTGGCTCTCATTTCTAAGTTAAGTTTTTAAATTTTATTCGTTCACATTGTAGTATGGTTTTTCCAATGGTCAACACAACAAGTCAAATAAACTTCAACAAGTCTTTTATACCAAATACGGAGGGGTAATATCTAAAAAACACCATATCATAAAATACCTCTTCTTCTTCCTCCTCGTTTTCAGATACTGAATCGTCATCAACATCAAATGCTACTGAACCAGACAATTTCTGCAGCATACTATGGTCGCCGTCTTTTGTAGCCTGTATTAAACTGTCCATTAATTCAGGTGGAACATCCCTCAGTAGTTTTCCTGCAGCAAATTAAATCAACTTATCAGAGCCACAGAATATATGTTTGGCAAAATAAAGTTGCATATCTAAACAGAAGATTTTCCGTTTTGGTAGGATTTGTTAAGATTAAGGTTATGTGTAAAGCGCTTCAGGACTGATAATAACTATACATTCAGAGACCTAAGGCTTAATCAGGAACTGGTGAAATTTTAATGGTAAGCTCGTGATAGGATCCAAGATAAGGTGGTTATACACCAACTACTTTGTTAGGAAGTTAAGAGGTTAGTTAGTTAGTTGTTAGTTAGTTGATTAACTAACTAGCCTATATAATGTACCCCTTTTCCACATAATGAGATATCGAAATTGATTTGGACTCTTATGAGTGAGTGGCCATTGATAGAATCTATCAGCTCGATTGAAGGTGTTGCCATAACTATCAGATTTCATTTCAAAATCAATTGTTAATGAAAGTAGCACCGACATCTTATAAGAATGTTAAATATCCACATTTTTTCCAAAATAGGATCCTATACACCCGTTTAGGCTGTGGCCATTAAATAAACATGAGTTCTGTCTCAAATTAACTGGTCAGGAGAGGAATAGCATAAGCAATCTTATTAAGAATATGAAGTCTGTCCATCTTTTCAATGTAACATCCTCAACAAGTTCGTCTATAATTAGCAAACAAAAGATCATCTGTTGATGTTGTCTATGTTTTAATAAAATGTATTATCCTCAACAAGTGGTCAATTGGCTTTGGCCAGTAGATTCCAGAATTGGCTTAGTATGAACTTGTTGAGTGGTGGGGTTGCAGTTTAATCGGATAAGAGGGAACCTAGATAGAAATTTTATTACAATAGCCTAATGGGTAAACGATCAATTCAAATCCCAGTACATTTAGGCCAATCTATTCACCATTAGATTTTACTGATTAAGATCTTCCATTTCAAATTAAGAAGAGTATTTTTAACGAAGAAAGATCTTGTGCCTTACATTTTACAGGATCTCATCCTCGTACATTTTCAAGGATTTAATTTTTTACAGCAATTTTACTCTTAAAAAGGTGGGCTCGTACATTTTCAAGGATTTAATTTTTTACAGCAATTTTACTCTTAAAAAGGTTGGTAAACCTCACCACCCTTTCTGGGCTATTCCTTATGCTGCAAATAGATTTTCAAATGGAACTCAATGTTAGTATTCGGACCAATAAAAAAAAAAATCTGAGTAAAAAATTGTGAATATAAAGAGCACCATCTTGAGTGACATTTTTTTAATAACCGGAACCGAAATTTCGCCTCACTATAACCAGAGGCATTGAGTGACATATTGAGATAAATGAGCTATACCATCCATATTATCTAATATGAGGTTTACAGAAGGTAATATCAAATATCAGCTTACCAATGTAACTGAATTGCCTTCGTTTTCCTTCTCTCACATCACGTCCAAGCCTCTGCGTAAAATATACAAACACCTAAGCTACATAAAAATAAAAAAATTGAAAAAGCCACAAAAATCAAGCATTATAAGCAGCACCTTCACAAGCATTAGTGCATCGAAGACATCTTCCTCGAGGGACGCCACTCTATAAACCCGGACAAGTAAACAGAAATCTCATATCAGTGTCATAAATTAGGAAACTCACTCTTTCACCTTTTACAGAAGAACACTAATTAAAACATTATGCAAGAAATCAAAGTCAGTCGGAAAATTTTATGAGGTAATACAAATACCTAAGAATGCGTTTAATTTGAGAAGTAGAGAAGGCAGCGAGATCCATGCCCCATTGAACGGCTCTTCGAGCTTCCCGTTTCAGCTGGTTACGGCTCTTTTTGACATCTGAATCATCGTCAACGCTGTCATCTTCTCGAAATTCAACCGGTGCAGGAGCATTGGATAATCGGAGCCCACTTGATCCATATTGAACTTCGCGACGAGCAGAATGAACTGCAGCAAGAGATTGCCGACGAGAGTGAATTGTTTTGACTACATAAGACGGAGGTGAGGAGAAGAATGACGAACATCGAAATCGCAGCAATGCTTCTGCAACATCGGCCATAGCCGGAGAGCTTGAAACAGATGACTAATGTGTGGCGTGCATCAGTCCCCGTCGGTAGTTTTGCCGCCACCATAAATTGATGAAGTTGAGTTCGACCCGGATCCATCAGCCCATCAAGATTTTTTTTTTTTTTTTGGAAAAACTTGCAAAATTAGTCAAATTTTAAAAACTATTATAAATATAATAATTTTTTTAAATATTAAAAAAGTAGTCACCATAAACTATCCCGTATTTATAAAATAATATTAATGTATATGTGAATATTTTAAAACTTATAATTTAACATTACTACACTAATATAGAAGACTAATTAACATAAATCTATTATTTAATTGGCTAAACAAAATTTGCTACCGAATATTGCCTTTCGTCAAAAGAATTTGCTACAGAATAGCTTGGTCTACGAGATTGTGTTAATGTTTGTGTACGAGCTTTCTCTACTATAAGATGTCTCCCACATATTGGATTATTCTCTAAAATTCTATTATTTGACTAAACTTATAATTTACCATTTATTCTAACTAAATTTCATGAAATTTAGTGGGTGGTCTTTCAATGTCGAAATTTACATTTTTGCAAGATTGAGATTTTTGTTAATTATATTAAGAGGATTCAAAGGTGATGGGAGTTTGAATATTTTTAAACCACCAGATAGTTTAAATTATAAAATTAACTCAAATGTCATTAATCAATCTAAGTTGAGGTTTGGGATTGGTTTGACTGTAAAGAATCATGGTGGAGAACTTATGTTTGCTCTTTCTAAACTCCTTCCAAGTATTATAAATCATGAGTTGAAGCTGACTACTGGATTTTCGAAACTAAAGATAAAACAGACACTCCACAAGTTATCAATCTTCTTCAATGTCATTTGAATTTGGAGAGAATTGTGGATGGGACGTTGTTAGTTGCTAGAAAGTTCTCTTTTGTCTATTTCTCTTGATGTAAAAGAAACGCAAACTCAATTGCACACAAGTTGCACAAATGGTGGTGACAAGTAATCAAGAAGTGCAATGGATGAAAGATATTCCAATTGAAAGACCATGGGGCTAAATTTCAATTGAAAGACCATGGGGCTAAACTTTCTTAATTTCTTAATTACTGTTTCATGTCAAAATATAAAACTAAAATTCATGAACAATAACATGTATTTATATAGGAAGCTATTATGTTTTTCTTTCAAATTTTAGTTTTATTTTTATAAACACAAGTAGATTAAATAGCAAAGTATTGAAAATGTTGGGTTAGTAATGGTAGGATTAAAATGCTAGAAGCAAAATGATTGTAGAACTTATTTATTTCAATGTACAATGGTAAAAGCAAGAGTAATGAATGGTACAATGGTTACATTAAGATATCTCTTAGAACAGTAGCCAACAGCTTCACAATCCAGCCCCTGCTATCAATCATTCTAGAGAATGATCACAAATTCTCCTCGCCCATACAAGCCCTTAATAGAAAAGTCCAGGAATAAATTAAAGTATATTGATCAGTCGATAATCCTTAGCATCTGTCCATTACTCATTGCTCATGTAGTAAGCAAGTCCCTTTTATCCTTCTGTCACCTGATAGTATATTGATCAGTCAATCAATTGTTCGCTGCGAAATTTGAACATTCACTGGTTAGGAATCATGAACAATTTTTCGTTTCATCAATTACGATCATTCTTTCCTCGTTGAAAATAATCAAAATAGCGAAAATGTAATAAAAAAATAGATTAACATATAGAGAGTTTATTAGTTCCCTTGCTACCATTGATAACCATAAAGAGACGTAATCTGTGCAACTGGCAGCTGAGAATGAAGCTACGAAGATTATAAACACTTGCCAAACAAAATTATTCGATTTCTAGAACATTAAATTAAGCACTCAGAATGAAAAGGACTTATAATTGTATATCACAGATATTTCAATCTCATACAAAATTATAGTGATTCTTCACAGTGCGATTATGAGTAGGAATACGAAATATTACAGAAAAAATAAATCAATGACGGAAGAAGAACGAAAACAAATATGTACAAAAGTGTAAATCATCAGGCAAGCATTCAGTATGAGTAGGAGGTTGGTATTCCAGTCATTAAATTGATCGGACTTGTTTAAATCATCATCACTATGCTTGCGCCATTCATAATCAGATTAAAATAAACGAATTAAGAAAAAAAAAGTCGAGATCAAAATTCATTTGATAACGAAAAAATCATTAAAAATTCCATGTAAAAGAAAAAAACTAAACCATCAGAAACTTAGGATCATTGCATCAATGGCGAAACGTAATGCGCCAAATCAGACGACCGTCGTGAGAATTAGAATCCAAATTCATCATATGGTTCAAACTCAAGCACAAAAAAAGAAAATGAAGAACAGACCATGAAATGAAAGTAAGAGACGAGAGGCTTCTGCAAGCGCAGTTGTTCCAGTAGAGATTGGAGAAGTAATGAGAATGCAAGGTGTGTACTATTTATATGATAATATGTTGGTCATTTTAGGGTTTCATTCTCACGAGTCATTGGCGATTTTTCTTCTTGGGCTCAAATTTCACCTTAAGGGCCCATGTACTTGAAACTTTAGATTGAGGCCCAAACCGGCCATATGAACCCATTGGCCCATTTTTCGGATTGGTTTTTTTTTTTAACAGCCTTAGTAAATTGATTTTCCAAATGATAAAAAAATAAATGCCACAAACTTAACAGATTTTTTGAAACCTTTAATAAACAAAATCAAACATAATAAGAAAATGATTCTAAAAATATCAAAATTACCGTGAATTTTGTCAACTTTTGGAAAAATGATACTTAAAATATTTAAAAAAATAAATGCAAAAACATTACGAGTGTTGAATTGGCTTTAGAGGTGCAGTGATTTCATTGTTTGTTGTTATTCCGGTATTAACTCTCAATTTAAGAGGCATGAAAGAAAAATAAAATATGCAATCAATTATAAAAAATAAATAAATAAATAAAAGAAATAATGCATGAAATCAACAATCGTGCAATTAGAATAGGAGAAATCTTTGCACAAAATCCAATCAGAAAATCAGTGCATTAAAAATCATAAGGGCAAAAAAGCTTATGAACATCAGAGTCATGGAAGTATTGAGAATAAGCATTGCTTGCAGAATTAAATAAAAGCTTTGCAAGCTCCTCTTTATAGTTAAAGATTCATCATTTGTTGGCTGCTTTTTTGCCCACTTGCACTTTTAATAATGCCTAAATTACAAAGAGATGAATGAAGTTGATTGCCTTACCTGAACCCGTACACCATTTATAAAGGGTGAAAGGAGTATAGGGCTTCATTTTAGGGCCCTGGCCCGGCCCAATTATGCCCAGTCCAAAGCCTCAACAG
>JBBMEG010000018.1:3040001-3050004 GCA_037832605.1 Cyclanthera cordifolia
AAGTGATTGAATTCAATCAGTTTAGTGATTGAAGTTGATCAGTACACTGATTGAAGTTCATCAATTAAGTGATTGAATTCAATCAGTTTAGTGATTGAAGTTGATCAGTACACTGATTGAAGTTCATCAATTAAGTGATTGAAGTCAATCAGTTATGGGATTGAAATAAATCAGTACAATGATTGAAGTATACCAAGGGTAAAACCAGAATTAGGAGAAAAATAAAATCGGTTATAAATGAATATTTGGAACGTTTGTGCTATTATTATAATGTCACCTACCAAATGTGCTACCAAAATAAAATTTCTTTATTTATCTAGTTAATTTTTTTTGCTATACATGGGATATCTCATAAGCTGTCTCTAGAATTTCAAGATAGTTATATAAAGAAAAAAAATGTATAACAAAAAAATGATCGCCTATGTAAAATGACTAAAATACTATCGCTTCAATCATTTCAGTTGATAGCTTTCAATAAATAGTTTAGCTTTATTGTTAGCTCGAACATATGACGTGGTGTTGAACTAGATTATCTCTAAAAAAATGAAACTAACTAACGCGCCACCAACCTTTTGGTATTCTATTTTGTTTTTCAAATGAGACTTTAAGTCAACAAAAAAACAATTCGCGGGTTTCTTTCTCATAACCATTGATATACTTTAGTGGCGAGTTTGTTTCTTTGTTCGAAGGTAATCCAGTTTAACAACACGTTACAGGTTAGATCGAAAAAATCGGTATTTGTCTCTCATTTAATCGAGAGGAGAGGAGTCTGCCTCTTGTAGGATTTGACGTACTAAATCCAGTTTTATTTTTCAAATATTTTGTTCTACAAAATTAAGCAAAAAAAAAATCTAGTTCGGTAAATTTCCCGCCAAGGGCTGCGTGGTTTGGTCATTTTGGCGAATTTGAAGACCGTTAAAATTAGGACATCGGTTGGAATGAGTCAAGTCTTTTTAAACCAAAACGACCCCAATCGCTAAACAACGACCCCAATTCCGTAATCATGTTTTTTTTAATTATAATCCTAACAACGATAGTTATTAATTAAGAAATGATCACAAGTCTTCGATTTGATTATCTTTCTCTGAGAACGGAGGCCAGCTGCTAACCCTTCCACCATCCAGCGGCTGGCCATCAATCATTCTCCAACTCTCTCTGTGCGAATCTCATTGTGAGTGATTCTCTCTACAATGGAGTTGCTTCGATGAAGAAAAGTCATGAATCAACTTCGTTCCGAGGTTAGCTTACTGCTTCTCGCGAATGCTAGTTTCTGAAACTAATTTTTGTTCTGTTTTCACTCAAAAGCATTGTTTTAATCGAACTATATCCTATTCCATTGTAATCGATTTCATTCTCTGTGTGTGTAGTTCGTGGAGTGATTCTGAGGAAAATTCCAGTATCAACTTCGATTAGAGGTCAGTTCATTGCTTCACATGTTTGATTTTGTTGATGTTACAACTCAGTGTTATCTTTTGCAGATGTATATAAACTTTGATTAGCAGTCAGTTCATTGCTACACATGTATGATTGTTTTTTAAACTAATTTTCGTTGATATAGATTACTACTCTGTGTAATCTTTAGCAGCTATATATCAACTTCGATTAGATGTCAGTTCATTGTTTCACATGTATGATTGTTCTGAAATTAATTTCGTTGATATTATCACTCTGAGTAATCTTTAGCAGTTGTATATCTGTCCTGTTAGGTCATTGTTATAGTTGAATTCTGTCATTTTAATCAGTTGGAGACTATGCAGCTTGTTTCGTGATAAGTTTTTGATCGGTTGATTTGATTGTTGGTAAATAAAGAAATAGCGAGTGTAAACGATTGTGTCCTTGTATTTTTTTTATAAAAAATATAGCTTTCTAAGTTTAGTATACATGAATATTTTTTGTTTAGGAGCTGCAAAAGAAAAACCAGTCGGTGGAAATGATCTTACGGCACAGGTTCTTACATTGGGTTAGAGCTTAGTGGAGGGAAAAACTCTGCTGAAGGATGGCTGGTGAATATAGGTTTGCAATGGATCAAGAGGACATTGTAAGGTTGTTGGTTGCCACTATTGATGATTTCACTCAAAACCGTTTGATCAATAAAGAGCAGAGAAACCTACACAAAGAGCAGTGTGCAGAGAGGCTGGCAGCTGAAGATGGAAGTAGTGATAAAGGCACAGAAGTTAGCTATGCTGATCAAGCAGTGCTAGCAAATTTGGATTGGGGTATTGAAGCCCTTGAAGAGGCTCTCAACACATCCAATGTAGAAGTGAAGCTTGCACGGCTTGATCATGCGGAGAAGATGCTTCATGTTTGTGCCTTGTTGAACTCTAACGAGAAAACTGCTGGAGTTCCTAATTTCTACCTTTCTGCTTGGGCTCACCTAAATCTTTCATATCTCTGGAACTTGCAAGGAAATATTCACAATTCTGTTCTTCATATTCTTGAGATGTTTATTGTGGATCCCTTCTTTTCACGCATTGATTTTGCTCCCGAACTCTGGAAAGAACTCTTTCTTCCACATATGAGCTCAATCGTTGGGTGGTATTCAGAGGAGAGACATAGGCTTGTGATCGAAGTGATTCCTGATTCTACCGATTTATCATTCACAGCTGATTTAGATCAATTCTTCAACGAATCTTTGATATTTTCTTTGAGGCCTGATCAAGTAGAGAAATTACAGAAGTTGGAACAGGTTTATGGAGAATCTTTGGACGAGAATACGAGGCTCTTTGCTAAATACTTCAAGGATTGTATGAATTATGATTCAAGTTTTACCAAGAAGGTTGCCCCGATGCTGCCTATCGCGGAGCCACCTATGACTCCTCTTCATGAAGTGAGCAGCTCAATTCCTGATTACGTAAAATTTGGACCTATTTTACCCAAGAGTGCTGGGTTTTCGTCCATCATATCCAAATCTATAAATGGTGCAATAGAAGCAAGCAGGTTAGGTTCCAAAATTCTCAAGATGGCTCCTATCCTTAAAATAATAGTTATTGGTTGTTGTGAACTTTACAATGTATCAAGTACTGGAAATACTTTCAATTTGTTGCTTGCGTTTTCTAACCAAATATTTTTGTTCAAATAGGCCAAGCGGGACTTCCAGTCCAATCAACAACGCGGAGAAATTTGCAGGGTGGCATGCTCAGGTTTTTCTTGATTTCAAATTTCATTTTAATTGCAATGTCTAAATATATGCGACAGAGGGAACGATAACATACCTCTTTTCTGATTTATCTTTCTAGACTGATTTGCTAGAGGAGAATGAGGACGATTATGATCATGAACCTTACGATTCTTATGATCTTAGTGATACTGCAACTCACAAGTTACTGTCACCTAGCAGCACAAGGACATCGGAGGATGAGCAAATAAGAACAAAAGGAGAGATGTCGAAAGTGGCAAGTCGTAACCATTCTCCCACCACATTTTCTCCAATTGCATCTCCTCCAATCTCTTCACCGAAAGTATTATATCCAACATCTAAAGGGAAATACAAAAGTGAATCTCGTTCTGCTTTGCGACTGTTATCTAGCCGTTTTGGCGATCAACATTTTGTTACCGCTGTCCCAGGATCACCAGCTACAAGAAGTGATTACAGCTTCAGTTCGTTAGAGTCTGATGGTGAAGTGAGTGTTTGTCTTATACTAATTTTGGTTTTGTAACCCTTCTATTTTATGTACTCATGTTTTCTGTTACACGTTTTTCCTATGGAAAATCTATCTTTTAATTGGAAAAAGTCTGTAATTTAGGACTTGAGAAAAAACCACCACGGGAGAAGTTATAGGAAAATGCACAATGCAACCTATGACAATGTGAGTAGCCAAGACTTCGAGAATCGGTAATTACGATATTTTACTTTATATTATCTTAAGTCTTTATTTTCACACGAATTAGTAAGATAAGTACCTTAAAACTTCTTAAATTTTCTACAGCTCAATAGTTGAACTTGACGAGGAAGGCAGAAGTCAGTCGTCTGAGAATCTGACACATACTATACGACCTCCTAAAGATTTCGTATGCCCCATAACAAGTCAGATTTTCATTGACCCGGTTACTCTCGAAACTGGGCAGACTTATGAAAGAAAAGCGATTCAGGAGTGGTTGAAAAGAGGAAATTTAACTTGTCCCATTACCCGGCAGCCATTGTCTTTAACTACAATGCCCAAAACAAACTATGTCTTGAAAAGACTGATAACGTCTTGGCAAGAACAACATCCTGATCTTGTTCAGGATTGTTCGTGGACTAGTACATCAGTAAGCACTGTTAGTTCTACTTTAGAAAAGACGAGCTCACTGGCTTCTACTCCTTGCCGACCATTTCATGTTCCTCTTAATACTACGTATGAGTCTCTTAACCAAAAAGGCAAAAGAATTCAAGAAGAATCATCCTTATCGCAGATCACCAAAATATCTCAAGTCACAATTGAGAAAATCATTAACAGTTTAAAGCCTTTGGTCTCTTGTCTTTGTAATTTCGAAAGCTTGAAACAACGTGAGACAGCCTTGCTCGCTATAGCAGGATTCTGGAAGGACTCAAAAGGTGATCTAGCAGTGCATGCTTATTTATCCGAATTGGCTGTGGTAAATGGCTTTGTGGAAGTACTGTTTAATTCCCGGGAAAGAGAAGTCTTGAGAACGTCAATTTACATTCTTTCTGAGCTTATCTGTGTAGATGAAAGTATTGGAGATTCACTCAGTAGTCTTGATTCTGATTTTGATTGCCTAGCTTCTTTGCTGACGACTGGATTGGGAGAGGCGTCTGTTCTTATGTGCCTGCTAAGGCCTACATTTACTCAATTGTCAGCTCATGACCTTATACCTTCCCTAATTCAGTTACTCGTGAAGAAAAATGAATATTTTGATGATCTTCTATTTGTAATAGACCCAAAAGATGCTGCTATCACAATGCTTGAACAGATTCTTATGGGAGGGGATGAAAATAGCCAGTCTAGGAATGCTGAGAGTCTTATTTCTGCTGGAGGGATCCCTACATTGGTCAAGTTCTTGGATGGGAACATCGTGAGAAGGTCAATACTTTCTATACTTGTATGTTGTATGCGAGTCGACATAGGTTGCAAGGACTCCATAGTAGAGGAGATTGAGTTTTCTCCAGTGCTTGAGTTATTTCATGCTGGAAATGATGACGTGAGAGCCCTGTGTGTGGATTTTCTATCAGAGCTGGTTCAAATGAACAGGTATATATTACTATCAAATTTTCTGGTTGTGGAATCAGTTTTATCAATTATATTTCTTTGCATATATGATGGACTGCTTTCTAAAAAAAATAATGGAAAATAAAGATTTTTTGTTTTTCATAAAGATGTGGGCAAAGGTTAAGCAAGCTTTTACTGCTAAAAAACTACTGATCTTGAAAAGTTGCCTTTTTCTTTCATTTTCTTCTAAATTTATGGTTTCGTACAAAATTGAACACTTGTTGTATGATTAATGTCGATCACCATTAGCTACATTTCAACTCGTTTTCTTAAACTAAAATAGCTACAAATTATTATAGACACACATTACCATTATCGAACAATTTACACAATTTCAACTGGAATCTGATTACTGTATAGACACACACTAACATTATCGAACAATTTACACAATTCACATGCATATCAAATTTTACATTATATCTAAATTATGATTTCTTGTTTTTATTGGAGAATTACAGGAGGACACAATGCAATCAAATTTTGCAGACAATTAAAGATGAAGGAGCATTCAGTACGATGCATATACTTCTTACACATCTTCAAAGGGCTCCATTTGAACAGCAACCGGGTCTTGCTTCTCTTCTTCTCCAGCTGGATCTCCTGGTTTGACTAGCTCCTGAAATAGTTTGCTTACGTAAATGAAATTTCACTTAGAAACTAATCGACAATATTTTATATCAGGTAGAACCACGAAAAATGAGCATTTATCGAGAAGAATCTATAGATGCATTATTTAATGCTTTTCGAAGAAAAGACAATCATAATTCTCAAATTGCAGTTGTAGATGCTTTATTATATCTACCTGGGCGACTAACTTCCTCAGGAAAGCCCTATACAAAAGCGTGGTTGCTCAAACTTGCAGGATTTGATCAACCTTACAATACTTTGATGAAGGCCGAGGGACCGAGGAAGCCTGATACCAACTTATCTGAGACAACGGTTTGCCTTTTATTTATGATGTATATGGAACCTATTTCACTTTATATCCTCTGTTTCTAAATGTTAGATATACATGCTACAGGAGGAAGAGAAGGCAGTTAGCGCATGGGAGAAAAGGGTAGCTCTTGTTCTTTGTAACCATGAAAAGGGGTACATTTTTAAAGTTCTGAAGGAATGTCTGAAGAGTAAATCCTTAGAGATGGCGAAGTCCTGTCTTGTCATTGTTTCATGGCTTTGCCACATGCTTTCGACACTTCCCGATACTGGGGTACGAGAGACTGCTCGCAGGTCCTTGCTTGATGAACTTGTCAGAATTCTCCAATCTTCTAACGGCTTCGAGGAGAAGATTTTGGCATGCCTTGCTTTGAAAACTTTCATTAGTGATCCAGGTGATTTGCTTGAAACTCTGATGGTTAGTATGTATATTTTGTTGAAATCGAACTTACTCAGTTGCTGGTTATGAAGCTGCACTTGAGGAACTGGGACTTTATGCAAGATCCATCAATAAGACGTTGAGAAGGCTCAGGAGAAGCTCATTTGTGGTCAATGATATAATGAAAGTCTTAATGAACTTGCCATCTGTTGACACAGTAAGTACAGTTGGATGCGTAACTAACTACTGTTTCAAAAAAAAAAACTACTGATTTAATTGTGGTAAATGATATAATGGTTCTACTTTTAACACCACTAATGTGGATGCCTAACTACTGATCTAATTTGGATTGACTAGTGGTTAAAAGTTATAGGGATCCAAAAAAAAAAAAAAAAAATCTACCTATAAAATAATTTTATACCGCAGGACCAAGCGCTATGCTGCATGAAAATAGTTAGAGCGCATAAACTGGCTCAAGGATATCATATATAATAATTAATAATCTAAATTTAATACTAACGTGGATGCCTAATTTACTACTGATCTCTTGGTCATTAGACAGAGCTCTGGAGTTACACTGAAGTTGGTGCAATAGACTCCAGTTCAAATGGAGAGGTTTTGTCCCTAGTTTGTCTGAGTGGGCGAGTTTTAAGCAGTCACTCAGATGGAACCATTAAGGTATAGATATGAACAAAACAGATCATACGTATCTCAAAAGAAAAAAAAACAGATCATACGTGCGACCTTGGTCTCAGTTTAAGTCACGTGTGAAATTCCACATCGGTTTTACTTACCTGCACATGTTGTCCTGCTTGTAGGTCTGGGATGCTGAAAATAATATATTAACGTTGATCCAAGAAGTTCGCAAGCACACCAAAGCTGTAACATGCCTTTGTGTTTTCTCTTCCCGCGACTCATTATACAGTGGTTCCTTGGACAAAACAATTCGGGTACACCATGCGCCAATGATTTTAAAGAAGAAATTGTAATAATAACTCATTTGTATGAGGTGTTTAAAGAGTGATTATAAAAATTTGCTTCTACAGGTATGGACCATCAAATCTGAAGAAATACACTGCGTTCAAGTTCATGAAGTGAAGGAGCCGGTCTATGACTTGAAAGCAAATGCCGACATGGCATGCTTTGTTTCTCAAGGAACTGGAGTAAAGGTGACTGCAATAACTGGCTATCAAAGCTCAAAAAATTACTACCCATAGCAATCAATCTTCTTGCTGACGTTTGTCTATTTGGATAATGCCAGATATTCAACAACTGCTCTGGGGTACTCAAGCATATAAATTTCAATAAACACGTTAAGTGTTTAGCCTTAGCAGAAAATAAACTCTATTGCGGTTGCTCTGGTGACTGCATACTGGTACCCCTAAATCTTAACAATTGCTTGCTTTCATTTGTTAGAATTATAAATTTTAATTTTTCTTTCATAACCACTCAAGATAACATCTCATTTCTAATCGATCAAATTAATCACTCAACAATTTTGAAAACAAACACCTCCCTATTGTTTGCTACATAACACATGGGAGATGGGATATTTGTTCAAGTCCCCCAGCACTCTGAATCAGAAAAAAAGAAAAGAAATCCAATACAACAAATTATCCAAGTTAGAGTACAAGAGAATTAATTAAAGAGGCATTTGGTTTTCCATTTAAGATTGGTTGGATTATCATAGTATAATCCATATTTGAAAGTTGAAACATTATGTAAGGTATCCAATACCTTACTTCTTCAATAAGCTTTCTCAGATCACATAGACACAACTTAAAATGGAAATAGTTATAGAACTTCAAAATGAAGCAGTAAAATCCATTGATAGCGTAGTACTAACAAGATAAAAGAGAACGAACAAACTTACCTGGTAAATCAAACTAATTTCCCAAATAAAGCCTACCTCGCTCAACCCCTTCTTACCTTATTTATACTCAAAGGAGGCTACAAGGATCACTCTCACAAAATCCTACTACCCAATTTGCCCTTTCTAAAATGCCAAAGGGAATTAAGGTCCTTACACATTAATTATCCAATTTTATTGGATGTCCACGAAGGGGCTGAAATACTAATTGTAATAACTGAATTAGCTCATAACCTACGTCATGTCTTTAAGAGGGGCAGACTTGGTAAGATTTGCCATCTTCAATGTATTTTCTTAGAGGTCCTTCGAAACCTATGAATGAGTTTTATTGCAAAAGTTCATTTTTGTCTCTCAAACCCATTCCTTTGATCATTATGGAAGTGTTGCACAAAGTTTGATTTGAGGTAGAAAGAAAATAGGAACTCGTAAGATAAGAAAACAAATAAAGAATAAAGGGGACTTCCTGTCTATTGCATTAGAAAAGACTAACTTGCACGTTAACTCAAATAGTATTAACAATAGGTAAAGAGAGAACTAAATTTTGTTTTTTAGTACCAATTGAGAAAGAGGATTATAAATACCAATTTCTAGGATCGAACTCGTGACCGTGGTGTTGAACTGGATTATCTCCAAACAATAAAACCGCCGCTGACCCTTACGGTAGAAGAGAATTAATGTTAAAACATATCTTTAACACCAATTAAAAAAAAAAAAGCACACTACTATAAAAAAAAGCTCTATTATAATAACCTGCATCCAGAGGCAAACGCAAATTGACAAAATTTGTTGTATTTGTGACTGACAGGAGGTGGATTTGTTAAAACAAACGACAAGAACATTCTATGCAGGTATAAGAAAATTACTATGGAAACAAAACATATACACATTAAACATTCAGGGCGACCTACTGTTTGCCGGCGGTTCAGCTGTAGACGGAACAGCAGGGAAGGTACACATAGAATGAGTGGTTTCAGTTCAGTTTTTATAGATTTTGTGTCAAACATATATTAATCCGAATGATACAATATTGTTAGCTTTATCAGTTTTTGATTTTTCGTTTTACTCCTAGTACACAAATCAACAAAACTATACAAACAAGTTCTTAAACAACAGTGGTTTATTTTTCCTTGAAACGGAATAGATACTTTCGATGTGGGACAAAACAACAGTGGGATCTTTGTCGTCTGGAGTTGACATCCATCACATGGCCATAAGCACCGACTTGTTGTTGTTTACAGCATCCAGATTGGGGATAATTGAGGTGTGGTCAAAACAAAAGTATTCAAAAATTGGTTCGGTTAAATTGGGTAGTGCTAGTGGTAGTAGCAACACAAAGATTACGTCCCTCACTACCGATGATGATGGTGAATTTCTCATTGTTGGTACCTCTGATGGAAAGATACAGGTTTGTACTTCTTCCGTACACATATTTCATATTTTTAAATCACTCTGTTTCCTACAGTATCTCTCCTCTCTGCCCCTCTGACCAACCCAAAAATTAAAACGCCCCCTACTTTCTATTTCTGATCCTTGTTGGTCTTTATCAACTTTTTTTACATTATATTTTCTTTAAAAAGTTTACATATGTTTCTATAAATTTTAAGAAGTACC
>JBBMEG010000018.1:3050104-3075659 GCA_037832605.1 Cyclanthera cordifolia
ACAAATCTATACTAATTTTGAACAAAATGTAAAGACTGCAAATATATTAACCTGTTTTAATATTATTTACCAAATAAAAGTACGCAAACAAACCCAAAATATAATTTTTAACACAACTAGAACAAGTTTAGGGTGTCGGATTAAGATGAGTTTGGGTGGGATACAATAATGCTTCCCAACACAGCATCGGTGCATTTCTCTTCTTTTTTTTATTCACTTTCTTGTTCAGTAGGTCTCAGTGTGTCTTGTTTTTTTTTTTCATTTCTCTTCTTCAACTTTTCATTTCTTTTTGTTTCAATTTCAATGTTTCATTTTTCTTTTTTATTCAATATTTATATATATTACTTATTTTTAAATATTAATATTAAATTGCTCAGTGATGACCATATGTATGTGTTATTTATGAGTTAAAATTTTTAATTACATCTTACAAAAGTTCAATTTTAGTCTACTAAATATTATTTTTGTTCCATTTTGGGACTTTATCTTTTAAATGTCTATTTTCAGAAAGTTCAACCACCTGTCAATGCAGTATTCTTCACCTCATGCTTACTTTGAATGATCAAGATGTTATTGACTTTGACCTACTATTAGGTTATCTATATAGAAGAATGGAAAAAATTGCAAAAAACAGTATCTACTTTATGTAACCCATTACTAATATTTAGTTACTATGTTCATAAAAGCAATAACCATAAATGGTTCAAAACAATTAGGAAATATCCAAGTACCTAAAAGTGAGATATATCATTGATTACTTTGTATGACTATCAAAGTACAATCAAACTTTAGCATTGTAAGGTGTTATAACTGCATCAAATAAAAAATGTAACAATTTTATTTGATCTTCTCACACAATTTGTGGAGAATTCACTCTCGAAGAGATAGAATTAAAACAAAACCTTGTGGCCAAGCGACAGTCTCAGGGAGCCACATACTTACTAACACATAATAACATTTATTCCTTTCCCTTTAGGCATTGCCAATCACACCCTTATATAACTCTTAGAAAACCTATTATTTTATAATTTACTTATATGTAACAATTCTTTTATGACTAATATATGCAGGTTTGGGCAGTGGAATAACAGAGGCTTCGATTCCTTTTTTCTGGATGACACAATCACAAAGATAGAATTTCTAATCCCACCATATGCTTGGATTGTAACTGACGAGTATATATTATTAAAACATTGCATCTTCAATAAGTATTCTAGTATAGGGATTGAATCTCGGTATTTCATCTATTGATTCTAATCGTGGATTAGATTGGATGGCGATTTATCAACCATTTAAATAAAAATGTCATCTTAAACATAGATGTACCTCAATAATTGAACTAACTGGTAATTCAAATTGAGCTGCATATTTAGAAAAACAAATTAATTGTCACATGTAAAGTAAATAAATTAATTGTTACCTGCACTTTGATTGACATTAATTTGTAATTTTCATTCTTTTGATTTCTCGTGACCTATGGACAGACGTGTTTAAGCTCGGTATTGGATGAATATCAACCACAAAAAAAATACGTTCACAAACATTACAAAAGGTTGTGAATTAAAACAAAATAGATGAAACGTAAAGCAAATTAGATCAGAAAACATTAACTAGTGCTTAAAATTCATTGATCTTTCATAGATAAAAACCGTAAGGCGTATTATAAAGAAATTCGGCAAGCATTCAGTATGAGTAGGAGGTTGGTAATCCAGTCATTCTATTGATCGGACTAAGTTTAAATCATCATCACTATGCTTGCGCTAATCACAATCAAATAAAACCTTAGTCGCATAAATCAAAAATTTAAAACAAATCAGAAGCAGATTTCGTTTGTAATAGCTTGAAGAAAATAAGAGAAACCATCAGAGAAATTGGATCACTGCATCAATAGCGACGAGCAATGCGCCGTCTCAGATGACCGTCGTGAGAATTTGTATCCAAATTCATCATCTGATTCATAATTAAAAAATAAAATAAACGAATATCTGACAGTGAGAATGAGGACTGCGAACGACTTCGTGACCTAGAGATCCAAATTTAATAATGGAAACTCAGCGTTGCTGTGTACTATTTAAAGACTTGGTACGTCATTTTAGGGTTTTCTTCTTTTCTACTCAATGACGATTTTACCCATGCCTTATTGGGCCTTGATTTCTCTTAACGGGCCTTCATTTTAGGGTTTTCTTCTTTTCTCTAAGTACTAAAATGGTAGTTTAACCAATACTTTATTACCGGACTGTGTATTATTTAAATGAGACTGGCAAGTCATTTTCCTTCCTTCTTTGCTACTAATTTACGATTTTATCCCTAAATTTTGGGCTAGAGTTTCTCTTAATGGGCCCATTAACTTGGAACGTTAGTGTAAGGGCCCAAAACGGAATTGAGCTATTGGGCCATTTTGTTTCTAAGTCGCAGTTTAGAAATGCGGTTCATTAATGTGGCGTGTTCAAGGACGTCGGGCGGTTCTTTGTTCGAAGATCTGAGACTACTTTGCAGCAAGGGAGTAGTGGTGTGAATTTCTTGAACTTTTGACGGTGGCTCTTCAGATCGATCGCCGGCGATCTTCCGATCTTTTACGGCCATGACTTCCGACACTGTTCCTCCTCTAATTGCTGCTCATATCGATTATCTCCTCAACCACTTTCCTCTTCCCGTTAAGGTAACATTTCGGCTTTCTATCTCTTCCTGTACAACGAGGGAATCACAAAATTTATTGCAATTTATTGATTTTTTAGCTGTTGAAATTGATGGAAACTGCTTGGAGTGATTTGGAGTTGTATTAGTTTACTAAATTGATCGGAAATGGATCAGTTTACTAGTTATCATGTGGCGATAAGTAGAGAGCGGGTACTTGTATTGAACTGATCGATTATTTTTATTGTGTTGATATTCAGATTGAGAACATGTGGTCTGGAAGTAGACACTACCCTGGATTTGTTGATAGGTTCACCTTGGTCATACCTTACTGCCTTGAATTCGTGAAATGTAAGACTCGGTTTCCTTTGTAGTTATCTTAACATTCTTTCAATTATTTTTCCCTATTCGTTTACTGAATTGTTGATATATTTAATTTAGCTAGCTGTTTACATGTCGTAGGGGATATCATGTACAATGCTGAATCGCCGTTTTCTGCACCTGATATTATGTTTGGACCGGAAGATGATAATTTCCATCCATTCACAAGTAAGGTCGATCAAGGAGAAGGAGATCAGAAATCATTACAAAACAGTCTACGTGACTGGAACAGCAAAGATCCATCTCGGCTCACTAGCCTCCTTCAAGAACTGAGGTTTGCAGGGCTTTCCATTTTTTAGTGAGGCTTTTTTTCTTATGTCATGTGTATTATTCACGTTGAATTTTAAAGCAGCTTTACTTTTTTAAAGGGATCGATATGTGTCATACCAAAGGAAACGCGTCGAAGGAGTTGATGATGAAAGATTGAAGTTTGAACTTTGTACTATGTTATCTAGGGAGGTAATGTTCCTCACTAAAACATTTATTATACTGTCCTAACTCTGAAGTGATAATCACTCATGAGAGTTTAGAGGGTTCGGGTATTGCGCTTTGGACTTAGTTTCTTGATTATACATTGTTGCTGGATGTCTGTATATAATTTTTTTTTAAGAATAGGATGGCTCTACGGATGCATAAAACTGTGTTTTTTTTTCTATGCTTAGAAACTATGTGAGATTGCTGCTGCTAGTTATTGTTCCAGGTTTTTCACGCTTGAATTATATTAGTTGCCCCTTATACATTTTATGTTCTCTCCTTAAGATTCCTTTGTTTTCAATGGTTACTTAAACCAGAACTTATGCATTATACATTTCTGCAGGGGATTGAAATGCATTTGAGTTCAGGTGTTGAGAAGGTAGTAGTTTAAAGTATATGACTGTACACTTTGACTTTCCTTGAATATTAGTCATGAGTTGTAAACTACGAAATCTATTCTCTCTCTTTATTCTCATACATGTGGCTTCTATGCCTTTGTATTTTAGCATAGCCAGAGGAGGTCAAATTTGCAGTGCCGCTAGTAGACATTAATATCAATAAGATGATACCTGCATGCCCATGGAGGCATCAACAGAAAATATTCTTGCAGGTTTCCTTTTACTTTTCTGTCACTTTGAGCTTCTGGTTTTCCTGTTCTTCTATTCACATCATTGTTTATAGGTTTCGTATCCAGTGGTGAGGAAGTATTTTTCTACTCCTGCTGCACCTCGTCTGAAATTGGTCTCCACGTCTGAGTTGAAGTCTCTGTTATCCATTGAGGACATCAAACTTCCTTCATGGATAGATGGAATGTAGGATGCTCTCTTTTGTCTCCTTTCTAGTTCAGTAGCTTTCAGGATTGTATGCTAATTTTTTTTTTCATAACCGATTCCAGGTGCATGGCTGAATATCTGCCCCATTTAGAAGAGAGTCTCGAGAAACAGGTTGGTTGCAATTTACTGGACAGACGATCTCTGAGTTGATTAACTGGGTTTTGATTTGGAAGTCGACTAATGTTAAAATTTATACTTTTATCATTCTGACGAAGGTTTTGGAGGCAGTGTCATTGATCGATGTTAGGAGAGGCTTTATGGAGGCATTGAACTCGTTCTTTGGAAGACCTTTAGAAGCCGACCCGGTGAGATACTAACAAATTTTTTTACGTCCATCTTCATTTTTAGTGGAAAAATTGCACAAACCACCCATGAACTATGAGTTTGTAACAATTACACCCTTTAACTTTGAATTTGATCAAATACATTTATACATCCGCTAAATTTTTTTAAGTGTTCAATTAACTTTCAAATAAAATTGAAGTGGTAAATAAGAAGGGCAAAGTTGTCATTAGAAGAAAAGACCTTGTCTATTCCTCTTATTTTCTTTCCTCCTCAAAGCCATTTTTCTTAAAATGTTAACTCAAGAAAGAAACTATCATCAACATGTCCATTTTCCTTGTTTCCAACCACCATATCAATTGCGATTACTTTTCCTTTGTTACCATTGCTTGTGCTTGCTAGTTTGCAGTTCTTTAAAATTTTCACTCATTCTTCATTAGCTCCAATCATGTAATATCCAGGAAAGCATTTGATCATTTCATTATATACAACATTGGATCGTTTAAATACAAAGCAGATCTTCAGCTAGGAAGATTATGAAAAAAAAAATGTGTTGAAAGCCTTCAAATGGTGATCAACAAGGACGTTTCCAACAAAACCAAAATTATACGTTCTTTGAAGGAACTTAGGTGTTGTCTCTCCGCAACGAGACATGGGTGACTGGCTTTTTGTTTCCCTCTCCCCGTGACCTTTATTCACGCATTTTTCCGTTATAAAATATGCTGCCCAGAAAAAAAACCTGTTTCCCCATTTCCAATTTCACCTTCCTTTTCCTTTCCATGGCTGCTTTTCTCTCTCTCTCCTCTCCTCTCCTCCTCTGCAGACCTCCACTGCCAATGCCATACCCATTTCATCTCTGCCATACCTATGAAAAAGAAGGCTAAGAAGAAAGAGGATAGGCAATGCCTTTTCTTCTAATGACAAATTTGCCCATCTTATTTATCACTCCAATTTGATTCAGAAGTTAATAGCAACACAATCAAATTTTAGGGGATATATTTGATCAAATTCAAAGTTTAAGGCATACTTCATGGATGGTTTGTGCAATTTTCTCTTTTTTAGTTATCAACCAATTCTTAATTTAATTTTAATTGGAGGGGGGTCGTCACATCTTACTAACGACGTGGATTTATTTTTTCCTTTCAGGTGTTCTGTCGAACAGCTACATGTATCACTGCCTCAGGGGTGTTTACTTTCCTGGTATTGGCTTCACTATCCTTAACATGTAGGATCCAATCATTATGAAGTTATGTGAATTTTTTCTACATTCTTGAATCCACCTGCATCTCTCTAATGAGTCAATGAAACATACTGTTTGATAGTTCTAGAGGAGCTGACTAACTCTGACATATACCGACAACCTGTGCTTGGATAAATAGCTCTCAGTCTCACCACTTTGAATCTTCACAACAAAGTGACATCTTCACAAAACATAATTTAGTTCTTTCAATGCTGATATGGACCAAATACGTATAAAGATAAACCAGTTTAAATTATCTGGACCCTTCCTCTTGAGATCACTCTCAAAAGCCTTGATCTATCACTCAATCAATACGCCTTGAATTCTTTCTCCCTTCAGCTTTCTCTTTTTTATAACCTCATATCCTTATTCTACTCCTAATAGAATTGGTTCATTCATACTATTTACTCATATACTTCTTAAACACTCCTATCTAAACACCCTTCCCATAAAATACTCCACAGAGACTTGTAACTTTGGTGAACTTCAGACGAGTTTATGATGTCAATTTTGATTCTTTTGACTAGGCGGTGGTCTGGTATTGAGATGACAGCCAAGACATTTTAAAACTATTTCCTTTCGCATGGTTTCTCCATTTTGTCCAGTTTATATAAAACACTTTCACCCGATTTCTATCAAAGCTGTCTTTTGATATCAATTGCATAATATAATAGCTAGGAACAGAACATATGTTGGACTTGCAAATCTCTTGTTGGTTAATGGTTTACTGCACACACTCGCACACAAAGGTAGAATATATGCAGTTTTTTTATTCCAACAATGTTTAGAGTGGGGGATTCGAACCCATAACTTAATCACTTGGTTATCCTGTCATATATCAGGTATAATGTTTATTGATCAACAACATAATTGAATTTAGACTTATGAGAACGCGGCATCTATTATCTCTTGTTCTACTTTTTTGCAAGCTTTTCAAGGACTTATACATGAAAAGTTTTTTTTTTTTTTCTTATCGTTTCCCTTCCCTTCTGATTCTGAAAATTTCTTGTTAATGCTGCTAGGTTCATATTCTCATTTCAACCCAATTTCCAAAGAAACAACCATCTCTGATGCTGCAAAGTTCTCAGGTAACTTAAATTTGTTTTGAATTTTGGAAATCCTTGTACATACCAACTTTGCTTACTAGTTTATAAACGACAAATGCATTGATTATCATACATGCATCTATGTGATTTTCATTAACATGTTCTTGTGGTCGTCCAATCTCCCATTTATAGTTTTGCCAGAAATAGTGTAGACTCCGACTCCGTTCTGAATTGTAATTTTCTTACATTATGACTTATGATCATAAGGATGTTAATAAGCCATCTTGGTAAATTAATTTTTATAATACTGCATGTCTAGAAGGCGATTATATGACAAAAACCTTCATGGGTTGGCTAAGGGGCCAAAGAGAGCGATCTTTGGCATCTAACAAGTCGAGTTCCTAAGAAGCACGGACACGGAGATGTGCCTTTATTTAAAAATATAGGACAAGGATATGCCAAAGACAGTTATTTATTATTACTTTTTATGACTCCCGTGTCTCTATTCCTTCGATGTCTTCCGGTGTTTAGCCTAAGGACGGGCGTGGTTACCCTTGGTACAGTGAAGCGAAGCTTTGATTTATCGGTTGCAAAAAAAAATTTTGATTTACTATTAGAATATCAAATCCAAAATATTTTAGTTATTTTTTATTAACTATGAAAAATAATCAAATAAAGATAAACATGAAAATTCAATTAGTGTTGAATTTAACATAAATAGTTAGATATATGAATGAACAAAATCTCACCATTTTTTAAATGCCTATTAAAGCCTACAAAACAAAATTTATAAGCCTAGCCCTCAACGATCTCAAAAAAAAAATTTAGTTTATACCTCTTTTTTCTTCTCTTCATTCTATTTCATCTCTTTTTTTCTCTTTTTTATTTTAGTCCTACCTTCAATGGATGTTGTTGCCGACAGCTTCCACCAACGCTACCTACCTGTTGTCGTGTCATCGACCCTTTGAAACAAGTATGAAATGGCATGTTCGTGAAGTGTTCATGAATTTTCGAAATTAAAAATAAAACAATATAGGACGCTAAATTATGAGTGTCGAACACGTGTGAGTCTGTGCTTCCTTGATGAGTTCGATTCATAGTGGGCACCTACCTAAGAATTAATTTTTCAAAAGTTTTCTTGAGAATAGTCAAGGTGCACTTTAGCTGGTTCGGATATTCATTCATTCATATATATATATATATAAATGGCAATCTGCATACCTCTAGATAATAACGGTTTCTTTGTTCATTATGAATAAAAATGGCATCCTTGACGGTCTCGAAGGGATAACTTTGTTGGTTGAGACTTGGGACCTTCAAGGTATTCTCATTTGGAGGTCTAGGGTTCGAGACCCACAAGTAGCTTAATGATAAATTTCTTGATGTCTCTTGGGTTATTGGGTTCGGGTCTTGGGACAAGATTGATATCCCTGGGTATAGAGGAGCAAAGCTCCCATTCTCGATAATAAATAAAATTGCTTCATTGAGATGCCTCTTATATTAATAAATACGGGCCACATAGGTTATATAAAGATTCCGCCTTTTGGATTACTGATTTAGTACCCCTCATTTAGTTTTTTTTTCTAATTATATCCATATATTGTTTAGCATTTCAACTCCCAAGGTGCACCCATCAAGTCGCAGCTTATCACCGACTATCCTTGGAGTCCTCGGTGGGAGCCATTACAAATGGCTGAGCGGATTTTGTAAGTTTCTCCATCTCTCTCTCTCTCTCATTTTTTTTCTCGTTCGGTTATATGTTCACTCATCAATCATGAATATACCGATTCGATTCGATGTTAACAGCGAGTTTCTGGCTGATGAAGCGTTGAGCTTCAAGAGGTACTGCAATGAGACTCAACATCAATGATTGGGTTAAGGTCAATGATTCACCAACATGTAACAATGTCATGTGTATAGTTGGTAGAGTAGAGAGTACTTAAAGTTTTTGGTGTTTTTATTTTAGATTGATTTTGCCATCCCATTGGGGGCTGCCTGTCATTCCCCATAAGGATTCAAAGGTAAAAATTTACCAAGAATTGGTGGATGTGAGCTTTCAAATTAAACTCCGGAACTGTTATTAAAGTCCAATCCAGATACAAAAAGCCGATCCTCAACGGAGCTGGGCTTTTATCTCCTTCCAACACTGATTTTTTGGCATTTTGTTTTAGATTTTATTTCACGTTAAAAAAAAAAAAAAAAATCTAATTTGTTGAATATAGTGTTTTTTAATACCCATGTGTTAAAGTTGAATATTTGTAATTTGATTCGAATCTGTTTATGTATTAAAAAAAAAGGGTCAAATTGAAACATGTTGCTTGAAAATCTCTTATCGTTTTTTTGGGTATTGTTAGATTTTTTGTTTTTGATTTTTAAAATTTAAATTCATATTTACTTAAGTTGGCTACATATGTTTCATATTTCAAGTATATGAACTTTTGTAAGGTATTTTTTTAGTTTTCAAATTTTGATTTGATTTTTAAAAATACAAGATGTATATATTATCAAAGTAATGAAAATCATGAGTTGAATAGGCGGTTGTAGTCTTATCAAAAATAAAATATAAGGAGGTATTTGTCTGAGTGATTTTTAGGGGACGAAAGCTATTTTATAATCCGATTCTTATGATTTGAGTTGCATGGTTTATTATGAGTTAGCTATAATATGGTAATAATTTCTAAAATGAAACCATTTATTATGTATTTGTTGTACATTATATAATTATATATGAATAATAATAATAATAATAATAAAAAGCTACTAGGTTGTGGTGCATAAACCAACATTTTGTTGTGGTGCATGCCCTTTCAACATGTTTTTATGAACAAATGTTTTCTAATAATCCATGCCATATTGTTGTGGTGCATACCCTTTCAACACTAATCTAACTTTATGTTTAGAGACTCAACCATCCGAATTAAATATGGTTTTGAAGACCCATTTTACATCAATCACCTTGCGATTTGCTGGTCTATCAACCAACTGCCCGGGTCTCATTTATATTGATCATGTCTAGTTCAGCTTGTATAACTCTCCTCCAAGTTTGAGATTCTTGCGTCATAGCTTAGCTTGTTGGTTAACTGATAACCAAATTGCATCTTTGATAAATGACCTTTAAAGACCTTGTATTTATCACTGGTAAGTCATCTACCATTAGAATGTGCATATTTTTTATCTTCCAACACCAAACTTCATATCTCTACTTAAAATTATATTTTATGTTTTCAAACAGAAAACTATGTATCCCTTGTATGATATCTCATAACTCATGAAAATGCCTTTTTTCAGACACTTTATAGTAACATATACACCCAAAAATTCTGAGATAGTTTGCTATTAGCTTGTGATCATTATAAGCTTCATATGGAGTCTTATCTAGCAAAGCCTTTGCGGGCAGCCTATTCAACAAATGAACAGAAGTATTGACTACTTCTGTCCATAATTGGTTTGACATTATTTTTCAATTAAAAGATATTTATTGTCCTTTTCTTCCTATCAGACACCCATCATATTGTGGAGTATACAGTAAAGGTTAGTTGATGCTTAATGCCTGCACTTTTAAGAATTATTTTTATAGATGTGTTGTTTTTTTTTTTTTGCAATGTTTGCAATTAGGGCTTTTTGACCCCCACTGCTATTTCCACCAACATGCTTGCCTTTATTTTTCTGATCAGGCTAATATTGTCCATAATCAAAATTTTGCTTTTGTATAGAAAAAACTCTTTCAATGAATTTTTCTTGTCTCAAGTTCCTTCGTTGCTCTTGTGCTTGAAGAGCACTTACTGGCTCAAATAATGAAATTTTGTTGAGGTTCTTAGACTTTTCAAGAGAAGAATTTTCAAATTTAAATCTCTCATAAAGAGTCACAAGTACTTTCTCTACAATTCTTGTCCCTGCAAATTCTTCACCAAGCAATCTCATGTTATTTAACAATTAAAGAGATTCGATCAACATACTTACTAATTATTTCATCCTCCTGCATGTTTAGCGATTCAAATTCTCTTTTCAAATTAGGACTTGCATTTGATGCGTTCTATCATTGCCTCTGTATTCTTCATTCAATTTTCAATTTTCTCCGTTTGAATCTAAGCTGAAATAAGTTGAACTATGGTAACAACTCATTATAAGTTGTTCTAAGTTCTCAAGCTCTCTCTCTAAAATATTCTCCAAATACTTTGCTGATTTAGACATCGAAGGCTCTGCGACTCACACCATATCGGTGTAGTAATTTCATTTTCTTTTGCAGCATTTCGTTTTCAGCAAAACAAATCTTTATCGTTCATTCCAGTTGACTAGTTTTTGGCATGGGTTAGTTTAGAAATTTAAAGAAAATTGAAATAATTATGAACAGTAAGATCATCAACTTTTTTCATCAAATCCATTGCATGGACTCCACGTGTCTAATTCTCAATGCAAAACAACAAAGAAGAAAACAGAACTAACAGCCGCCTTCTCATATTTATCCACTGCTGTCTGACACAGATCAGATTAAATCTTCCAAGGTCTCTAAGTTTAAGGAAGGTCGGTTGGGAGTTTACTTATAAGAAAAGCTAGGTCTCCCTATTCTTCAATTCACCATTAATGTCATTTTATCAACATTCTGTGTGTGTTTAGCAGATTGTTATATCAAAACAGTAAAAGAGATTCAAAAGCTTTTAAAACTGAAGAAAAAGAAAAACATACCATGAGTTGGGTGGTGGAGGAAAGAGGACCTGAATGGAAATATGGATGGGCTGAGAGAACAATGGCCTCCATGTCTCTCCCGCCTACCCCGCTGCTCGCATTTCTCGGCATCGTCGTTCTTCTGCTTTCGTTGCAGTCCCAGCAGATGATATTAGACTTCAAGCTATTCCTTTTGGCATTGCCATTTTTGCTGATATTTGTTGCAAATTCCATTGCTGTGTATGGTTCGGTTGGTTCAACTGCTATGAGAACCAAGAGCAGGTCGGCTCAGGACGCTGAAAAGACCTCGCCCTGGGGTGCGGCCGTGTTGCTGTTTTTTCTGCTGATATTGCTCTGGAATCGCCCTTACTTTCGCTCCAAGTGGTCACCATCTACATCCTAGGTGCATCATCATAGAGCATAGCATAGAAACAAGTACTTTCAAAAGATTCACATGTATGATATGATGTAAAATATGATTTCAGTTGAAGTGCTACATATAATAAGAAGTTTTGTGCAAGTTTGTCTGAGGAAATATATCAACATGCTGATATTCCCCCACAAATAATTCAAAATCTCTAAGTTTCATAAAACAGAAATCCTAGTATCAAATTTGACAGATTACAACAATAATACACTAATACTAATGACTGACACTACTATTTTCAGTTACAACAACTACACATACTTTTGAAACTTACTGGTGAGCTTAATCGTAAAAATTCTTAATTATCTTCTGGATCCGAACTTTCTAGATGAAGCTTCGATTCTTGGTTATCGAAAAAGAAAAAATACACACTATTATTAACACAACGGTAATTGAGGCCTATTATACACTCTAGGCAATCTACAAATTGTTTTCATTCTTCAGTTTAGGGACTTTGAAATTAGATGTAAACAACCTTGGAGTGTCTGGATCTGAAATAACATCAGCTCCTTTTCTCTTTTTGTTTCCCTGACCAAAAACAGTTGAATATTTGCTTCAGTTCTTAGAATTGTAAGCTACCACCAGCCACCAATGATATTCAATTTCCAACATCAGAAAAAAAAAAACGGTAAACAGGTGATAAAACAAAAAGAAATATAACGAAATATAAAAGATAATCGAAGTACAAGATAAACCGAGGTACTTCAACCCTCACTAATTTGAAATCACTCAAGCACTAAACTAAATTACTGAATCAATGTTTCTTTGGTTTAACTTCACGCTTTCTCACTCTCCCTATGTATATAAGCAAATATCACAACTAACTAATTATCTTTTTACTTTCTCCTACATAGATGAACTTGGTACCCTTGTATATATCTCTCAGACCCTTGGCACTTCTATCAAAATTCTCTAAATCGAAACCAATATTTTTAGGGTAAAATATAAATTTGGTCCTAAGTTTAAAGAAAGTTAAAGTTTAGTTCTTATGATTTCAAAAACTAGAATTTAGTCATCGTGTTTTGATAAAGCTTAAAATATAATTCTTTTCGTTCTTAATCACAGCGAATTAAATACATGGCAGTTTACTATTTGTTATTTTCAATCGGTCATTTCACTCATCATTTCGTCATTGACACATGAACAACTAATTTTTAAATACTTAATTCACTAACTATTAAGAACGAAAAAGATTAGTTTTTAGGTTTTATCAAACTTTAGAGACTAAATTCTAGTTTTTAAAATCATAGGATTATCTTATCATAATACTTACTGAATGGGAAGGTTGCGCAGTAGATGTGTCTTTGTTGACAATGACATTACTTCTGTTCCTTGTGCCATTTTTGCACCCCAAACTAAATGCCTTAGTTCCTGCCTTGTTGCATGGGTTCAGCAAAGGTGTAGTATTTGCATTCATAGATTTCCTTTGCACTTCTAAGTCATGTGAGAGCCTAATGTTTTCATCTTTTAATCTACTCGACTCAGTTTCCATTTTCCCCACTTGGTTTCGTAATGTTGCAATAACGCCATCTTTCTCATTGCTTGAGCTTTGCAATTGTTCAAATGTGGCTAGAAGTTTCTCTATCTTTTGGTTTGCAAGTTCAAGTTCTGACTTCTTACTCTTCAATTTTCTTGTAGAATCATTTTCCATAACATTATACTGGTTCCAAACAAATTCCTTCTCGGCCACTAGTGCAGTAACCTCTGACCTCTTTTCCGAGGCAAGTTTTTCGTACTCACTCCTCAACCTCCTAACTTCACCTTCCAAAGCCTTAGAACGTCTCTCTTCATCAGCATTTCCATATGCTGGCAAAACACTTGCTCTTCCACCATTAGCCTTATCTGTTTCTGATGCACTTCTGAAATAAGCGTCCTGCAACCAGAGAGAAGATTAGGACATATACTGAAGCCCTAAACAAAACCACACAGAATTTAAGGTATCATACTTGGGGATTGGAGTTTTTATGTGAGATGAGATCATCAAAAAAAGATTTGAAATCTTCCAACTCGGCTTCTGAATGTTCTGCATTGGAAAAATATAAACCAGTTAAGTATTGTAAAGGTATTGATTCCAAATTCCAAGCAGATTTACAGAACAGTTAAAAAATAACAACAGAATTTAGATCCAAAAAGATTCAATGACTCTAATATTCCAGCAGATAATCAATAACCAGAATGATAATCCTTAATAACAAGGACTAGATAGGATTTACAATATGAAATAGAAATCAGAACAAGATATACGTTACCCGGAGATTCAAGATCTCCAGTATCTCTCCTTCAAAGTCATTCAACTTACAACTTGCCAAATAGAGACCCCCTTCTCCTCTCTTCACTTATGTCCCTCTATTTACAAAATCCATTGATCCCCCCCTCACTAACAAAAATAACCAACCTACGACCCTTATACACACACCTTCTATAATATACAAAGGAATTGGCATCCTTACATGTATTTGTCACATCTGAGAATCCCAAAATTTTCCTAGTATATCAAGATTTGTATTATTCCTCCTAGTTCTATAGTGAAACAAAAGTTAGAATAGAAAATTAGCAAATATAAACAAGAATTTATGAAGCTATTTTACATCATATTCCAGTCAGGATAACAAATTTCAATGGAAGTGAAAACTGAACGAAGTGTAGTTATCGAACTTACTTCTCAGTGTCATATTTCAACTTACATTCCTCAAATTTAACCAAAGATCCAATGTAAATGAATTGATAGAGAAGTAGTTTATAAAGTAAGAGCACCATGCCTATGAGAAATCAAGAAATGCCTTCTTCCAATACTATACAATTACTCATAACTTCAAGAGAACAAAAGGAGAAAATAAGCAAAAACCTGTTTTCAGTCGGTAGAGATAGAACTCCGTCTGCTTCATTCCAGTAAGGAGATCTGATTTCGAAGCTTGAAGTGAGCGTTCCATATCTTGCAACAACAAATCATCCTTCATCTAAACAATTTACGAAGTTCATAAGAAACCCTAGAAATCGGAGAAAAGGGAGAAGTTCCAATTCCAAAATTAGATGCAAAATTCCCCAAAATAACAGAGATAGAACAAATCACCTGAGAGATATAGTCCTCGTACAGACGAATATCATCAATCCATCGTTGGTGCTGCATTTTAACGCGATCTTCAAGAAGTTTGCGCTCATTGACGAGCGTTTCGAGCTGATTTTGTTGAGTCCGTAGCATTTGAGTAAGGCCATTGAAGATTTTTCCCCAATTTCGTCGTTCTTTCGAAGCTTGTGATCCATCGCTCTTTCCCATTCCGATCCACTGAACAGGGGAACTAGAAATCGAACGACAATGGACGTTGGAGAAGGAAAATGACCGTTGAATTAGTACTGGCAACGGTCGACTTTTTGGCGAATGAATGAAAATTTAGAACTAGAAATTGAAAGCGCTAGGGAAAAGGAGCGTTTCACGATAGGTGTCTCTATCGTCCAAATTGGAACGGGAAGTTTTTGGGCCTTTTAGTTCATGGGCCCAATATCAAATGTGTAACATGGGCCTATTCAAAATACTTCCCGTGAAAAATTTATAAAACTAGTTTAATCTATAAAATATATATTTTTCAATTTTAATTGTATTTATAATTATTTTGTAAAAAAAAAACATAAAATATTTATCACAAATTTTTTATGATCTTGAATTTAAAAGATTTGAATTTGTTTAAATCTTATTTGTTTTTAAATATTTCTACCCGAGACTTCATAGGTTTTCGGTGTTCACTAATGCCGTTGAGCTACAACTCTTTTGGCAAAATAAATCATTAACTTCTTTATCCAAATATTAATTAAATAGATTTGGTTTTAAAATTTAATATCTATTTCACTAGCAAATTTTTAATTATCTTTTCATATATAGATTTTTGAAGAAGAAAAAAAAAACGAATCGTTTTTTTTTATATATAAATCTAAAATTTGAAATTTTGATTTAAAAATCTGCCAATTTTTATATTTCATTAAATAAACCATTCGATAACTATTATTATTTTTTAGATCCCGAATTTAATAATTTATAGTTCAAAGTTTAAAATATATTTAATTTAGAAAATTATTAACTACATTTTCATATTATTGATAAAGGTTTTCAGTAAATATTTACATATCAAAAAGATTCTCTAAGTACGTGATGGTTATAATATAACTTCTAAATTGAGTTTTATTACTTTTTAAACTTTTATAATTTTATTCCATCACTATTATCAACCTATAATAATTTAAAAAATTATGAAGCTACCTTTTTCACATATCAAAATTATCAGTAAATTTGAATTTTAAACTTAAAAAAAAAAAAACCAATAATAATATTGCTACTTATGTAAATTTTATGTATAGTTGAAAAAAAAAAACATAAGGAGGTGGTTTTATAATTTAGGGCAGATGTTTCCATCTATTTTCTTTCGAATATTGTCATTATTATTATTTTTTAAGTACAAATTAGAGAGGGCGGGACATACTGCTAATATAACAAATCTAATATTATTAACCGACATTAGAACGGAAAATATATAATAATGAAAGATAAAGTCTTTAAATACAAATTTACAAATGTAGCATATTTTTTTTCTAAGATAGGTAATATTATATAGGTTTTAAATCAAAATTTATTAAAAAATAAGTCAAATACGACAAAATAAATGAACCATTTATTATTATTATTATGACTGGACGTGTAGAAAAAGGAAAATATAAACTTTGAGCTACGAAAACATTCCTTAACCAAAGCTACTCTATTTACCCCAATGTAAGCATAGTTAGAAACCAAATAAAACAACAAAGGGTTAGGTTGATATTAATGCACTCACAAATATGAATCATGTTTTTTTTTTAAACACTGATGATGTTATATTTAATGTTAAAATATCATTTTAATCTCTAGACTATGATATTTGTTCTATTTTGATCTTTAAACTTTTAAATGTGTAACCTTAATTACCATTTTCAAGAACAAAAGAGGGTGGACGGGTGAAAAAAATGATATTTATGAAGGTTGTAGTTAAGAAATAGGTAGAAAAATATAGACGAAAGTTCAAATTTAAAAAGGAGATGATTTTTTTTAATCTTCACGAAGAAATTAGATTATCTATGTTCTATGTCCATGGTCCATTTACATTGAAATTATTTTATTTTTACGAGGAAGTGAACAAAAAACAAAAAATCAGTTGTAATGCCCGTGATTTGGAGAGTACTTGAATGAACAGAATAATATCGTTGTTGGGATGCAAACAAAGTGTCCCAAATAGTTAAAAGAGAGGAAGATTATGAGTATATAAACGATGACAATCATCTCTATTGATATAATGAGTGAAACAAAAAACAAGGTTTTCGATAGTTTAATTGTAAAAATTTTGTAAAAAATACTATGAAAATGTAAATCATGCCGAGCCAACGGGTAAATTAGTCTCCTCACAAAAGAGAAATATTGAGAATAAAATAGGAGATTTTTCCTGTATAGCAAAAAAAAAATAAAATTTATGTTTAGCAAAATTTTGAAAATATTTTTTATATGGCTGGAAAATGAAAAATGAGCTGTTTATGTAAAATTACCAACATGCCCTTACTTCTATCCAATAGTTTCAATATAATCGATAGACTTCAATTAGTAATTCAATTGATGGACTCGATCAATTCACTGATAAATTCAATAAGCTCATTAACTGTTTTAAATCAACGTCTTCAATCAGCTTGCTGAAAAGAGCGATAGAATTAAATTTGTTTAAAAATAAATGAAAATATGTTAGATAAGAATTATTTTTTTAAAAAAGATATAATTAAAATAGAGGAATGAAAAAATTATTTTCATAGGAGATAATTTTATCTTGAATATTTATTCCACAATTGTTCCACAAAAGTACACGTTGTGTACGAAAATAAGCCTTGAGAAATTTAGCATTGGGATCCGAATGGGCCAGGAGACCGATCCACGGGTCTACTTTTCGGATCTTATAATCATTATTATTTTTATTTTGAAAAGTTCGGATCTTATAAATCAATCTTGCAGTCCCCTACAAAACGGCAAACTCGCAGAAAGTGTGCAATTTTCTTCTATCCCGTTCACCTCGCTAACACAGAGAGAGAGAGAGAGACAGTGAACTCCGTTATGAAGGCAACAACCAAGAGACCAATTCAGGCCGTCGCCACATGGGTTCGCCGGCAACCGCCCAAGATCAAGGCCTTTCTCGCCGTCGTATCTGGAATGGCTGCTCTTGTTTTCCTTCGCTTTGTTGTTCATGATCACGATAATCTTTTCGTCGCCGCCGAGGCTGTTCACTCCATCGGAATCTCCGTTCTCATCTACAAACTCATGAAGGATAGAACATGCGCAGGTTTAATTTTGCCTCTTTTCGTCTATTCTTCGCTGTTTTTGTTCTTTTCTTCGTCGTATTGAATTGCGGAATCGAATTAGGGTTTTGTGCATTCTGGCCTCACTTCCTCATGCGATTTTTATTGTTGTTTTTCCTTTCAATTGTAAAAAAACATATTGTTTTTTTGTTGAATTCGGCTTGCATGTTCATTGAATCTTGCGAATTGTGTCGGTCTTCTCGTTTGGATTATATATAAACGATTTCTGTTTTTGTTTTGGGAGGAAATTGAGGAATTGGGATTTTATAATGTTTTTTTTTCTCGGCATACTAATTGAATTTAGTTCTAGTTTTCCTTTTTTGTGGATCTCAATTATGATTGATCTTGCTTGTGATAATCATCTTTGCAGGACTTTCACTAAAATCGCAGGAGCTAACGGCAATTTTTTTAGCTGTTAGGCTCTATTGCAGTTTTGTCATGGAATTTGATATACATACTCTACTGGATTCAGCTACTTTGGCAACGACGCTGTGGGTTATTTATATGATTCGGTTTAAGCTTAGATCCAGCTACATGGACGACAAGGATAATTTCCCTATTTACTATGTGGTGAGTTCTCTGCACTGTGCATACTTATTATCTTGGAAATTAGTTTCTGGATCAGTTTTTCTAAATCTGCAGTTATAAACATGAACTGGAAAATATGAGATTTGCTTTGTGGTGGTCCAGTTAATATCAATGACTTGATTAACATTTACCTTTCTACCTTATAATGTTTGAGCTTTCTTGAGAGTTAACGATGTGGGAGATCTGTTCTGCTATCGAATAGTCAAACATCAATGATATGATATTTTATAAGTTTGATGCTTGTTGTTTGAGATTTTTGAAGGTCAACATGCCAGTGTTTTGTTCTTCAATCGGTTGCGATTCATTATAAGTTGCACCTTGAGGTTCTAAGTAACGCTTACTTTGATTAATCTGTAACATGTTTGCTGGGCCTTCGAGGAGAAACTTGACTTTTTTTCATTTGCTTCAGAGTATAGTTAGAAGCCTTCATTACATATTTAACTTTAACATTTCTAGATTAACTCAGCCAAGAGTAGAACCTTTTGGCTGTGTCAACAACTCAATGTGCATTGGCACCTTTTAGTTGTTCAGATTTTTTTTTTTTCGAATTCATCGACAATAGGAGTAGGAGGATTTTGAACTCATGACCTCTTGGCTCTTGGTTCATGGGCTTACATGTATGTTACTGAGCTAAGCTATTACTCTTGTTGGAGTTTAGTTATTCAAATCTAATGCTACCAGATTAGAATTGAAAGCGGGAGTGTACAATCGGGTCTGTGAATTATTTAACTAAATATTTGCATATTTGGATTGGATATGTGGATTACTTATACTCAATCTGCTGGTGATTCAAAATCGTGATTTGATAAGTCAATTTCAATCATTATGCGGCACAACTAGAATAGATCTCTGTATTCATGTCATATATCAGATAATATTTGTCATCAATCCATCCATCTTATTTGCATTCATCTAGAATAAATTAAAATGAATATTTTAAAATCCCAGTGAACATGGAAAGATATATATGGGTATAATCCTTAAGAAATTTGGTTTTTCTGAATTTTCTGTTTGTGTAACTTATGTATTCTTCTTACATTTTTTCTTCTTTGTTTTATTTAGGTGATTCCCTGTGCTGTACTATCTTTTTTGATCCATCCAACAACTGTGCATAACATAATAAATAGAGTATCCTGGGCATTTTGTGTTTATCTTGAAGCAGTTTCAGTACTACCTCAGCTCCGGGTCATGCAAAATACTAAGGTACGGACTTTTTGTTTTTTTAATAAGAAACAATTTCATTGATTGATGAAATTACAAGAATAGAAACACTCCAACTAAAGATTATAGACTGTATTCTGCAGAGTGCCTTGCTCTGCAATAATATTGGTATTTCATGTTTATCCTGATCTCTAAAACTTTTCAAAAGTTAATAATTACTTGTTTTCTCTATTTATCTTGCCTAGATTATTGAGCCGTTTACCGCACATTATGTGTTTGCCTTGGGAGTTGCAAGGTTCTTGAGTTGTGCACACTGGCTCTTACAGGTTAGTTATTTAATCTGAGACTTGTCTTCTTCTTGGATTCGTAGATTTTTATAATTTTTTAGTAACTTGCATTCTTATGTTTCTTAATTATAACAGGTCCTTGACACTCGTGGACGTTTGCTAACAGCATTGGGTTATGGTTTATGGCCATCCATGGTTCTCATATCAGAGATCGTTCAGACTTTCATTCTTGCAGATTTCTGTTATTATTATGTCAAAAGGTGGGTATTACATAGATTGATCTTGAAATCTTAATTTTTTTAGGCAACTTCTTGGCGAGCTTACGACGGTGTTTTTAATTAAAAATAATATCGGAGTATATGTATACGGGCAACTAGTTGGGAGTTACAGTATTGTGGTTATAAATAAGAGAGTTGGTAAGGGAGAGAGCAAACAATTATTCAGTTAGATTCATTTTTGGCTAGAGAGAGCTTCTTAAGAAAGTGAGATCAAGTACCTCTCAATTACTTAGTTTGTAGTTTTGTTATCTTTCATTAGATTGTATGGACATCCATCCTAAAACTAATTGGTGATGAGAGTAGTCCACCTATCTTATAAATTGTTAGGAGGTCTCTTCACTTTTCAACACGAGATCCTCAACATGTCCCTCGAGATGGTGTCACTTTTTGGGTTCAACAAGCTTTAATCAAATCTTAATTTTATATTGATTTGACCGGATACTCGTTTATGTTTAATGAGTTCTAATTCCATGTTAGATGGAGCCGTAGACATCAATCACAAAACCAAATGTGATGAGAGGAGTAGTTCTCTTATCTTATAAATTCTTCTTCTCACAAAACCAAATGTGATGGAAGAGTAGATCATATATCTTATAAATTGTTTTTCTCACTTTTCAACGTGGGATCTTTTAACACTATTTATATTTTCATATTTTAATACCTTGTTCTTGTTCTATCAGTAGCCTAATATAACAAACCTTTTGATTGCAGCCTTGTTGGCGGACAGCTCGTTTTACGCCTTCCTGCTGGTGTAGTCTAACTTCAACAAAACCACATATGCACACGACGAGAATCAAGAGAGTAGGGCTCTATTTGGGAAGATAGGAGATAGATAGATCTCTATTGTTGGATTAATACATGATATGTCAAGGAGATCTTAAGTTCTTAAGACACTTAGTTGGTAGAAGTTTTTTTTTGTTCCGTAATATTTTTTTTATTTAACATGCTCTGATTTTATTTACTCTAGATTTCTTCATTCTTCTCTTAGAATGTGACTTTAATATGAATATAATATTTTATCACGGGGTTTTGTTGCTGCTGCCTGTTGAAGCTTAAGCAATAGATAAGCCTGAGGAATCCGTGGCTCCATTGAAAGATCTTTATGTTTCAGACCTTGAGACATTCGATACGACAAATGAGTTATTATTATGTGGAGAAGTTATTCAGGTTATTATAGTTAGGACGAGAAGTTATGAGTTTAATCCCCGTGTTAATATAATCGGAACCTAACCTGAACACGTTTTTTTATAGTATATATCGGAGAAGGGAAACCACAAAATCCTACGTAAATGTCTGTTCTCAAATAAATTGAGAGCCATTAAATGGTGGCTCAAACACTATCTTAATTTCTTTCTTTTTTATATGTTTGTACATAGAATTTGAAATTGAGCAGGTTGCAGTTTACAAATTTCTTATGGCCTTAGAAAGTGAGTAAAACTAGCTCATCCTTGTGCTCCTTGGAAAGTTTCAATCTATTAGTGCAACTCTTGGAAAGGACTGTTTGTTAAATTGTCATAACAGAACTAAGTGTAGATAACTTTAAAATTTTGTTGTTAACCAATCATAGGTTAATGCTAAGAGTGGTTTGTAGAATCAAGAAGTTATGAGCTCAGTAATGGTTACCTTTTTATTGGCAAGAACATAACAGTTTAGGCAAGTGATCTTTATTCATTTTTACTGAAATGTACAGATAACATACAATGAAGAGCTTAGATTTGAATAATATCATTCAAAAATCAATTTACCCTAGATAACGATATTAGACTCAGGAGATTCGAACATATGATTTTTTGGTCATTAAGCGTATACAAATGTTAGAACTATTTGGTCATTAAGCGTATACAAATGTCAGAACTATTGCATGACTATTGATCCTAAATGTTGATGGACTAATTGATGATTTAAGCTAATTTACTTTCCAATTAGCCACTGGTTGAAAAGATAGAGTGTATTAACGAAAAGAATAATACTCTTAAACAAAAAGAAGGCAAAAAAGAGAACATTTGAAGCAACTGACTATCGAGTCGAAACCATGACCTAGGTCATTAGGTTTAGTTTTAAATATTCCTACTATTCTTGTTGGCAAAATGGTCATTAGATTTAGTTTTAAATATTCCTACTATTCTTGTTGGCAAATTTTTATATTAAATGTCAGTTAGAAATACAAATATACTAAGTGCCAAAAAGTTAAATGAATTAATCTTGAAGATACTGACGAAAATATATGGTTACACATAAAATCTATAGCATTTATTAGATAAAAAAAGCATTCAATAACTTATTTGATTATTAGTCTCTTCATTTATTTGTAAAATCGAATCTCACAACATTTAATGCATTGAAAAAAAAAACGAATCACGTTCAATCTTTGATTATTATTATTGTTTTTTTTTTTTTGCTTCAAAAGAATTATATGAAATGTGAATGTATTTGACATGATGTTTTGGGTTCTTCCGTCAATTTGTCCAATCTTATATATTATAGCAAAGGTTCGGTTGGATTTAAGCTCATCGGTTAAGATTAATCTTATTTCTCTCTCTAAAACTCAACTCATAGTCGTAAATATGTAAAATAAAATAAAACAAATGATATTATACTTAGTCCTAAGTTACATATCTTGTCATGTTTTTTATTAATATGTTAAGAATATATTTTATTAATTAATTTTACGCGCACACACGTGTGTATTTGTGTGTGTGTATATACACACATAATACTTTTAATTCAAGTTTGGTCGACGAGTCAAATTTTGGTCAATTCAAGAATCGACGCAAATACAATGAAATTTATAAAATCATAATCCAATTCAACTCAAAGAAAATCGTAACCCTACATTTACCGAGTTGGATAATTCGGGTTGCTTGGATTGTCGGTTTTTTGTACATCCCCTAAATTCAAAAAAAAAAAGAAAAGAAAGTTAACATATAATCCATCAATTACTAAATTATACATCATACTATTTGAACTATATAATATTATTGATAGTATGTTGGGTAGAGGATCAAATCTCTAGACTTCAAATCGTTAATTAGTACACCATGTCAATTTGAACAATGCTGATTTTAGCTATTTGAGCTAGGGATGTATATGGTTCGAGTTGGGTTAGGTTGGAGGGTTTTATTAAGATGAATCAAAAGTTTTGGATTAATCAATCTTTCAACCCATCCAACCATATGCATCAGAAGAACTTGACCCAAATACAACTCTACATTTTTTGGTTAGGTTCTCAGGTTGGTGTCAGTCTCTTACTTTCTCAATAAAACAACTATATTCATATCTCGTAAATATATAAACAAATGAATAAAAGATAAATGATATAATATAATTAAACCTAGATTACCTATTTTATTAGTGCATGTTATTTATCAATACACTAAAACCTATATATTATCATCATGAATTAAGGTATGTTTGGTGTGGTGGGAAGAGTTGGGAAGGGAATTTGGTCCACCAATTTCCATCCCATCAATCATTCATTTATTATTTCTTTTCCTTATTTATTCATTCCTTTCCCCTCCATCCCCTTCCCTTCCTTTCTCTTCCCACTGTAGTTAAACACACCCTTAGTTTATCTTTTCTCACACATACATATATGTATATTATTCTTTAGGTCATGTTGGGTTGGATTGATGAGCTAAAAATTGGTCGAACTCCAAGAATCAACCAAACCCAACACAAAAAAAAAAGAAAAAAAAAAAGAGAAGAAGATCATAATCTAACCCAAATAGAATTATAATGAGCAATACTTTTGGAAAGAAAATATGCATTAAATATAATTTATTTTCGGTTTCGTCACCACATAAATGAATATTGAATTGGGCGTGAAAATTTTGTGTATGAAAATAAATATAGCATAAGGACGATTTTTGATAGTATAAATATGAGCATTTGGTTTTGTAATTATAACCACATCCCACAAGAACATTGAATTGAGTTTTTGTAGCTTTGTTGAAAAATGGCCAACATTTCATTTGCTTCTAAGCCTCTTTTCACTTCTCTTTTAATGTCCTTTCTTCTTCTTCATTTGGTTGGAGCTCATGAAATGGTATACACACACACACACACCTTTATTAATCAACTTCAAACCTCAATCTTCTTTTTATTTTATTTTTATTTTATTTTTATGTATTTATTTATTTATTATTATTATTATTATTATTTTTAGGTGACCTCAATTGATGAAGGTGTTGCGGTCCAATCTCCTAAGATTCAATACATTGGTAAATTCATTTCTTCTCACTTTTTTTCTTTTTCTTTTCTTTTTACTCTCAAACGTATTATTAGATTGATAAATTATAATAATAATAATAATTCTATTTTTCAGATCTTCCCACTGTTTGTATGTAAAACAATATTTTGTATTTGAAATATAAATTAAAAAAAAAAAATCCAGTCATTCAGTATTCATTAATGTTATTGATTTAATTCTCTTTTTAATATCATATGTTCAAGACCTCATAGTCTTTCGGTGCTCACTAATGTCGTTGAGCTAGACTCATTTGGCAATATTTTAAATGTTTTTTTAGTACAAATTGGAGGAGGGAATAACAAACCCTACAGAGTGTCTACTACTCTTAAATAAATTGAGAGCAAATACTGATTTCATGGATCGAACCAGTGACACTGGTGTTGGCAATATTTTAAATAAATGTTCAATCGTAATAAAAAAAAACATTTTCAATTATTATAATAAATATCAAAAGACCATAGATATTGATATCATTGGAATATAAAAAATCACAAAAATTTATTATAATTGAAATATTTTTTTTAAAAAAAATGATATAATAAATATAGACAGCCGGGAAGACCAAATTTATACCTAAAATCAAAACATTTAATTGTAATTTCATCAGATTGTGGAGCAGCTTGTGGGGTGAGGTGCGAATTATCTTCAAGGCCACATCT
>JBBMEG010000018.1:3075759-3104217 GCA_037832605.1 Cyclanthera cordifolia
TAACATAACTCAGCCCAGTACATAAACATATGCTTATGGTTAAGATAGTGAATTCAACATACATGACTAACAATTACGAAATAATTTGAATCTATATCTAATGATTATAAAAGCATTGCTGATATCATGTTAAATTTGAGAATGTAATTCGTTTCGCATGAATTTATTATCCTTCAAGTTAACAATTTTAATCGATGATTATTGAGAATGAATTACGTTTTTTTTTTTTTTTTTTTTTTTTAAGTTAACCATCTTGATGGATAATTATTGACATACATTTTCGGTTTCAGTTACAAATTCATATTCTGTCATTTACAAATATTATTGTACTAAAAAAAATAGCAATCGTCATAGTCCTCTAATGATTGAATTGTATAATCAACAATTAAGATTTAACTAATTCTTTCGCCTACAATAAAAGCCAAAAAGATCAACTCAAAATTGTTGTATGAGTGTAGTGAGAATGTGAAACGTCTCAATTTCTAATTTTCTTTTTTCCTTTTTATCCTAATATATGGGTGTCTGTCTGCAAATTAATTTTCTGTTGATTTTTTTGATAATCAAATATTGTGAGATCAAACGATCTGTAACATGAAAATAGTCAAACTATGTGTAAAATAAATCATAATACGATATTCTCCTCTTTTTTACGATAATTTTTATATTTATTGTCATTGAGTCACTTGGACTTGTCATCATTCCCTACTCTTTACTTAAAATTGCCTACTACTCAAAGCAATGTCCCCACAACCAATTATACAAAGGAACCCACACCTAACACATAATCTAAACCTAGTAACATTCTACATTCCTCATCTCAACCAAAAAATTTACCTAACTTCCTCTCTTTCTTTACTTCATTCCCTTCCTACAACTACCTCCCTATATATAAACAAACACCTCTATTATAAGAAACACCATCGAGATTTCGACCGATTCATGGCAGCGCCGGGGACTAAAGGTCTTGTGTTCGCTATGCTTCTCATCGCATTCGGAATGCTACTTCTAGTGAAACCAGACCAAAGGGTACTAATCCTTATAATTCCACTATATTTCCTCTTGTCGCTTTCGGATACGCTCACGTGATTTCGTCTTGCAGGTTATCTCAACTCGGGTCGATGACCCTCTTCCTCACGAGATAGGTAAATGATGAGAGCTAGCTAGATTGGTGTGAGCACAACTCACATTATTGTTTATGTTAATGCTTTCTGTGACCCGAAATATGAGTCTCGTGCAGATTGCGAGGAAGCTTGTGATGTGAGGTGTCAATTATCGTCGAGGCAGAAGATTTGCAAGAGAGCGTGTGGAACTTGCTGCGCTCGCTGTCGATGCGTTCCGCCGGGAACTTCAGGAAACTATGAAGTTTGTCCCTGCTATGGTAATATAACCACACATGGTGGCAAGCACAAGTGTCCCTAGAGACATTCTTTGTTGGTTCTATGATGATGCTGTATATGTCCAAAATAAAGATATTTACTGAGTAATAAATTATTTATTTTAGAAGTATATCAAAGAATTAATTCTGTAGATTTCACTATTTATAATCCATTTTGAAATTATTTAGTGGCCAAAGAAGATTATAGAATTAATCTAAGGAGTTGTATGTTCAACCCATGATGAAATTAATTGCTTATGAATCAAATGGTATATCATGTGTGAATACTTGAAGTGATTTAACCACCGTAATAAAATTGTTTTCTTTTTTGTTTGTGGATGTAGCTGACACATTCTTAGCGAACTACGTAAATGTGTGTTATTTTTCTCATTTTCTCTTAATTTTTATTGATTGTTGTTTCCGATTTCATAACATTTGAAAAAGAGAAAATCAGAGTTACTTAGAAGAAACCGTAAATACTTAACCTTTTTACTCGTTCTTGGAGTTTTCCAGTGAGGGTAAACTTGTCGTGTATCAGATTGACCTTCTTAATTCGTCTACGATTAAGGAGTAACATGAACTATTTTTTAAGTTTTCTCACAGCAACTAAGTTATATTGACTAAATTCTATATTTCTTCGAAACATAGAAATTAAAATCTAGAATTTTAAACTATAGATACTAAATTCTATTTTATTTTTTTTTCAAATAATTGAGTCCAATTTTATAATTTATTCATAAATAAAAATACAAGGTAATATCATAATTAGAAGTAAAAGAGAAATTTAAATATATAAATGAAATATCTTTACTGATAATGAATCGGAAGGCAGGTAAACCAATCTCTGTAAACAACATAAGCATTTTTATACAATATAACAAACATAATTTAAACTCCAGTTCAAAGTTAAATTCTATATTCTACGCCTAAGCGAGCATATCTCAGCTAACAGTAGTGATGCATTACCATCCATTCGAAGTTTCGTAGTGTCCTTCACGTAGAATTTGTTGTTTCGTTCGCTTAACTTAGTACTAAAAAACTGTTACCATCTTTTTTTTGTGGTGTCAACCACATAAATATATGTTACTGTGTTTTTCTTCTATTATTAATGAAAACCAAATTAATTACCAACAAAAATGAAAGAACATAAAAAATGGCACAAATAAAGAACACAGAGAACAATGAATACAACAACAAAAATAAACAAACATATCTCTTCATATTTCAACAATATATTACGATATCATCAACTCGAAGTCGAACACATTGTTCGTATTCTCAACACACATCAAACCATGGAGTTAGATTTCGAAGCTTCAAACAGTACTCCCTGATCTTGCGACGACTTATTAAAGAACTCGATACAATCGGCAATAGCCTCGTCGTAGTGAGAATGAGAAGAGTAATACGAGCTGCAAGACGTCTTCGGTGGATCGAACGACTTGTCGTAGCTTGTTCGCTTTGATCTCGACGACACTCGAGACGGGAACGAGAACACGAATCGGACGAGCATCTTACGGATTCGGTGAAAGAGCTTCATGGAAGAGAAGTTAAAAGAATTAGATGAAATTAGAGTAATGGTTTTAGGTGTTTGCATATTTTTGTGTAAATTCTCCGGGAACAGGAATGTTATAATGGGATGTTTATAATGTTTGGTGATTTATAATATACATTAATTTGTATTGATATTTGAAATATATATTTATATTTATATTATTAATTTCTTTTTTAAAAGAGAAATTAAGATTTGCAGAGTAAAATAAAAAAGATGCTGCCCCAAGTCTCCATGTGCTTAAATCATTTCTTTTCTTTTCTTTTTTTTTCTTTTTTTTTTTTTTTTTTTTTTAAGTTCAATGTAACCCCAATGAAAATAAGTTTGAATTTATTCAATTTTTAATTTCTATGATTAATCATAGTATTTGAGAATGTAGAATAAGAATTCATTTGGGTTTGATTCAATGAAAAGCATTCCAACTTGGGCAAGCAAACAACATTAAATAATGGATTTATTTATTTATTTATTTTAATAGAAATAATTGAAATTAATCTCAAAAAAAAAAAAAATGAAAGGGTTAGGTTCAGAAATTATAATATTCTATCGCTTAAAGTTGTAATGAACCACACTTTTTATAAAACCTGGATTAAACTTTTAAATGTCTAATTTTAATTATAAATTTAAATAAACTCTTACAAAAGATTTGAAATTAATATTAATTAAATGAATTTAATAATATTAAAATGGTAAGTAAAATGAAAGATAAAATACCAACTAAAGTGATTTTAAAAAAATTAATATAAGTGACAATTTTAAACTTTGATTTAGACTAATTTTTATTTATTTTATATATAAATGAAATCTCCACATTTGAAAGTTTATATTTAAAATGGAACAACAAATTCAAAATATTAAATTAGTGGAACCAGACCTAAAATTGTGATTTTATTTTATTTTATTTTATTTTTTGAGTTCACCAAAATCAAATTAAATTGTTTACTTTAAGCTTTAGCAGATAAACTTAGTTTGGGTTTGATGGAACAAATTGAAATGAAAGATATTCTTTCAACTTATATATTATTATTATTTCATTTTTTTTAGTCGATTTATAGAGATTTTATAATTAAAAAAATTTATAATTACGAAATATTCCCTAAAATTTTTAATAGAAGCAAAAAAAGAGAAGAATGATTAGGTTATGGTCCATTGACAATTGTGATAAAACTATGTATTAGGGACTGCAGCTTTAGATGTTCAAAACCTTTTGTGGACCCCAAAACCATATTATTAGAATTTTAAATGCATAACAAACTTAGTTTAAGAAAAATTAAGGAAAGTAATTAGTGGCATTAGGGACACCCAAAACAAAAATATATAATTGAATAAATGAAGGAATAATTTGAGTTATTAATTTCTTTTTTTTTTTTTTGAGGTTACGACATTTGAGGTGGAGGAGACTCGAACTACATATTGACAATTTTTTTTTTTTATAGATATTTCACACTGTATCTGGATAACCATGCACGTCCCTAGGCCCGACACTGGAATATATCAAAAAAGTTGAGACTACAAACTATTGTCACACATAAGTTTCGGACCTAGAATCTTGAGGAGCACACCTCTCAAGCCAAATCTTCAATCAAATGTGTCACATCTGCATTTTCTTTGTTTTATACATCCTCCTCCGAAATTTACTAAAAATAGAAAAATTATTATGATAAATAAAATATTATTATTTGAGTTTTTTATAAAGAAAAAAAAGACTTAGAACGAAAAATGGTACTAAATAATGATTCAAGTCTAAACTAAATTATCGTTTAATATATATATATTTATTTATTTATTTTTATTTTTATTTTTATTTTTTGATATATCTTTGAAATGCTTAAGAATTAATTGGTTGTGAGTGAAGCTTCTATTTTCGAGTAAATGATTTATACATTACTTTCCTATCAAAGTTGATTTTTTTTTTTTTTTTTTTTTTTTTTTTAATGATGAAAAGGAGAGCTGGAAAAATAAAATAAAATAAAAACGGAAAAAGAAGTGAAGACCGAAGAGAAAATGGTGAAAGTGGTCCAATTGACTGAAATGCCCTATAATTGAGGGTAATTCTTATCCAATAATTGTGTACTGAAATACCCCTTTTTGTAAAATGACAAATTATAAGATGAGGGACTTTGATGCAATAATTATGTTTTTGTACTTTGATTGTTGTTTTATAAAGCAATTCCATAATTATTGACATCACAAACTCACTCTTGAAATCCGTAGCGTAATGAAGATATAATATAGAATGAATTACAGAATAACTTAATAAAAGTGATATTTTATATTAATAACAATTGAGTATTTAAATATAGATGATAGTAATTTCATTGCTTGGTGTTAATTTCATTCCTTGATATTAATTCAGTTTAACATCAAAATGAACATAGTTTAGTTGATATTAAAGATGTTTTAACGTTCATTCAATAAATACTTCAAGTCTTTTTTAATCTTCTTTATCGTACTAAAAAATAATAATCAAATTCATTAATTGTGATTGAATTTGAAGAAAAAAACTTTAAATTCACACAAAATAATGAAAGTAGAAGTATTAAAAGTTTAATAATAATGAATAAATATAATTTGTAAGATCTCATATATCTAATTTTAGATTGTATTACAAATTAATACTATGTGTTTTTAGGATATTGGTTACCTACACGACTTGTTAGGAGATCTTTATATTTTTTGTAATGTAAAACCTAAACATTCATGACTTTTCTCAAATTCATCATGGAATTAATCAAAATCGTTTTTTACTAGATTTGACGACTTTGTGAAAATCGACCATTCGTGTGGTGCAATAAAACACCATATTTTCAGTATATTAAGTTATATGGCAAGATCGGAGAAAATTTGACACATTCGTGAAAATAAATTTAAAGTCATAATTACAATATGTTTGTGGATGATTTGATTGACAAAAAATATAACCCTGCTTAGAATTTTCGAATTAAACATGTGTGTTCACATGCTCTAACTTGATAAGATTTATTAGGATATTGTTATATTTTTATTTAAAATTTGTTAAAAAATATTTTGAAATTTGATACGTGTGAAAAGTTAATAGAAAATCAGAATTTTCGTGTCTTTCCCAAAGTTATCACTTTGATTTATAAAAAATTAAAGTATAGTCTTTTATAATTTTAGATTTTATTACAAATTCAACATAATCATAAAACAGATTTATAATATAATCATGTACTAAGCACAACAATATGCCATATATGTATAAAATTTAATAATATCAATTTAAATATATTGTCAAGGAAAATCTAATTATAATATAAAGCTTGCAAGGGTTCTTAATTCCTAATTCAAAAATAATATCAATTTAAATATATTATCAAGGAAAATATAATGGTATGTCATAGAAACATTTTCCAATGCTCAATAATTAAACATGCATATGCTTTCTTCCCTTGCAATCATGAATTTGTAAGCAATCATCATAAATTAGTTTAATGTCTAATTTATTTTATAATTTAATTAAATTCATCCTAACTGTACTTTTTTTTTTTTTTTTTTTTTTTTGACCATGGAAGCAAAGAAGAGTTGGCCAAGGGGCTATAAGGAGTAACGGCTACTATTGCAATCAATATTTGAAACAATAAAATTAGACAATTTATTATATTTATACAAAATTGAGTTTGAAAATCTAACTAAAGCACAAAATTATATATAACAACTACATTTAAAATATTGAAGACGTCAAATAATTGGAATATATTTATTTTCAATAGTTATATATATATATATATATATATATATATAGATATAGACACACACACACACACACACATATATATATATATTTTTTTTTTTTTTTTTTTTTTGTGTCTATGAAAATGGTCTATACTTATATTTTAATATTATTTATTATATTTAAAGTATAGTACCTTCAAATTTTTTTATATATAAAAGTAGAATGCATCAATGTTGTCCCTCAAATCTTAGAAAATATATATATATATATATATATATATATACCACACACACATACGTATATATACACACATATGTATACATATATATACACATACATACACGTATTTTTGGGCCATCGTAGAAATATAGATAAGGTCGACGACGGAACCAAGTTTTCTAATTTGTTTTTGTGTAATATTCAAATGACTACAATAGTTAGTCTTGCTCTAAATTGTTTGAGAAAAGTAGTCATTTGCTATCATTTTTCAAATACTAATCTAACCTCAAGAAGCCCGATAGGCTTAACTTTTATATTTTTTTGAAATTACAACATGAAAGATGGAAGACTCAAACCACAAATCGAGCGAATGCTAGTGCATCTACAATATTACAACACAAGACAATTAATATTAACTACACTAATACTATATTAATGTATATATTAATTTAATACAATTCTAATTAATAGTCTAAGTATATACATTGTAAAATGATGAAAACATTCATGATTATTAAAAAAAAATGATTGAATGCATGAATGTGGAGTGTTTGCAAAGTAAAATGAAATGATGGAGAGTTCTCTAAAATTTAGGTCAAAAAAGCTAAGCTAACAAAGACTATATGCCACCCTCCTTCAAGCCCCACTTCTTCCTTTAAAATATAATGTTTCCCAACAATCTTTCACATGGGACCCCTCATCATTTTTCTTCTTCCTACATCATTAACTTTCTTTTAAAATTAAATATAAAACACCAATAATTCTCAACCATAATTTAATATATGTTTATATATTTATTTTAGTTTATGACAATTAATAGCCCATAATTCACATTAAATAAAGTTGATTTTTTTTTCTACTTTTTTTTGTTAACTCATCATATATTAAAGTAATTTAAAACTACTATTAGCCTATCGAAACTATTGGTGACACAGTGATTTAATTGTTTTGTGTAAATCAAGTTCAACCCAAGCGTTACGAGTTCGCAAGAGATTCAAATTATATTTTAGATGACAGTTTGAAATCAACCCTTTTTTATATTGAGTATCCAAACTCTTATCTTATTATGCCAATTTGTTGCTATAAATACGGTAAAATAAATAAACTAAAAACAAAAAAGAAAAATAAATTGAGAATTTCAAAACGACGTCGTTAAATTAGGTTTGGAGAGCTTCGTAGATGACGACAAAACAAGGAAGGATAGCCTTCGGGTTAAAAACGATCAACTCCTCCAGATTCGAGTACATTCCGGAGGAGTATTTCGAAACGGCGTCGTATGAACCCGCCGCCGACAAACTCTCCTCCTCCACCGTGGCCGCCGCCGTATCCTCCGCCAACCGCTTCACCCTCCCGGCGATGACACGGCACACCAACATCGCCCGCCGCCGACCATCGCCGCTTTCGTACGAATCGTGGGCCCTACCACTACTGGCGGTGGTCCGTACGCCAGCGGGACCACCGGGCTTGGACTGAAATCCGTGGCGAATGACGGTGCAGACGCCGCAGCCGGGAATCGAGCCGCACAAGCCGGTCGTGCCACGTGAGCCGAGGTCGCACCACAACGCGCTACAGTGGAACCGCAGCAGCTCGTTACCGTCGGCTGCACACCGCGGGTTTTTTCTGGTGCTGCCGAGCGCACGTGTCTTCACTGCATCGCGGCAGTCCTCGAACCGTTGGATTGTGCGTTGGGTGTTGTGGACTTTTAATATTCGTTCGATCTTGCAGATCGGACGATCCTTTTTTAGCCAGCTTGATTTGAAAATTATCTCCACGATGTTTCGACCCGAATCGTCCGGACCCAACTCCGAAACTAAAATGAAAACAAATAAACAAAAAAAATTAATGGTTTTAATTTGATACATTTTCTTGTCGGTCGGGTCAACAATCCTCCATGTTTTTACCATAAAATGACACTACCACAAATAATAAATACTCAATAAATATCTTTTTAATAATTCTTTTAAATTGGTTTCTTTCTTTTACAACATTTTTTTTTTGGGTTTATATAGTCTAAAAAAAACTATATTTAGTCTTTCTAAAAAATGTATTTATTTCTAACTATTCAAGTTCTTTTAAAAATTAAATTTTATGAAAATACTAAAATAATTATTTTATTAATGATAATTTAATTTTATTAATACTTGGAATTAAAAAAAAATATATTTGTTTTTTTTTAAAAAAAAATAAGACATGACACGTCATTTCAAGGAAGCAAGATGTAAATTGAACATTAAATAGCATTGAAACTTCGAGATCAATGGGATATGAGTAAAGGCAAAATCCCATGGCCATGAGCGATTTATGCAACTTTCTACATTTTTTTCCTCTTTTCTTTACTACATTTTCCCCTTTTTAACTACATTTTGTTTCATCATAATTCAAATTTAATTAAGGACAAGTTTCATGGGGAAGAAGGGACCGAAAGGAAAAGAGAAAAAGATATCTTTTGATCACTATTTCGACTTATCGAATTATGTTCCATTAATTATTAATTTACTCTTACTTTTTCTTACTTCTCTATTCTCTTTCTTTGTCTTCTCTTTCATTTTCATTAACCAAACATATTCTAATAAATAAATAAATAAATAAATAAAATCCTTTAACTAAAAGGAAAAAGATACCCTTTTTACAAAAGGATACATAAATACATGTAAAACAAATTAGGGGCTAAAGGATTAGATAGGGAGTGATGCAACCCGTTGACTCAAGTTCATTTGAAGTCAACAATTAATAATGAGGTTGATTAATTCCAATGAATTTTAATTATATTAGAATTAAAAAGAAAAGGTCAAATTAAAAAGTAAAAAGTAATTGAGAAAAATACCAGCATGGCGAAGTGCTTGGTGAAGTTCCAAGCTTTCAATCTTGTGGAAAATCTCTCCACATTGAGGACAAGGACAAATACAACTCCTCGGAATTGGGTATCTGAAAAATCCAACTCACAAATTTTCACTACTATTTTTTTTTTTTAATTTAACCAATTATTCTTTTATTAATTAAAAACTTATCATTTGATAATAACATTAATTGAACACTTTTTGTAACATTCATTAAAAATTGCATTAATAATTTTCTATTTCTAAACCAATTTTTGGTATATAGTTGAGTGATAATTAAACCAAAAAATTAAATTAAATTAAACTAAATTACTTGCTAGGGTCAACGATGGTGTGGCATTCATAACACCCAGAAAGCTTTCGTAATTGTATTCCTCTAGAAGACGATGAGCTGTAAGAACCAAACGCGCCGTTTTTAGCTCTGGACGGCGGCGCCGGCGCCGTCAACGACCGTGAGGAGGAACCGTTGACAGATTTTCGACAGAGCAACCTAGTCTCCTGTCCGACGGAGCTGCTTTCCGGCGAGTTGTCGGCTCGGTGTACAACTTTGGCGTTGCCATGAACCACATCTCCGAAACGACATATCGAACTGCAAGATGAACCCAACTTCGAATACGCCGCCGCCGAACGCTTTGTCGGCTCCTGAACGCTCTTCGCCTCAACCTATTTTACCAAATAAATAAATATAATTAATTTACGATAACTCAACCCTACTTTTAATTAATTATTTTTTTTAAAAAAAAAACAAAATTAATCAAATCTATTAAATAATTAAAAAAATACAGATACTTTCAAAATTAATATTAATATTTATAATATAAGTATTAATACACATTATTTTTATAATAAAAACTATAATACAATAGGTTAATATTAATAAAAGATCAATAATGTATACAGATCAATGATTGAGTAATATTAATGTACGCATAACAATTATAAAGTCACACGTTCATATTCTCTATAATTGTTGTAGTCTATAAAATATATATAAATACTTTAAAATTTGTCAACATTTACCTTACCCACATTACAATTTTCATGAATTTTGAGTACATATTGTCAATGTCACATATAGATTTTAACTATTATACATGAATTTGTTAAAGAAGTGAACATAGAAACCAATTTAAAACAAAATTGAATTAATATGTTGATTAAAGTAAAGGGTGAAGTATAAAAAATGGAACCTGTTTGCAAGAGATGAGATTCTTGAATTGGTCCCATGAAGATTGGGCGGAGGACGGCGGCGGCGGCGGCGGCGGATTTTGGTGCTTTTTTCTTCGTTTATTGTTGAGGGATTTCTTGTGGTCAGAAGGGTCAGCTAAAGAAGTTAAGAGAGCCATGAAAACAACAAGACCAAAGAAAGAGAGGAGGAGAAGAAGAAGAAGAAGGTGTGTGAAATGGAGAGAGGGATCCAAGAAATGTAATAAAGGAAGAGAAGGTGGGATTGTGGGGCTACCCTCTTTTTTTATTTTGTTTTTATTATCTCTCTCTCTCTATTATTATATATTTTTATTTTTTCTTATTTTTCTAACAGCAACAATAATTAAGAAATATACAATGAATATTCAAGTTTTGTTGAATTTTAGGGAATTTTATAGATAAGCTAACATGAATTTTGGGTGGGTTAATGTTTTTTTTTTTTTTTTTTAATTATAGGATAAAAATATAATTACCAAACTAATTTAATAATACTCTAGGACAATGAGCCTTTAGTATGACGTCAATATTGTAGACAATTGGGACAGTTGAAAATTAATGTATGGACAATAAGTGTTCTTTTATGAGTTTCACCCCAATTTGAATAATATAATAACAATTAACATCATAATTAAATATCATAATCATAATTAAATATCATAAAAGATTATGGCCATTTGAATTTATAACTAAAAATGTCAGATTTCATTAATATTTTAATTCACCAAATAGATGGAGGTGGTTTCTAGATTCCAAGATGAACTAAAAGATGAAGTGAATAAGGCCAAAAAGACAACCTAAAAAAACAACTACAAAGAATATTTTTTGCAAAATAAATATTAAATAATGGAGATATTTATCTTAAAATCAATAGATAATTAAGAGTATCATCGAATTAAAAAATTAATCTTTCTTTTAACACTTTTTCCAACTTAAATTATGATACTATGGACATTTAATACCAAATTAATTGATGGCGTAAGTAATCCACCTTAGAAAATAACTAAATTCTTAATCATACATTTAATTATCAAAATAATTGGTAAAAAAATAATTTCATATATATATAGAAAATAAGAGTTTATGATTTTTAAAAACTTTATTTGACCATTCAACTATTTTATGATTATTTAGTAGAAAGAAGAGTTTTTTTTTTTTTTTTTTTTAGATTTATTTTTTCTAAGGTTACGAAAATTGGGGAATGGACCAGAGTTTTTTTTGTTATTTTGTTTTTGTTTGTCATCTTGTAACTTTATTCTGATCGACTTCGAACAGATAGTGGAGTGAGAATGGCTACTGATTAAATAGAAAACAAAATAAAATATATATATATATATATATTTTTTTTTTTTTTTCTGCAGTTTAGTCCTAAACTTTCAAAAATTAGATTTTAGTCATTATAATTAGAGAAATTTACAATTTAATCTTCAATATTTGAAAAAAATTAAGATTTAATCTCTAATTTCTGATAAAATCAAAAAAAAAATAGTCTCTATCTTCGTAATTGTTGATGAATCAAATATGTAGAAGTTAATTATTTATGTATTTAATGATGAGAGCGTAAGATAAATTATTGATTGGACAAAAAAACATCATTTATGCATTAGAATTTAAGTCTACGTACTTAATTTTTCAAAACATAGGGACAAAAACTTTATATTTCTCCAAATCATAAGAATTAAATTCTATATTAATCCAAATCAAGATACAATTAAAGCCTAGATTTTTAAATCATAAAAACTAAATTCTAACTATTTTTTCAAATCATATTGACCATATTTATAATTCACCTAATAAACAAAATTATCTTGAACATGTTTTTGGAAGCCGGGATACTATTTTCACTCGAGTTGTCTGTTTGACTTTAAATGAATTCTATTACATTCGAGTTTAATACCATGTTTCAAATCTCAGACTCGTGATACTTCAAGAATATTTTAGTTAGATGAAAATTAATTTTATAATTTATTAAATATAAGAACTACTTTTTTTAGGATGATCGTGAAACGAAATACATGAAACAAAGTGTCTAAAATTGGGTAGATGTTGTCCCCAAGCTGTTTGGTTTTATTTTAAAGATTCTTATTTGATGAGTTCACCATTTTATGTGGATAAGCTTCTTTAAAGCTTTTGCAGCTTTGTTACTGAATCAATTTCCATGCTCGTCTTGTATATTTCTCTATTTATTTTTTACTTCAACACTTTTTCTTTTTTTTTTGTCAATGCACACTATGAAGAAATTGTTGAAAGAGCATCTTTACTTATAATTCCAATGTGTTTTTTTTTTCTACCAATGCTTCTACATTTTTAGTGGTGTAATATTAACCCACACACTCCTTTTCCCTTCAAATATTTTTTTATGAGTAAATATATATATATATATATATATATATATATATATATATATTGTTATTAAATTTTTATTTTTGTTTGATTGTGATCTCTTAACCTCAAAATTCTAAATTTAGTTTTTAAATTAGGAAAAAAAAAACTTGAAATTTGTTTCTATAACAAATTTAAAGGCAATATTAATCGAAATTGGTTTAGTAATAATAAATTTAATAAAATCAAAGATAAAGTGTACAAAATACTTTTTAAATTCATAAAGGAGATGATAATTTTCTTAAAAAAACTAAACAAAAAAAAAATTATAAAAACCAATTTCGATTAAAATTAGAGTGAGTAAAGTTGAACAAAACTCAAAGTTCGAGAGTTAAAATTCAACTTTTAAAATTTATATTATTTGCCCTATTTTTTATGGTACATATACTTTTTGAGTTTTATAGACATTTTTTTACCTTCAAAGATAATTAAGTCAATAAAAACTTTTATTAAAATGGAACAAATCTTAATATCTATATACTAATTTTGGAATTCACCTTAATGTTATTTTAAATGGAAATACTTGGTCTAAAATAGAGAATTTATATATATTATATATATAGAAAAAACACATTGTTCAAATACTAGCCATAAATTATTTTAATTTAATGCATTAAAAAAGAGTGATATTTGGATGGAGCAAGTCAGCCACTAAATTTAGTATTGTCACAAATAATAGATTTATAATTAAAATTCAAAATTATTTTATTTATGAAACATTATGTAATGAGAAATTCGAGACCAACTCAAATCAATATTATATATAATCGAATAATAATAAGCCATCTTAAATATTATTAAATTAAAAAAAAAATAATCTAGGTGATGCTATTAATTTAGATCATTAAATAGTTGAAATGTGGAATTTATTTTAAATTATAAGATCATTCTCACTAATTTTTACAAATTAAGTTTAACTTTTATGAGTTAGGTTACAGACTGGTTCTTACATGCTTCCTCAACCAAATTAAATGTCAGTCACGAAAGCCAACATTAATTAAATAATTATAGCTGACAGATAAGCTTCAAACTTATATATATACAATATTAATAATAATTATTATAATAATTATTATTATTATTAATATTGAAGCAAAACCCTTGAAACAAACTCGAGATCCACACAGCGAGTTAAATATTTATATAGTTCAGAATTACATGTCCAAACCTTCATTTACTATGCGAATTTGTAATTCCAAAGATTTTATTTTTATTGATTTCATAAGCTATATGTACTCGCAGGACATGTTTGTATACACTCAAAAATTATTTTGACTATTTAAAAATAATTATTGCATTCAAAAAATTTATTTGTAATTAATTTTAAGAATATTCATTATTAGTATTTAGAACGACAATTTATTTTTGAGTATTTAAAAATAATGATATGTAATAATTGCGGTCAAAAAATTTACATATAGCTTTAAAAATATTTAGAATGAGATTTATTTTTAATATTTAAAAGTAGTGATTGTAATTAAAAAGTTTGTTTGGAGGTAATTTTTAAAGTATTTAAAATTAATATTTATTTTGATTATTTAGAAGTAATTATTGCAGTCAAAAACTCATTTTTTTAGGTATATTAGTAAATATTATTTCTAAATACTCAATTCAAACATCATATAACCGAAAGGATTGGTGGCGCAGTTGTTTCATTGTTTGGTGTTAAATTAGTTATTTTGCTCTTACTTTATTTAAGAGCAGTAGTACTTCTGAGTAGGGTTTGTGGTCCTCCTCTCCAAATTGTACTAATATTATTTATTTAAAACAAGCATAAATTTATTTATTTATTTATTTTTATTTACAAACCAAACCCAATGATATAAACAAATCCAAACACATTTCTAATTTATGGAAAAAAAAAAAAAAAAAAAAAAAAAAAAAAAAACAACCAAACAATGAGATTAGGTTAAGGGCTGGTTGTAAATAGTAAAGTGGGTATTTTATTTCTTTTTTTTATGAGTAGTGGTTAAAGAATATTCATGGATTTAGCCAACTAATTATTTTTTTATAAATGTATTATATTAAATTCTCTATGCCTTCTCCAACTTAGGGGACAAGCAATAGGGAATATATTATATTAAATTTTTTATTTATTTTTTATGTTATAAAATCAAACACTTTAGCCTACTTTAGCCAGAAGAATACTAGTTTAGCTGCATCAATGTATACACAAGAATCATACACTCCTAATTGTTGTAATTAAAAAAAAAACAATATTAAAATAAAATTTAAAATATATGAAATTAGAACTAAATATCTTTTTTAAATAGTTTGGTTTGTGTATTGATAATCAAGAGATCATAAATTAGAATGTCAATGGTTACATTGATGTATGATTTGAAAAATACTATGAATCCCAAAATTTGGTAATGGTTACATCATGCCTTGTGCATGTCACATGTATCCAATTTTGTCGTAAGCAAATTGAAAAGACATGTTTCAAATCATTGATATATAATTAAGAACATTATTAACTATTTTTTTATAATTTAAAATTTTAAAGATTATATTTTAACTTTTATTCTACCATAGAAAAAAAAAAATTGTAAATCCTAATTATTCTCTCCAAATAAATAAATATCAAGGATTAAAAAAACATAACGTCGTTCAAATATTGGAAATTAAAGTATTTATTATCAAATAAAATTTTTACTCCAAAATTTAAAATATATAAAACTAGAACTAAAGATTATTGTCTCCCAAATACAAAATAGCTCAAATCATAAAATTAAATGTTAGATTTAAAATTTTAACTCTCATTTATAAGTCTAATTAAGTCATAATTTAGAATTTTAAAAAGGCACAAAGTTTCGACTCAGCTGGCATCCGTGATATCTTAATACAAGATTATTGTCACAGATTGGTTTCGAACCTAGAATTTTAAGGGAGCACACCTCTCTACAAGTCTTCAACTAACTGCACCACTTTTGGAGACAGTGATATCTTAATATCTGCTCGATCAATAGTTTAAGTTTATAAGTATATGTATTAAAATAAAACATTTAATTAAAGCCAAAATGGCCCTAAAACAGGGGCCTGGTAACAAGGCCATAATTGAGCACAAGTGGAAAGGAAGTGGTTTGGACTGTTTAAAGCAGATCAGGAATAATGACAACATTCTTTAGGCTTGTTACTGATTTTAACCCTTTTTTTTTTTAATTATGCGCAAGTTATTTCACAATACATATTTTAAAGGAAGAAAGAAACTTACCAAAAAAAAAAAAAAAAAAATTAATTTCTCCAGTTGAGTGAGAACACATTTCCAATGTAAGACAAAGACTACAAGATGAGTATATCGATTCGACCTACAAATCAAAATTATGAGAGAACGATAAGCCACATAGAGCTTTGATGTCATATTAAATTTATTTGACCTCAAAATTAATTGGTAGTTTGAAAAATAGCTCATATAACATATGAATATATTCACATTCTTCAATATGAGACAAAAGTCATAAAGTGAGTATTTTCAGCAACATACTTCAAGATTTTGATTGTTATCCTGAGGTCGATGATCATGCTGGTAATCAAATCTGAGGTGGATGATCCAAGTAGATCAACAAAGTGAATCATCCAAAAATCAATGGATCATATGCCAATCATCAAAAATGGTCAACTTAGAAATTTGATTATTTCAATGGGCTAAAGATTGTCATCAAATAAGATCAACAAGCTTGAGATAAGTCATTCAAGAAGATCGATATCAACAAGCTAAAAATTGATCATCTAATAAATTTATAACAAAAATTAATCATTCAAATAGATCAATAAGTGTTGAGGGAAGGACAAACCTCTCAGAAATTTCTACATTTGTATGATATTGTTCACTTTTACAGCATAAGCTTTTTTGGCTTTGTCCTTTCTTATAAACCTATTATCTATCCCTTAATTTCAATGTGGGACAATGCTTTTGCTTGTAATCCCAACCATTTTTCCCTCCAATAAAGTACTACATAGAAACTCTATTATCTAATAGTCATTTTCAAAATTACACTTGAGTTTGCCTTATCTTAGTGGATCTCTTCATAATTACTTGTTGAGTTGATCAAAAAGCTAAAAAGCTAACCACGGATCCACTTTGAGAAAATAACAGTTATCCCTCATCCAGGCAGTCATTTCAAAAGCATTCTATACCGTAACACACATTAAGCGTTTCAACCACATATTTTTCATTATGACATCATTCATATGCTATTGAGCCTCATAAATTCTTTGTTTGATACTCGAACGTTCTTCCGGTCTGGCCAAGTCAAGGGAAATTGCTCTTATACTACATGATAAGAAAAGGACAAACACTCAAGAAATGTTCACACTGATATGATATAGTTTTCGGCATAAGCCCTTATGTCTTTGCTCTTTGTTTCACCAAAAGGACCTTATATCAACGAAAATGTTTGTCCTCCCTTATAACCCCATGACATTTCCTTTAATTAACCAATGTAGACAATACTTTATTTATATTCCTAACGAGAGGATTATCATCCATGCTGATTGAAAAGTTGAAGGTTGATCCTTGACAAGATCAATAAACCAAAAATCTGCCGTTTAAGAACATCAACATGTCACAAATATAGATCATCCAAACAAACCATTAACTCATGTGTTGGTTTTCCACGAAGATCTACAACCAATGGTTGATGTTGGTCCTCTGATCTTAGATGTTTGAAACTTTAGCTTATAGATTAGTTAATCCAGATGACCATTTCCTTGATTAGTTAATCCATATATCAATTGCACTTCAAACAACATTTGGTAACAAAAGAAAACCAAAACAAAGAGCAGAGTATGAACAAAAACTCTAGATATATTACCTTACTATTAAATGTCTAGATAGTGGAAATATGCAAATGAAAGACAGGCAACAAAGTACAATACCCAGATGAATAGTTTAATTGGGGATATGATTTTAACTGAGTTAAAAGTACAATTTTGCAGGAAATGAATCCACTTCAATTAGAGATCTTGAGCTTTTAGTCAATACCTGACCTTGCTTTGAGCTTTAATTGGCTAGCAATAGTCTTGATGACAGGTTTGACAAATCCAAGTTCTTAAGCACGGCCTCCTTCTGACATGGAGCAATTCATACCTTGCATCATAGCACTGTTGAGAAGTTTCATTCCCTCTTCGCTCATTTGCTGAACTTCCGAGGGCGACAATATCCTAATACATCGTACGCAGCTAACAAATTCCCTGCAGATATTCCCATCCACTTAGTTGGTGAAACAATTGTAAATAACAGGTTTACGTGGTTACTGACGTTGTTTTAACTACGTCCACGAGCAGAGGAGAGAAAGCATTTCATTAGGAGATAAGATTATAAATGCTATTTAAAGGTGAGGGTTGCAAGAGAGTATATATAATGCATCTTTGTAGTTCAAGATATTTCAACATAGAAACATGGTTTCAAAACAAAAACTATTTCGGGAACAAAACTTACTCCCAGGGATCATCGCCGATAAGCAGGACGTCATTTTCGTAATCGACATAGACTAGCTTCCATCCTGAGCCTCTTGGGTCATTAAGCAACCCTTCAAGTCCAAACATACATTCAATTGCAGAGCATAGTTCTTCGTAGTTCTTAAAACTAGTGACATCAATAGATCTCCCAACAGATCCAGCCTTCTGGACCTGAAACAACATAGTAGCAATGTCATCAGGCTAGTATCCATACCACAACATAGGATGTTTGGGGTAAAGAGAATGCAAATGATTGAATAACAGATATTCTCCTCATAAGCATTCTCGTTCTCTTCCCCTCAAACAACACCACATAGTGCCCCATGGTAGGAAAAACATGTAGCAGCTGAAAACTAAGACAACTTTGTGAATGTTAATGTAGATGCCATCCAGCCATACTAGGAATTGCAAGCCAGTAAAAATAACAAGTAGAAAAACAAATTTTCTTACCTTTGTGTAAGTCCTCATGGGGGGTACCACTTGCTTCCAAGAGCCATTCTGCAAAAGACTACCTTCATCAAAATCCACATTGCATGAGGATGAGCCACCTGAATTATCATGAAACTCTTGCTTGGAGAAAGCCTGAGAATCTCCTAAACTAGCAGAGGTAATCTGAGACTGAACATCTTGGCTCGAACTGAAGTTGCCCGCCAAACAATCCGAAGGGTGTGCGAAATCTGCATCTTTCAATGTGCGATAATCATCGAGAATGGTGCTCGAAACAGCAGGATCAACCATAGTACTTCCACCATTACAAATTTCAATGTTAGAACAACTATTATATATGCCACTCTGGTTGTTACTCTCATCAGAAACATCTCTCGTAACATTTGCATTAGCCATACAGTTCAAGTTCGAGGCGTCTGGATGCGAGAACGATACGAGATGATTCGTTTGAGACGAGAACCTCATATTATTAAGAGGATCCCACATGTCTTGGCCAGTAGAGGGTAATGGAAAATTAAAAGCTTCAGGAAACACTATTGATGAGTCTTGCAATCCCAACATAGAGAGATTCACAACAGGTGACCTCATCATACATCCACCATCTCCATCTAGAGATGAAATCAAACCATTTGAATTGGGAAATTCAGGATGAGGAATGTCAATTTGTTGTGGGTGTTGGATCAATGATTCTAATTGAGGCTGCATTGGCCAGGATATAGGGACCTGAGTCTGGTTCACATATGAAAGCTGGTTTACAAGAGTCTGCATATTCACTTCGTTACAAGTGAGTTTTTTTTCCTCCCCACAATCTCCTACCGGGGGCAATGAATTAGACTGATTAGTTGAGAGATCATGTTCATATTTTGCCTTGTCTACATCAACAGCTTCAGTTGGAGCTTCACTTTCAATGACTGAAGAAGGATGTCCTTTTCCTTTTGGTGATGAATTTGTGTTTGTGGGATCATATGGATGATGATGAACTTGATTCTGAGGAGATTCAGTTTCTGATATTACAAGCTGCTGCTGCTGCATTTTGTGATTGGTTATTGGTTTCATAGCTAAATTGTTAGTTGAATCCTGCTGCAAGTTAATCAATTGAGGTCTCAATAGCATCTTCATCAGTGGTTCTGAGCATAAATTAGGTGCATACGATGAAAGATCTGCTCGTACGTTTTCAGGAACACGAAACATTGGTCTCTTCACAAGACTTCCCCAATCAGTTTCTCCTGTTAATGTAAGAGATTACGACTGTCAAATTAAATGGTGTTTTTGCAAACTAGCAAGAGAACTAGAAGTGTGCTGAAAGAATCAAATCTTTTACCTATAAATCCACTGTGTAAAGGACGTTTAAGACCAGAAGTTAGAGAAGGAAAAATGAAGAGACTTTCTGGAGTTTCTATTTCCCATGAACTAACTCTGTTCTGCTTGTCGCAGCACCCTGGCTCATCCCATTCCACCTGTGAGAAAGTTATTAGAGGAGCTCATAAGAGAAACAAGAAAAAGTAGACAATTGGAGTTCTAAAACAGAGCAATATTTCACCTGAAGATTTCGCCATTTGGAACCAGGCCACCTAAGTGGATCAATATCGCTAATTCCAACAATTGTCCCCATATATCTGGAACAAGAACAAAATTACATTAAATCAATGAACATCCAAAATCATGGTATTAAGACAAAATTAATGAACTTGGTAGTTTAAACTCACCGACGTTTACTGGACTCTTCTGTTTCAAACATCATACCAAATCTCATGCCAGCAGAAAGTTGAGTTCCGTATTCACATTTGCGATACTTGGCTAAGGGAATAACAAACTCTGAAGGACATGCTCTAAGGATGCAAACGTAGAAAGTAAGACAAAGATGAAAAAAACTTGGAGAACTCTAAACATGAACTAATTGAAAAGTTAATACAGACCTGGGGTTGTAGAAGATTGTGAATGGACTTCGATTAGCAGCAGCATGAGCTGCAGCAGCAAGAACCCCTATATGCATACTATCAGCAGAAAGAACTGATGATGGCAGAGTTGTTTGTTGTCGGTTAGCGCGTCGAACACCGATGAGCAACTGGGACTTTTCATCTCTACAAAATTGTCACATTAGACGCAAATTATTCAAACTTCACAGCATTTCCGAAAAAGGGTGAGGAAAAAGACATGTTCTTTGTTTCTTACCTTATAAACAGGACAGAATCGCCTGCTCTAAGTCTCTTTGCCCCAACGAATAGACTCCACCCTGTTGTGAGAAGGTGTCTCTTAGGCTGCCCTATAAAAACAAAGCAAAAGCCCATCAGGGAAACGATTCGGTGAAAGCAAACCCTTTCATTCCGAATTCTTTAATTTAGGAATATCGAAAATTCTAGTTGCTAAAGCTGAAGCTGTTACTTTCGCCAACAATAAGCTTACTCTTCAATTGAATTTAAGTTATAATCGAAACACAACATAGGTCATCAAAAGGATCTGACCCACCAAAGCATGTAACAAAAATGTATTGTTCTCAAGTATATCAAGATTAAGTCACTGCACAAAGGATGTTATGTATGGTTGTTAATCCTAGACCAATTCCTCTTTTATGTGGGATAGGAGTTATTGACTACACCCAAAATTCTGAGCTTCATGTTACTCCTACCAAGCAAGCCACATAGGGCAAGGTTCAAATGAAGAAAGGCTTACCGTGGACGAAAACCAAAGTCATCCTTTAAAATAAGGAGAAAGTGTCGGGCCCAGATTATAAATGGTGAGTTTCAAAGCATACTCACCCCGATATATGTGGCGAAAAGTCCATGTATTGTCGTGCAGGTCTCGGACAACTAGCTCCTGAGTTGGTGGTTGCATTGTGTAATCCTGTTTCAAGATTAACCAGAATGCTGAACTTTAGAACATGGTACCAATTAAGAGATTACAAATTCAAATCCCGGGAAGAAATGACCTTACCAATGGTGGAAAGAGTTTTTCAGCAGCCCTGCGTGGGACTGAGAATCCACCATGAGTGCTGGTGTCACTGGCAGTCAATGTTTTGCAAAAGAACTCGTTAGGATGTTTACTCGGCCGTAGTCCGAAGTCCGGTACTAGGAACACATCTTTTTCCTGGTCAATTGGTGAATTTGAATGTGAAAAACAGATGTTAATATAAACTATATACAAACTCAAAGCTGAACCAAAAGAACAAGACTAAATTAAACATGAATTCTTACTGAGTTCACGGGTTGAAGACTCATTTGAGCATAGATTTCATCGGATTCTTTATCCGCCTAATGGATCAAGGAAAAAAACAATGCATTCTTGAGAACATACATATTTCGAAAGATGATCCAAAAGGCAGTGCAAGCAAGTATCAAGAAAACAACATACATGTAAGGTAACATTTTGAACTTGACACATCAACTGAGAGGGAAGACTGGGATAATTTGGAATCTGAGAGGTTGCTGTTCTCTTGGTAGAAATTGCCACCTATTTTCAAAAAGAAAGAAAAAAACTATCACTTTTTGTACTTAGATCAAGAACTTCAATGCAAACCAGTACATAGCTCAAATAGTAACATCATGTATGACTTAGTAACAAAAAATATATATCCAGAATTTAGATGCCAATAAGAGCATTATGAGACATAATGTAGAAGTCATTAACTAAAAATAGATTACGGGTTCAAATTCACCACTTCAAATATCATTTAATAAAAAAAGAACTCATTGTAGCACAACTCAAGTGACGTGTTATACATAACTCAATAACCAAGAGATACTACGGAGGTGTTTGTTTGTAAAATTGTGGAGTGATTATTTTGACTGATTAGAAATGATGAGTTAATTTGAGTAATTAGAAAGAAGAAATTGTAGCAATAACTCTTTGAATAAGACTTTTAAAGAGTGTTTATAAAAACTCGTTTATAATAACTCCATAACCCCAAATGAAGTTAGATAAAAAAAAAATCAAAAACTCCAATGACAACATTGCTCAAGCAACATAGTAACAAAGAAGATGATTAAAATCCACCACCTCAAATGTTGATTTTTTTTTTTTTTTAAGGAAAACCGAAACTTCACTCCCTACACCCAAAATAACCACGACGAGCCTAAAGACATCGAAGGAATGAAGATATGGACTGATACAGGTGGGTTCCGAACCTGCGACTTGAAAGGTGAACTCCTTACAAAACTCTCAAGTTTATGACTTCTACACAATCCCTAGGGGACCCTCGATAAATTCAAAAAAATTATAAAAAGAGGGATAGAGATCAAGAACTTCAATATCAACTAAAGTATAGCTCAAGTAACAAGAAGAAGTTTGAAATCCACACCCCCAGATATTTTTAACTAATAAATAAAAATAATCAAGAACTTCAAATAAAAGATTTTAAAAAAAAACATTATTAGCATCAAAAACTACCATCCCTGAATTAGCATCAATGCATCAAAAACATCCTTCAAGAATCTAATTCCGTCAAGTTCAAATCCCAATCCAAAAAAAAAAAAAAAAAAGCCATACTTGTTCACTATGTCCCTGAGGAAAGTAATAAACAAGACTCCCAACATGAGGTAAAGAAACAAGCGGACCAGCACAAGCGTGCCATAGCTCAGAGTTGATAGCCTTCCTAACACCTGAAATCCAAACACACAAACTCAACGTTTAACAAGCAAACAACTACACTTCAAATATACATTATCACAATCCAAAACGAAATCAACAAACCCGCTTGATCTTGCATTTCTTTCAACAACTTCATCTCGTCCAGAAGATTAGTTTGAGGAACATTATTAATCAAACCCCCCGTTGCTGTCTTCATCTTCTCTTCCACAGAACCCATATCTTGAAGAAGAAGAATGATCAACTGCGAAATTCAGTTTCTCATCAAGGGAATTTCAAAACTGGGTCCATGATTAAGACGTTCATACAGAAGCAGAAGAAGAAGAAGAAAACAAGAGAGAATCCATCAGTCAAAAAAGAAACAGAGTCATGAGAATCCAAGACCAAGGAACAAAAACTGAAAATGGGTAGTCTGCAAAATGAAAACCCATCTGTAAGAATCAAAAATCACGCGAATCGAAGCATGGATTGACCCTTTTAATCAACTGGGGTCTGCTTGTTTTTTATACGTCGAATCGACACCGACCTTTCGATGTATGCTCTGTTTTTACTGGTGTTTGACGAATTAAACCAAAAACATTACAGTGGGGGGGGGATATTGTCTTTGGCAGAGTAATTAGTTGGTGGGGAGAGAGGGATTTGGTTTGATCTAAGTTTTGGGAAGTGGGAAGAGAATGCAGGGTGGGGGTGAGAATCTGGGCTCACATCCGTAAAAGGCCATTTTTTCTGAGCAGCTTTAAACTGTTGAAGAAGGAAATTAAAAGGGAAAAAGTAATAGTAAAGAAATTTGTATGTGGGAAAAGCAGAGAAAGGCTATGGGAACACGAAAACTGTACAAAAAAGCTGTAAGAGAGAGAGAGAGAGAGAAAGAGAGAGAATTGGATTTTGGATTGGTGAGAAGGAAGAATGTGAAGAGAAGGCGCATTTTAGCACGTGGATTTGGATGATTTGAACAAGCCTTTGGATTTTCGTCTTCCTCCTCGATATTCCATCCTCTGTTTTTTTTTAATTCATTCATTAATTAATCTGCCTATATAATATTCATATTTTTCGATTTTATTGTATTATAATATTGGCGTGTTTGGCTAGAGTATAGAGAGATGGTAAGGGTATCGAAGTAAAATGAGAGTACGTACATGGTTAGTGTGAGAGAGAGGAAAAAATAATAATAATAATAAATTGGTATAATAAAAAGATAAAAGTTATAGAAATGGTTGGTTGGTTAGTTTTATAGTTTTGTGTAATTAAATTCAATGCTCACGAAAATATTTGATCTTTTTTAAATATAATTGGATACATTTTAATCTTATTTATAAAATATTATTTTCAAAAATTATTTTTAGTTTATTTATTATTTATATAAAATATAAAATTATTTTGAGTTTTATTTTGTGTCTTTATGTTCGAATCTTAATAACAATATAAAATTTTAAATAAAAGTTCGAGAGGAAATGGTCCTGACTCCAAAATCTACAACACATTTATAAAAATCTACATCGAATCACTCTAACAAATTTTACATCAAGTGTATCACTCGACAACTACTAATATTAATTTCAAAATAATTAATTACTTTATCAAATCATTACTAATATCAATTTTTAAATAAGTACCCAATTATCATTAATTTTTTTTGCTCAGTTCTTCTATGTAAAAAAGAGACACACCCTAACATAGTAACAATAGAAAATGAAATAAATAAATAATAATGACTATATTAAAAACAAAGGAGAAATATAAAAGGGTAAATGGGAACGAGGAAGTTGATATTAATTTGGAGGGTTAAGTTTTCAGAAAAAAGAAAGAAAAAAACCATGAAATGACACGTGTCTTTTGGTGAATGGACTGTTGCTGTATGTTGCTTGTGCTTTTCATATACTAATGTTTAGTATCATAGAGGTTCATTTTTTCTTGTCGGGTCCCGACCCATCCAAAACAAGATAGAGAAAGGGAGCGAGTCGGTAAAGAATTCTCATATGATACGAGTCTATTCATATATGCAAAATGCACAAGGTCTAAATTTCGGGGACATGACATACTTAGTTTCTTAACCGATACACCCATGAAATTTCTCGTCTTGATCTCCACACAAAAAATAGTAAATTACACGGGACATGAATAAATTTGGTTGGAGTCATTCTATTCCATATCTATTTCATGACTTCTCCTCGTTTAATTCAAATTTATCTAATTTCATAAACTCCAGATTAAACCTAAGTTCTTGACAAAGAAAATGTTGTAACATTAATATTTTGCATTATTAAATTAAAATATACATATATATATATATATATGATCTAATAAGTGTGTGTGTGTAAATTTGAGTTTTATATTTAATAAATGATTAGTTGGTTTAATGTAATAGTGTGACAATTTGATATTGTGAATGAAGGAGAGAAAATAGAAAATGTGGAGTAGTTTTTTTGAATATTGGGAAAGTGGAATTATGAGTAGAGAAAGAGAGAGGGAGTTTCCATAATTGATGGGTCATGTTATGTACATGATAAGCCATGATGTATTCAACAAGCACGGTTTCTCCACTCTAAATTCTTCATGGAAGACACCCATCATATTCTACCTTTTTTTTTTTAATATATATATATATATACTTTTTTTTTCTTTTTTTTTTTTTTTTTGGATATTTGAGATAGTTTAATTTTTTAAAATTTTGATATTTTAATATATTATATATTTGTGAAAATGTAATAATAATAAAAAGAAAAAAAAAAAAGTCTTCCTCGAAACTATTAGGGGATGTTTGTTATAAGAGTTTTGAAGACTATTTCAAAGTAGTATTTACTAAATACTCATACAAAAAATACATTCAAACGAGGTTTTATTTTTAATCATTACTTTTAAATACTCAAATTAAATCTTCATTATAAATATTAATTATAAACTCTTAAAAACTACGTCCAAAACGAGGTTTTAAAAATAAAATTTCATTCTAAAATGTAAATACTCTTAAAACTTACATCAAAACAAGTTTTTTAACCGCAATCGTTACTTTTAAATACTCAAAATAAATTCTCATTCTAAATACTAAATTTAAATATTCTTTAAAACTACAGTCAAACAAGTTTTTAAATGCAATCATGAATATTCAAAATAAATTATCATTCTAAATACTTTTAAAATCTCAATCAAAACATCTCCGCACATTGTCGAAATAATATAACATATAAACATTGGAAGTTATTCAATCCATGAATATCTTAAATATATACATGAATGCAAGTCATCATACAAATGTGAATTTTAAAGAAGCTATTTTTTTTTTCACTGTATAAATAATACAACAATGTCGGCTTTGTAGACTATAGTCATGAATGAAATGAAACTTAAATATAATAGTTATATTATGGTACTGAATTTGGCATGCAAAGAGTAATCAACAGATTTATATTAAATAATATATACAAAAAAAAAAAAAAAAAACAACCACTTATTAACTCAATATACAAAAAGTTAGAACACAATGGATGAATATCAACTTAATTAAACCTAATTTAATTGATTTAACAAAGTAATTTATAAGTTAATTACTATTTTCATCTTCCTAGAACATGTGCTCCAATAATATAATATACGACTCAGTTAATAACTAAAACTTTACGGTTTCGAAATAAATCATTAAATATTGTTGAATTTAAAAAAATTATATGTTTATCCACTTTATTTATGAGAGGTGAAAAAAGAAATCTCGATAAATGGTTAATAATTGATTAAAGAAAAGTCATTCATTTAATTAATGCAACATGTAAGAATTCAAAACTAACCTCATAAGTAAAAGCATGTTTGTATAAAAATAATTAGCATAAGAGTATTATTTCAACATCAAATGATGTTATCACATTCTTATAGATAAAAGCCTTGCAAAACAATAAACACAATTGGTATACACGTTCGAGTACTAATAATTAATATTACCGAAAAGCCCTTTTCATCGAGATAGTCCGGTCTTATTCGAGTGCAATCTTTTAATTCTATTGTTAGTGATGTGTTTGTTTCATTGTTTGGTCGTGTACTCAAATTCAACACCACGTCACAAGTTCAATCTTAAAAATTAGTACTTGGCTCCAATTTATTTGAGATCGTAATTCATTATTTGGTGTTAATCCAATTCAACATCAAGATCACGCGTTCCATCTGGATATTGGTATTAATATAGAATTTGTTGTCCCTCACTCCCTACTCTGTACTAAAAAAACTACTCTCAAACCAAATACCTATTTTCAAAACAATTTGATCATTTTAATCGTCAATCAATATTAATGGATTTAGCTATTTGCCAAAGTATGTATGATTTAGTTATTTTCCTAAGTATGTATGATTTAGTTATTTTCTTAAAAGAATATTTGTTTTGAATGTTTATGAAGATTTTATTAACAAATATTTACAATAACTCTTTAAAAACCTTATACAAACGAGTTATTATTGTAATCTATTATGTGAAAAGAAGCCCAAGTAATTATGATATATATGTTCCTAAAAATAATACAGAAAAAAATAAATATTTGTAACCGATGGTCATAAATTTTAATTCAAAACATTCGTAGAATAAAGTATGTGAAATGTTAAACATTCCACAGTTAACAAATAAAACAAAGCATTCGTAGAATAAAGAATATTTCTTGTGGATTCGGATTCTAAGGGGGTGGTTAATGTTCTGATTGGGGTCGAGAGGGACCTCTCTGAATTCAGCAAT
>JBBMEG010000018.1:3121759-3138191 GCA_037832605.1 Cyclanthera cordifolia
TATTATTATTATTATTATTATTATTATTATTATTATTTTGCTTAGATCTTGAAAAATATAATTAAACATATTTCCTAAGACATACTTGGAAATTATTAATTAAAAATATATTAAAATGTTTTAAACTATGTTACATTATAAATACTCAAAATCTGCCAAAATTATGAATTAGTGTTCTATATGCAGAAACTCTATTTGTATCATGCACAAACCTAATAATCAGAGTCCTCTAATCCTCAAATAGTCCTCTAACCCTCAAATATGGTTGAGAAGTGTTTACAAAAATACGTATTATTTGTCTAACATTTTTATTCTTACTTGTAGAAAAAAAAAATTTAACTTCAAAATAAAAATTACAATTTATAGAATGACAACATCTAAACAGCATTTTTACTGTTTTTTTTTTTTTTTTTTTTTTTTTTTTTTTTTTTTCCAAATAATTTGCTAATTGAAATACATTTTAAGATAAAATAATATTCAACAACTAAAATTATAATATTCCCTTCATGCTACTAAAACCACTTCCAAATTAAACTAAAAAAAAAAAAAAAATCACTTTACGAATTTACAGAATATCATAGAACCACTTAAAAACATCCATTCCATACTACGTCATTGACCATAAACGCCATCACAGAACAAAATATATAACAGCTTTGCGGAGAAAATAAGCATTTACACACAACACATAATTTTGGATTTTTATACAGCCACCATCCAAAATGTACAGAGAGCATCAAGCACTGGTAGTGAACGAAAATATCTCAACTTATCATTATATTCTAACGGTCTTCTCGTCGAACTGCATTCGGGTCGGCCATCATGTCTAACATCATCTTCTCTGGTGAATCTTCCCAACTGGCAAATGTTTTCAAATCAACCTGCAAATGATGAATGCTAAGTTTAATATTCAGCTAAGTTGAACAGTCTATAATAATATCTCTAGTAAATAAAATGTTCTTTTTTACCCTTCTTCTCTGCTCAGTGAAAAGTTCCTCTCTCTTTTTATACGAATTTTGGACTTTCTTGGTCGCAGAGCTGCCCAATCCCCAAACTTCCACTTCTAAAATGGAAGCTTCAACCGGTAAGAACCCCTGATTGTTTTAAAAATAATATACAATGGGTATGTTGTAAGTAGCAATAAGCAGGCAGCACTTTAGAAGCAGGCGTGATAGCTTTTTGAAACTTAGGCATAAGGCACAATAAAAATCTGAGACTTAGGCACAAGGTGCAATAAAAATCGTTTTTGTGAGACAGCACTATATATTATAAGAAAACAAGGAATCTTTTAGAAAAAAATATTCATAAAGAAAGAGACAGCATAACTGGAGTATGAATATTAAAAAAATACAAAAGTTTAAGGGTGTGTTTGGCCACAAAAATCAAAATAAAAGAATAGGAATGGAGATAATTCTTCCCCCTCATAATTTCATTTTTCCACTTTTTTGTTTTTTTTGGAATTAGTTATTATCTTAATCTATAAGATTAAGCTTTTGAGTTAGATCAACCTGATTTCAAATTAGGAGGTTCTAAGTTCAAACAAGTAGTTTCCTCCACATTTAAAATTAATTCTACTTGTTGGACATTTCTAAATCCACAAATTAGGAGAGTGTTAGTTGACATAATTAAATTTACTCCAAGCTATCCGTTTAAACTTTTGAGTTACATCCTTTTATTTTCTTCCTAGTTCCTAAGACTTTATTCCTCCCATAACTTTTTGCTTTCCTTATAACTATTTTTCACTCTCATATACTCGTTATTTTATGTTTCAATGATCATTTATTTCACCGCAATCACAAATAATCACTCTTCGCCAGAAACAGAATAATCACTTTTCCCATGATCACTCTCAAACATCCCGTTAATGACAGAAAGCGCACACCTTTTTTTACCTGAGCCTCTTCTATTCAAGGCAGGAATGGAATATGTATCAACTCAATCGATTATCGTCTTTGAACTATCGATATGAGACTCTGGCTCAGACTCAATGATTCACATTTAAGATTCAATATTATTCATACCTGATCCGGGAAGAGAGGACCAGACTGGTAAGTTTTGTCAACCACGTGATGGCGAACAGTAACCTTGGCAAAATCTTCATCAATAAATATTCTCTCATTTCCAGTAGTTCCACCAAATGCAATTCCAACGGGCTTTGGATGTGGATCATAAACCCTTGCAGCGGGATGCAAGTGGCTATAGACAAAGTTCTTTTCCTTCCCTGAATAATCATTTTGAGTAAGTTCACAAATAATTGTTAAACAAGAGAACAATGAAGAACCTCCACCTCGTCATCCTACCAGTCGCTGGATATACATGAAACACTGGACTAAGAGCATAGATATTTCCACCACTTCCATAGAACTGATCCCTATTTTCAAAACCTTGGAATGTCAATACACCAACAGTCCATTTCAATTCATTGGCGCTATCATCACGGGTGTCGACAGATACGGCATGGAAGACCACAAACAAAGGACCCAGGTAGCCTTCGATGTTGGACCAGAATCTATTCAAGCCTCTCCCATGAAGGGACGACCTACAATAAATAGAAAAATACGAATACATTCTTAAATTACATCATGCATACGTGACATGCATTCTGAAACGGTTGAAGTCTTGGATGCAAACCTATAAAGTAGATGTTCATAATTTTCATCGCTGCTGCTTAAAAAACATAATTTCGATATCTCTTCTCTTATGCCACCTCTTTGTGTAAGAGAAACTGCCCATGCAATTCCACGGGTAAGAACATATGAACTCGATGTCTCAGGTGACGCAATATCTACAGCTGATGAACTTGAGGACTCCACTCCATCCTGTCATTGACCAACCAGAAAAGAAAGTCAACAAGTATCCCTAAATACAATGTATTTTCAATTTCCTTTCTCACAGTACTAATTAATCTGGAAATAGAAAAAATATCAATACAGCATAAGAAAAGTAATTGCATCTAATTTTAGGGGCCTATTACATAATGATATGACCTAAGAACAAACTGAATTTCAGGTCATCTAATTCTAATCTAGGACTAAAATCAGTTCTCTAGTATATAAGAGGCCAACTCCAAAGTTCATTCAAGAGAGTATAAACTTAGATTATAACCTGCTGAACTATGTGCTAATATCTGTGACAGGTGAGAGAATAATATCGAACTGAATTTCAGGTCATCGTAACAAGAAAGTAGAAATAACACTGGCAATCAGCTAGTGCTAGGAACTGCATAGTAAGTTGTAAAACAAGACCTCATATACAGACAGATTCAATAATATTTGATGCAATAAATAATAATTAGTGGATGAACACATCCCCAGGTAGAGAGTTTCTCTCTTTTTTAGTGACCCAATAATCACACTCGATCTTTACAAAAGAAATGAGAAAAGATAAGAAACGTTTTTTAGTGACAACTGATTAACTTAAATTAATTTTTAGTTAATTTCCTCTTCCTTTGTTAGAAAGTTCATAACTCTACTCGATGCAAGAGCACCAAAGCAGTTAAGTCTGCAGAGATATCACAGATTCTGAAGGCAATTTAATCAGATAACTTTATTTCCCCCTAGTAAAGTTAAAGTGCCAACCTATGGATTTAAAGCTATTTGTAAGTAGATCCAATGTTAACTTAAGAAAAAGGAATCAGTTACCTCCCGAGTAGGAGCTTGAAGAATTCTTGCATGTACAAATTGTGAAAATCCATCCGGAAGACTAGGAACAGTTTTTACTGCCCAAGTAAGAAACTTTCCTATAGGTACTTCAACTGCCAAACCTATGATATCGCAATCCCGAACGCTTAAAGTATTGCCAGCTTCAGCACACGATGTCACCGACGACAGCACCAAATTATTAATATTGGGCAAAAATAAATCTGAGTTTGAACCTGGGACTTTGAAAGTTCTAGAATCCCAAGACATGGTCCAAGACATCCAAAGAAGCATAAGAACGTCACATGGAAGAAGGAAACCACTTATTTTAAATTCATCCTCAAGGGTAGTAAACTCCAATTTTGAATGGAGTCCTGCCTTAACCATCACAGCATCAAATAACCTAATTAAAGTATTAAGCAACACAGATGCAGATACTTTCCCACAACATTTGTTGTAGCCCTTGAGAAATTCAACCCAGGTCACTCCTCCTTTTTCAGTCTTGAAGAATAATTCAGCTATCGTTAAACCCACGTGATCTAGGATGCTTGGAAAAGATTCAGGCACCACAGATGTTTCTTGGGTTCGGTTATCATAACCTAAAAAGAAGCATTTCTGAAACCAAACTACATGTTAAAAAAACTGCAAACATGAAGAATGAACAAATAAAAGTAAAAACACTCGAGTCTCAATTAATTGTGTTCATGCTCAACTTGATCTAAATTCTAAAGAGAGGAAGAGGAGTTGGGGGCTTTCTAGTTTGTAGAAGCAGAACTCAGTGAAAAAGTATATTCTAGAGACAAAGGGGCTTTAGAGGCGCAAACCACACACCTCTTGGACCCTAGGTCATTATTCAACACATTCAATATAACAGTTAAGAGTTATACTCACTTTGGCAAATGACTCTCTTTTAAACTTCTTTTTTCTAGTTTTCATATATTATTCTCATGGAATAACCTATCTTTTATAAAATAATTGAAGTTGTCTCCCTCCTAAAATCATTGCAATAATGAACAATGATCTAAAATACAATAATTTTACTTTCACAGGTCACCTGACTCCCAATATTGCTCTTAAAATTAGTTTAGAACATTGCCTGTAAGGATTCAAAAGGAATTGCATTTATTTGAGGATCCGCCAATTTAGAGAATGCACTCTGAAGCTGAGGAAGAGCTCCCGTTGAAGCTGCTAGGGCTTCAGCCTCTTTTTGGTCATCTGGAATCCCTTTCTCCGTTGAGGTGGATGCTCCCATTGTCACTCAACAATATTGTGGATTGAACAAAAAATTAATATCCAGTAATTGCTTATTTATCCACAGTGTACCTGACATAGAAAAGAGTCAATTGTGTACACGATAGTTTTCTGTATGATTCTCAAGAATATAATAAAAAAACTTGTTTGATGAGTGATTGTAAATAATATAGCAACAATTTAAAGTAATGAAATAAAGAAAACAAAAACACATTTTCTTGATGGAATACGGAGATATTTTTTTTTCTAATGAACCGAGAATTTGAAGCTTGTGTTCCTCTAAACTTGGAGGCATCACTAGCCCATCCCTAGGATGTGGCAAGAGATGAAAACACGGAAGGTGTGTATAAATTAATATAACAAACCTGAGACTTTGAGAGGAACATACCTTCAGTTCAAGCCTTCAACCACTTGCACCCCTTGGGGACGACTATGGAGATCAACTTAATAAAAATATTACATGATTTAAGGTCATTAATGCAACTTTTTAGGAAAACTTTCAAAATATTGAAGAATATTAAAAAGTAAACCAATGTCCATTTCATTTTTATATTGATCGAGTATAAACATCTTAAAGAGCAACAAACTTCATGAAAATATCATCATGAATTTTGCGACAAGAAAAGAAAGAAATATGTATATATATGTACATCTCAACACTGTCGACTCAAATTCAAAAATTTCGAAGGGTGGCATTTCCTTGATAAGCCAAATGCTAAAAAATAGCTGCATCAAGAGATGAGTAAGACTGCAAAATCCACTAAACCATACAACTTCAACCTCTCAATAGGTTCACATTAAACAACAGGCTCTTGCAAATACATAACAACACTAAATTTCACAGAGCAAGTAATTGAAGGGTTATAAATCAAACATAATGGAACAAGCATTTTAATGCAATAAATATGTGAAGTATGTGATTGGAAGTTGTGAAGTTGCATATTTGCCACTTATACAAATGATTGGTAGTGGGTAGTTGAAATTTCTGCTACAACCGATCACGATGTCAAGTCACCGCTAGAAGTGCTTTATGGTTGTAACTTGTAATGTAACATACTGGCACAACTAGTCTTCAAGTAATTTAGCTATTACAGATACTCTTCATTGGAGTTAACAATTAGAAAATCCAAAATGCATCATCAGAAGTTAATAGGAAAACGATATACTAGTAACACTGAGTTCTAACAAACTAACAAGGAAAATAAATTAACTATAAATATAAACAATAAAACCATTTTTTTATGAAAATGCTCACATCAAAAGAAATTACAGGCTTACATGCAAGCGCCAACAGACATAATAAAAATATAAATTCATAAACCTACGTCGCATAAACTAAGTAACCATAGGAATTAAAAGGATGGAGATGTAAAACAAAATTGCCAATAAAAGCACGACTCCAAATCACGCAAAGCCAAAGCGATAGGTAATAATCGATCCAACTAGACAGTCCACTTCATAATATTGAAGAGGACATAAATCCGAAGCATACGGCAGGTGGAAATGGATCAAGCTAGAGTTCTTTAATATTCACTAAAAATGATAAAAGAATTCTTTCGTTTCCTTTTCACCTCCAATGACATAAAGATTTTTCCACTTCAATAAGAATTTAGAATACGTCCAAACTAGCAGAGTGATTATATCATGGAACATGATACCAGCCATTACAGCCGTCAATTAAACGGAAAAAAAAAAAAAAAAAAATCGCGCTTCGAGCAACTAGCCAACTTAAGAAAAGAAGAGAGTAAAATACAAAATGGAATCGGATGAACCTGAATCGTCTTCCTTCGAACAAAGAACAAACCGAAACGGTTTCAATTAACAACAAAAAGATATCAGATGAAGAAAACTAATGAAGTATAAGAAATTAACTTCAACCGATCAATAAATTCAGACATCGAAAAGCAAAAGAAAAGGCATATATAATACGATAAAGAGAAATTAAAGAGAGAAAAGGATTAAAAAGCAGTGAGAGGAGTAAACCTGAGTATTGTGCGCGAATCTAGTGAAAATGCTGTAGGTTGAGTGCGGAATCAAGAACTTGAGAGAGAGAGAGCTTCTTCATCGGCGATTAAACTTCAACGAAAAGAGCTTGCCGTTTACTGATCGACCGTCGATCGAGTCAAGTTCCTTCCATTCAATTCCATTAATCTATTATTTTTTCAACTACCGGAAAACCAGTAAGCATTACACGTTGTCGCATTTCGTAAGATTTCTGGATTCTACGTGTCCTGTAACAATGGAAGTAAACGCGGCGTTCGTTTTTCTGGATCTGGGAATAAGCCTGGGCCTGGGTATGGGCCTGGGTATGGGCCTGGGTATTGGGCTACATTTTGACCTATTAGAATCGGAAATGTGAAAGAAATCAGTTCTAGCAATTCAAGGTTTCTGCATTAATGAATCGGCAGGGAAATTGGAACGTTGATTATATGAGAGAGATTGTTAATAAATTATGGATTTCAATCCACTATCAAGTATCGTCTTCAAGCTCAGATTTATCAGTCCGGCTTCTTTCTTCGGTGTAGGTGGCAGCGGAACTCGGTGATAATTGAGTCGGATTGTAGGGCTTTGGTTGAAGCTCTCCGATCAGTACATTCAATGCGCGGGTCATCGATGGGGGCAGCTATTGGTTGAGATTGATTCCCATATCTCTATGCGTAACCAGGTCGATTTGTAATTAATGGGTTTCGAGGAAGGCGAATACTGTTGCTCGTGGATTGGTAATGCGTTTGGGGCTAACTCGATGTTAAATTCTTGCTGGCTCTATCATTATCCTGACTGGCTTTCTTGTTTTATTTTGAATTTAAATGAATGAACGAACGGTTTGTTGGTGTTCAAAAAAAAAAAGAAAAAAAAAAAGTGGATGCTTTATTTAGTTCACTATGAACTTCGGAAAACTTCAAAATTATCTTTGAATTTAAGTGTTAATGAAACAAAACCCTTTATACATTATTTATTTATTTATTGAGATTTCAAAAGTATTTAGAATGAAGATTTATTTTAAGTATTTAAAAGTAATGATTAGAATATAAAATTTGTTTGGATGTAAATTTAAGAGTATTTAAAATTTAGTATTTACCGTGCGAATTTATTTTAAGTATTTAGAAGTAACTATTAGCAATAATTGCAATCAAAAAATTGTTTTGATATGATTTTTTTAGAATATTTAGAATGAGAATCTATTTAGAGTATTTAGAAGTAATGATTACCATTAAAAGTTTGTTTGTAAGTAGTTTTTAAAGTATTTAAAAGGAAAATTTATTTTGAATATATAGAAGTAATGACAGTCAAAAACTCGTTTAAATATAGTATTTTTATGAACATTTAGTAAATACTAATTTGAAATACTCATTAAAACTACCAAACATCCCTTAAAAAATGATAAATACAAATGATGAAACATAACTTCGTGATCCAAACAATAAAAAATGTTTTTTTTTTAGATTATAATATTAAAAATGGGAAACTCGAAACACATATCAACCATCTGGTATTCTAGCATTGGCTATAAAAAAAAACATATAAAAAGAATAATTGATTAATGAGAGAAAAATAATAAAACTACATATTATTATTTAAAAAATGAGTGGGAAGTATTTACAAGGAAAAAAGAAAAATTGTTCAGAGGTAAGGAAGGTCATTAACAACAAACCCTCCGAAATTCGGATCCGAAATTGCAGGGGAAATTAGGGTTTAACGATCCAGATTGGAAGAGTGGTAACTCATTGCACTCGAACAAGACGACTCGAAGGATTTCTGATCAATCGTCAGTTGCATCGATCTAATGGCGCCCCCGCCTGGTCCTTACTCCGGCACCAGCACTCTCGCTCTGGTATTTGCTTTTTTCTTTTACCTCTAATCGTATAAAGAACTGATTTCTTTCACATTTCTGATTAGTAATTGCCTCGATTCACCTTTTTTCTCAGAAGGTTTTGATTTGTATTTAAATGCACCTAAATTTACACATTCTGAATTCCAATAGCGTCGTAATTGGTGTGGATCAATATCTACGATTGTAAATTTTGTTTGTGTTTCTTCGTTGTTTCAATATTTTTAAATCTTTTATTGGGAATCGAATGGATCGGTTCGATTTGGATTTTTTTTTTTTTTTTTTATGTACAAACATTTTGTTGACTGATTTACACAGGTAGCCCGTGCATCAGCATTCACCTTTGGTTTGGTTTACGGAAGCATTAAGCTCAAGGTTCTGAAGGTAATTTTGGAATCCAGTGTTACAGAGTTTTCTGTTAATACTTCACTCCATGTTTATCAGAAAACAAGTTTGTAAATTATTAGTAGCGACCATTTAATTTAACTCGTTCATGGACATGTAGTCAACGTTAACACCGGATTTCATGTAACATAATTCTTTAATGGGTTTGACTGTTTTCTTTGGGAGACTATAATTCATCATGGTCTTATTTTCATCGGCATTTCTAATTTCAAAGCGAGGTATTGTTGGAAACATAAGTTCAAACCTTCTGCCTGTTTAGTATTTTTTGGTTTAAATGCGACTCTGAAAATATCTATATCTAATTGAAGATAATCGGTTGTGTAGTTATTCAGAAGGATTTAGCTATGAGCCAACTTCCATGCTATGTTATTTGTATTTAGATTAAATTAAAAGTACAAGCATCTAACCATCATGGATTGGCTTTTAGTGGCCAAGAGGGCCTTGGAGAAGCAATAAGATATTATGGGTTCAATTCGTGGCAGAGTCATTTATCTAGGAATTAATTTTATTCTAGTTTTATTGCTAACGAATATTGTAGAGTTAGGCAGTTTGTCCTGTAAGAATAGTCGAAGTGCACTTAAGCTAACCTTAGGCATGAATGCAATTGAAGCATTGACCGTCTATAAACCTTATCAGTTAATTATATAGAATATCAATTTGATTGTTTAAGAACGTATCCTTTGGTTGTATTTTTGTGTAATTGCCAGGCAAAGGCCAAGTCACATGCGAAAGCTGAAGCCAAGGCGCATCATTGATTAGCACATTTGCTGATGTAGCTTGTAGCAACGGTGAGATGGAGAATATTGGAGAGACTCTGATCATTGATTGGAGAAATGTGATTTTTTGCTTGATGGTTTATTAGATTCTGTTTTTTTGTTTTAGTTAAGCAAAAGAGAATTTCTTTGTTTAAACGAGAATGCTGTTGCAAATACTGTATGTATGGTGCAGGCAAGTTTTTCAGTTCGATTGGCAATTCTGCCTGTGAGGATGTTCTTGAAAGAAAATGCCATCCTTATAAATAAGACTTGTTTGAGTTTTTTTTTTTTAATTTATTTTATTTTTTCTATCACGATACCACTCTAGTTTTGAATTCGAGTTTCAGCTCATGATTGCCTGTGGTTCGATTTACAGTGTCATGTTTTAAGAAATGGTTGCATAAGAAGAATCATTACTGTTGTCTCATAGGTTCTCATATAAATAAATAAACACACACACACACATATATATATGTGTGGCTAAGGGAGAAACTATATTGGTATCTCATAATAGATATATACCTTCTAGAGAGAAACTATATTGGGAGGTGAAAATCTAATAATTTAAAATTACAAGTGAGTTAATAAATGTTAAAAATACTTAATAAGTTGGCATTGGCAATTACAAATATTGATTAAAAAATTGCATTAATTTTAATGTGCAACAAAAAAGTATACCAATGTAGTGCTCTTTTAGATTTGTAATAATTTAGTTCTTGCTTAATTGTTCCTTACAAGCCAACAAAAACAGATCTCAACCGCACATCTTGTACAACTTGAGTCCCTACAAGATGAATAAAAAAAAAGAAGTGTTCCTTACAAACATTGAGTCCCTAATTAATTGATAATCTTCTCATAGAATAAATCAGATTAAATCTTGAATAGAATATTTACCATAAAAACTAAATCATTACAAATCAACTAAATTGAATCAAAATAACATTTTAACCAAAGATGTTGCAGTAGAACCCAATTCAATAGATGAACAGAGACTTCTCAAGGATCTCACTTCGAAGCGAAGATTTAAACAAACCAACAACTTTTGTGCAAAAAGCACTTCAAACGGAGACAGAATACAACTATATCAAAACTTATCCACCCGATAGCCAAACATACACATTTATGCGAACATTGAAACCATGGAATTATGAGAAAACCGCACCATATGCTAACTCTAAACCATCTGCAACTATTCGAAAAAAAATAAAATAAAAAACGAAGTAAAAGATAGAATTGTAAACAGAAACAAATTTACATGAATTCCAAAATCAGCAAATCAGTAATCATTGTTCCGTTTTACTGTCCAAGAGCTACAAAGAGAGATGCAGAAACATTGCTCCACTTCCCATTTCCATCGGTTTTTCAACGATTAGCAGCAGCACTTGAACGGGTTTTTCTCAATCTTGGGCGAGTTACTTTTGTGGGCTCTTCCATGAGGTTCTCCTTCGGTGGAGGATTAGCATTCGCTTCCATGGAAGATGGCGCTTGTTCGATCAACATTAGCTCCGGTTCAGATTGGCTACTGCTGCAAGATGCTTCAGATGCTACAGCTGCTTTTTGAGTAATAGGAGCTTCGACTGAGGTTGATGCTTTTAACCCTTTTGGGGTATTAGGAGCTTCGATTGTGGTAGTCGGTTTTGACACTTTCGGAGTACTAGGAACTTCAAATGTGGTTTTCAGTTTAGAAACTTGTGACACGCCCACCTCTTCAGCTACATCATTTTGTTTTTGACTTGAAGATGGAGATGATGGAGACGATGATATGGTTGCCGAGTGCTTTGATGTCACATTGTCTTGTGGAACCTTTGCCGCCTTTGGCTGTTGCTGCAGTTTTAGAGAAATAAGCAGAGATATTAAGCACAATAACTGCCAAGCCTATTTTCTAAGGTATGCTCAATTGTACCACATGCCCTGAATAAACAAATATCAGAATTCAGATGCACATTTGATAAAAGGCATGCTTAAAAAAATGTAAATTTGCTTCTTTAATCTTTACATAGCATTCTTTTATTAAATTCAAAAAAAAGAAAAGCAAAATTCCCAGTTAAAGCAGATAAGGCTGAAAAGTCATTTAGTCACATTTCATAATCATGGCCTGAAAAATAAGAAACAAATCATTGATTAAAAATCCAAGTATAGGTGAAACTTGCAAGGCCAACATGGAAGTGGTCAATATAACAGACAACATCATTGCAAACTACTTTTTCCATACTCAGTAGTCACTCCTTAAAATACCTATATAGAGCTAAAATATGAATGATAATAAGACAATCTTGATCAAATTAAACTTAACTACAAATTACCTTAGACTGACGTGGCTTAGCTGTTGATTGTGCAGCAACAAACTGCAAGATCTCGTATACCCTTGTCTGACAATAGCTTGCAGCTCTCTGCCAGTAGATAACAGCAATATCACCAGCCCTGGTCCTTAGTTCCAATATGTTTCGGTCAATATCAGTCTCGTGCTTTGCTACATATGGTCTAAAGAAGGAATCATACACATAAGTTGTTCCCTGACAAATGAAAAGTTATTAGGTAGAAGTTAAGTGGTTTTAGAAAGAAAGTGGCCCAGGGAGAGCCAAAGAAAGAGAAAAGCGTAAGCTCCAGATTCTGATTCCTTACTTTTGTTTTTGGGTACCAGAGATATATGTAGAAAGCCAATTTAGCTTCACTATACATAGGGACCCTGCACAAATGAAAACAATAACAAAGATAATGTTTAACAGTTCATAATTTAAGATGCAGCTAACTATGAATAAACAATGGAGTCCTAGACCCAACAATTTAAACGTAAAGGGCTACACTGTAACAACATCATCTTCATCCAATTCCTACCATGAAATGAATGCATCTCCAATCCTCTCACAAACAGTCAAAAGAGCCACTAAAATCCTGAAACCAAAAGGAAAGAAAATCAATGCTGATGCTCAGCATTGTTACTTAAGACAATCGATGCAAAAGAATATTTATCATGTACCAGTATTGGCACCAAAAGCGAAGTTGTTCAATCTCTGGCTTGTTCCTTTCAACAGTTTTATAGCACTCATAAGCAGGATAAGCATAGCCAAAAATCATCCTGTCAACAGATTGAAAATTATACATAAATATGACTGGGATAATCTACAACTTACACAAGCAATTCACGATCAACTAGACTTACACAAGTCCTCTAGTAAGAAAGGAGCCAATCATCTTGAATGCCTAACAAGAATTTAGACATCAGTTACGGTTAAATTGGAACCCTCATAGATAGATTTCAAAAAAGATAATAATCAAGATAAATAATGAGAGACAAATCTTTCAAAGAAATATAATGAGAGAGAAAATTGTCTGATTTATTAAAAGTTAGGATATCGCGAGGACTAATATAAGAAAAAAAAAGGTGGGTTTCATACAAAAAAAAATGCTGTTTGTTGCACTATGAACACCTAATGTATGTTCTTACGCTTGTCCACAGAAACTAAAAAATCAGTTAACCAAACAAAATTTTGAAGCATAGCACAAGAAGATAGAAAGACATAATGCCGCAGATCCTTCATGCATAACCTTGTTGACAACATCTCTAGCTTCATAGAAGCCGGCTATGAATGCGCACAAGGAAACAATAGAAAGAATCAATAATACTAAAAAAGAAAAGAAACAAAAATTAAGCCTATGAAATGCGTAAAATGCTTTAGCCATTAGCAGGCCGTTTCAAACGAAATGCAGCATTTCTACCTTTCAGCACCATGAAGTCACAACTTAACTAAATCAAAGGCGATCGAGCAAGAAATTTAAGGAATACAATGCACGAAACTATAAATTTAGGGGATAAAACAAAACGTCATGAGCATTACAAGTCAAACACTACCAAACAATGAAGTGAAATCCTCAAACATTACAAGTCTAGAAACAACAGGCTAAGCATAGAGACCTAATAAAACAAAATATCAAGCATCTCAATCTAAACCGAGCAATCTAAAGACTAATAATCAAAGCTAGAAGCCAGAAATGAAGAAAACCATAGCAAAACCTTACATTCCAGATACAAAATGAAAGAGAAAGAAAAAGAGATCAGTACCTTGAGACAAAATCAAAGAATCAACCAATACAACAGAATCAAAAGTCGGAAAAAGTTGGCTTAGAAGCAGCCGATAGACAAGAATCGTAAAGTAACAGACCGAGATCGACGGCGGAGAGGCAAATCCCAATCGGCGCCGCCAAAACGCCTCGGCGAACCGTTGGAAATGCAGAGCAAGAGATGAAGATGGAGAGTTCGTACAGTCAAATTGAAGCGTTTGAAATCCTTACACCAATTGTGGATTTGGCTCTGTGAACTTCATTTTGCTGACAAACCCCGTTTTTTAGTTTCAAAAAAGCCGTAATATTATAAATCGGCGCTTATGAAATCTGTGTACGCGAGAACAATAATGGTATAAACTCCATCGTTTAATCACCGTCCAATTCGAATCGGACGGCTCTCGAATTTCTGCATTTTGATTTTCAATTATCATGTATCCGTTTGCTTTTCTTTTTTCTCTCTACTTTATTAGGTGGAAACGATTTGGATTAAATTAGTACAATAGAGTTATTTTTAAAATTTTTATTTATTTTTTCAAACTTTTTATTTTTCAAACTAATTACCAAAACATGACGGAATAATGATAATAGTATATGAATCTTTGACCAAAGAGTCTTAATTCAAAATTCTACATTTTTGAAATGTATTATTGTAACCAAATATAGTCTTGATTCAAAATTTTCACTTCTAATTTAATTTATAGAGGTTTTTAAATAATAACTTGGTCAAAATTAAATTTAACGACTCAAATTTATTTAACTAAATTTACCCGTCAATAATATACCCTCAGCATTTTCCCGTGAGGTCGGGCCATGCGGAAACCCGCCTCGAACGAGGCGGTTAATCCCCATTCCGCACGGTAAACAAGGACGAAAACATGAATGTATTATGCATCTTCGTTTCTTCGATCTCTGCCCCATTATTTATTTTTTTTTTATTATTTTTCTTTTTTTTTTACCAATTTAATCTAGTGACAATTTGATTTTTGTATAAATATATATTTAAATATATTTTTTATTTAATAATTAAATATCTAATTGAAAATTAATATATACATTCCATGAAAATTAAAATCATACTTTTACTCGTATAAATTAAGATTTAAAAATAAAAAAATTAAATTAAACATAAAAAATTCCGAAACTCGATCCCGTCAATTCCCAGCGAGGAATCCCGCCCCATTGCGGGGACGAAGATTGATTTGGGTGACGGTGATAGGAAGGAAAATGTCATTCTCTATTGTCCCCGCCTTACCTCGTTCACATCTCTAATACATACATGCATTTCATTCCTAATATTTCAACCTAGATCAAATTAAATTTGATTAAACACAATAAAAAAATTGAAACAAAAATTAAATTAATTAAATATAGAATCCAGAGAAATTGATCGAATAGAATAAAAATTGAATTATTTTTAAAATTTATAAAAACAAAAATAGATAAAATTGGTACTTGCTACAAACTCTCTATCACAAACCTCAATTCAAATTTGGGCGTTTAATAAAGGGCCCAATGGAAAAACGTAGTATTTTACTAATTAATTTGAAAAATACTCAATATTATCAACAACTGCCTTATTTAATTGTAACAGTCATAATCTCACCTAGGGGATGTCGCAGCGTCAACCTCACAAAAACTTTACCGTTAAGCCGCCGTTTTCATGATTTGCTTAAATGTCGTTAAGTAGGATTTTATTGTTGTAATATATATTTAGATTATATATCACTGTTTTCACCGACATTGTGAATGTGACCGACAAGAGTCACTGTTGGGTGAGGGAATCACAGCTACAAACAAAAATGAGGGATCAAGCTTGCTAATTATTGCGGAATGGCTTGCCTGAATATGGTTTGATAATTTCTCTGAACGTGGGGAGGCGGGTGGAGGGAAGAGGTGATTAGAGATAATTTATGTATGGAGGATGTGGAAGTGATTTTGAATACGCCGCTCAGTGAATCGGGTGGTAAGGACGAAATCGTGTGGAATCACTATGCGAAAGGGTGGTTTTCGATCGGTTAAAAGTGCTTATCAATTGGCAATTGATTTGGCGGATAGGGGGAAGGCTTCTCCTTCGGAGGGTGTGGCTACTGCTCGGTTGCGGGATTGCTTCTGGAACATTCATTGTCTTCCTAAAATTAAAATTGAGGCGTGGAGTATCATCGACAATGCTATTCCTACTAGATGTAATATTTATGGGTGAGTGATTGATATTGTCACTAATTGTCCTCCGTGCTTCAAAAGAAGAGAGTCTAACATGCATATTATTAAAGACTGCAAGCATACTAGAAGGCTTTGGAAGGATGTCTTCCCTTAGTTTGGGGATTTCAAGGACTTTTTAAAAAAATCTTGATAATGGGATTGGTTTTTGGGAAGGCCCTTGTCTGAAAATTAACAAAATTGACAGATACAAAGCTCTGATTGTTATCTAGAGTCTATGGAACTTTAGAAATGAAATCATTAATTGCAATGGGGGGCTCGAGTTTCATAGACTT
>JBBMEG010000018.1:3138291-3174903 GCA_037832605.1 Cyclanthera cordifolia
GGAATTTCGATTTCCTGGTAAGTCAAAGACTTGAATCTCGATTGGGCTCGTTTTATCTAGATTTTCTTTGCAATTGACTTTCTTTCGGATCGGCCACCTTTCGACATGTGGTTCGAGACCTTTATGGTATTAGGGAGCTTGTTCACGTTCTTGCTTGATTCTTCTTATAAGTATTAGGTTGTATTATATTAAAAAAAATGTGTATATATTTTATTTTTGTTCTTATTTTATTTTTCCACGTAGGATTTTGTAGGGCATGATTCTCGACTTTGCTTTCTTTTTTCACTTAGTCTATGCCCATAACAAACACGTTGGTTGAATTAAATTTCAGAATCCCACGAAATGTTTAAAGAGTTTGCTTTATTCTTCTACTGTAACACACAAAGCTCCTTTTATTGAGACTTTGTTGTGAAATTATGAGAGAGTAATTATACAAATGCAACTCTCTCCAAACTTGCATTCAAAGCTTTCGTGTAAGAATCTTTAAGAGTAAAGGAAACTACACCTTAGTCTTTAAGAGTTAAAAAAAAAAAGGGCACACCATAAACAGTTTAGTCTCTATAGTTTAATAAGTTGTATTGTTAATGTGTGGTTGTCTCGTTTGTTCTGTGGTAAAAGAAAAGAGTTTCGAAAGAGAAATATGTGTTTGTTTAAGTTTTATGGAGCTATTTATAAATGAGTTGTTATAACTACTCTTCAAAAAATCTTTTCCAAACGATCTATTACTGTAAGTTCTCTTTTTCTCATGCAATTGTTTATCCAAACACTCCCTTTACATTTGTGTTGGTGTAATTCATAAGAAAGTAAATTAAAGGGAGATAAAGAGGGAGTGGGGGACATTGCTGCGTTGAGGATAGGATGTGTTAAAAAGTGAGTGAAAGAGAGACACGTACGTGGTGGTGGGGAGAGCTTCATATAAGCCTTGGACTTTACGTTTTGTTTAATTATATGATCAGGTTGGTTGCTGCTTTGTCACACTTTCATTTTTTTCAGTTGGGACCCCTCATGAAGCTGTAAAACCCTTCTTTCTGCTTTCTCTTGTTATACTCGATTCTTCTTCTTTCAATCGGGTGGTTTTGCACCTTTAAAATTTTTACGATCGAATGCCTTTAAAACATCTATCTGGAACTCACGTAAAGAGTTGTTTGGGTAGAATGATTTGGTGATGACGAGCATTGGCTTGGATAAGATATACCTCGGTTTAGTATGATTGAGTTATGAGTGGTGGTGAGAGAAAATTGCCGTTTGATCGATGAGTTTGAAGTGATTGTCATGAAAAACTTGTTTGGCATGAGGTAATGTTGATATTATATAAAGAAGGGTTTATGGAGGTTTTCATTAAAGTTTTTTCAAAATTTCTCAGATTGCATCTGTCGAACGTGAGGATACCTCTCCAACCACATCATATCTAAACAGTCTCGAGGTTATGTTTGCTTTTTATAGAAGAAGAAGAATGAAAATCGACTACTTTTCTACGTCCTATTGTTTGAATTTGGCGGAAAAACAACAATCCTAATCATTCATAAAACTCTCCATCAAATTCCATATTAAACCCTCCATCAAACTTCAGATCAAACTTATCGGTCAATCATTTCTAACATCAATCCTCAAACGAGTGGTTAATCACTCAACTACAACTAACACTAATTCTCATATGAGTTGTTGATTACCCTACCATGGGTGACACCAAAATCCCTGAACGAGTAGTTAATTGTCTCAACCACCGCTAACACAAATTCTCAAACGAGTAGTTAATTACCTCAACCATTACTAACCTCAATTCTAAAACAAGTAGCTTCAATTACTATTAAACTTTTCACTACTCTCCACTCCACTAATTTCTACCAAATCCAAAACACGCCTCTACCTTTTGCATGACTTAATTTAATAATCTTAGACTATGTTTGTTTTTGGTAGAAAAATAGTGGTTAACTATTACTCTACAAAATAAAATCGTTTGTATTTGGTAGTAAACAACCACTCTTAATCATTCATCAGACTCTCAATCAAATCATTTCATCAAATTTCACATCAAACATATCATTAAACTACAATTAACATCAATCTCCAAACAAGTAATAATTACTCAACTAGTACTAACATCAATACTCAAACAAGTATTCAACCATTATTAATCCTTTCGGTCTTCCCCACTCTACTCTTTTCTACCAAAAACAAACCCACCAAAAAAAGAGTCGAAATAACTCACTAAAAACTCCTTTTAGAATTTATCTGCCCGAAAGGAATGCCTTTTAAACTGGTTTGTGCTCCCGAACCTCAATTTTGGGCTTATGAACATGGGCTGTGAGAATCATAATTGGGCTTTCAAGCACTATGGGCTTTCATAGTTTTTTTTTTTTTTTTTTTTTACTAATATTGGAGTTGATGAGTGGTGGGTAGCAGCCAAAAAAAAATGGATATCCAAATCCAGAGTACGTGGTGAAGCTTTGTAGTTCTGAAACAAACCTCAGCCTCAATTGTTTTCTTTAGGAATTAAGACTGAGATTGACTTCCTTTTTCACTCTGATTCTAAGCTCTGAGAATCGAAACAATTCAGAAATGACAATAGCAGCACCTTCGTTATCTCGCCTCCACTCTCCATTTCTGCATTGTCCTCTCAAACCCAATTCATCTCCTGCTTCTTTATCTGTTACAATTTCCAGAAATCAACCATCATATCCAAGCATCAAAGCTCTAGATCTTGACCAAAACACGGTTAGCTCCATATTTTTTCATGCACTCTAATTGATGATTGAAATAGGAAGTTGAAGTGAAGGTTTAGGGTACATTTTTTTTGTTTCAGGTGGTGGCACTTTCAGTTGGGCTAGTGAGCGTTGCAGTTGGAATAGGCGTTCCCGTTTTCTATGAAACCCAAATTGACAATGCTGTAAGTGCTCTCTTCTCTTGTTCTTTCCATCTCTCTGTCTGATACCATGTTGAATTATGTAACACGAACTCTGATACCATGTTGAATTATGTAAATCACCAATCAACCTAAAAGCTTAGAGTGATAGGTTGGGGTTAATTTAATTATATTAATTAACACTCTCTCTTACTTGTAGACTTAGAATTTAATTTTAGAAATGTCCAACAAGTAGAATTAATTTTAAATGGAGAGAAAAACGACACGGCAGGATTCTGATACCATGTTGAATTATGGAAATCACCTATCAACCTAAAAGTTTAAGCTGATAAGTCGGAGTAAATTTAATTATGTCAACTAACACTAGATAAATGACCACCCTGAATTGAACTCATAATTTTTTTTTGTTTCTTAAGACTCTTTTCATCACTAGCCTATCTAAGATGGTTAGTAGAATAAGGATACAAGACTATAAGAGAGGGTTAAGAAAGGGGAAGGATATCAACACAATGAGTGAACCATTAATCGATCAGGGTTCAAGTAACTTGAACATTTACACTTATCTTTATTGCCTTATATATTAGTTCATATCATTATAGTATTGGGATTTCTTTCAGGTTCATCAGCTTATAACCCATGTGCTTGTGTTGTAGGCGAAGCGTGAGAATACTCAGCCCTGCTTTCCCTGCACTGGTTCGGGAGCACGTAAGTTAATTTCTCTGCTTCAGGTTTCTATCATTCTAGATCCTAACCCAGGGAATTCTCCTGCGTTTCTCCTCTCTGTTCTTGCCATTCTCTAATTATATCCTTAGGCCCTGCATACTTAATAAGTTTTCATACAACTTACAAAGCTATCAACTAGATTTAATTCTATAGATTCAAATTGTAAAGAACTCACATTTTATACATAAATTTAGTTATATCAGATTTCAAGTTCACTAACCCTCGTATATAATCCATTGCTTTATAAAATTTAAACATTGCAACTATCATCGATTGTCCTAGCAGTCAAGAGACTCCAGAGAAATTAAAGGGTTATGATTTATGAATTCAACTCAGGGTAGCCGCTAATTTACTAGACTGTAAAATATTGTAGGTTAGATAGTTTGTCCCGTGACTAATACACGTAAGTTGGCTTCGACACTCACCTATATTAAAAATAAGGAATTCTTCCTAGATCTGAATGCATATTCGTGTAGAAATATGTAGCTGGAAAGAGGTTTGCATAGTGAACTTACGGAGCCTTGTTTGGAAATGAATGAAAACTTCTTCCACAGAGAGATGCAGATTTTGCATGGGAACTGGCAACGTGACCGTGGAACTTGGTGGAGATGAAAAGGAAATCTCCCGATGCATCAACTGCGACGGTGCAGGCACATTGACATGCACCACATGTCAGGGCTCCGGGATTCAACCTCGATATCTAGATCGTAGGTATGTTTGATGCAACTCTTGCCTCATTCTTCTTTCTTCCTCCTGTAACCTGATCATACATGAAAATCTAGCCATAGAGGTTAGAGGTGTATACAAAATAACCGACAACCAACTACTCAATCCAAACCAACCAAAACTAAAAATAGTATTATGTAAGTGTATAAGCTCAATTACCAAGATAGATTCTTAAATTGATAGGGAGCTAACAAGATAAGTGATATGAGTTCAAGTCTAGTGTGTGTGTGAGTATATATATATAGATATTAAGTAGACTTTTGAGTTATGGGTTGAAGTTATGGGTTGAGTTGCTCTAATACATAGAGCTTGACGGATTGATTAACCAGAAAATTCAGGCTGTTCCAAGATCTTCCTAATCCAACCTAACACAACCGTACATGTATACCCCTGATAGATACCACCATAGAAGTTGACAAATTTTTGCCTTTCCCTTTGAACAGAGAATTTAAAGATGATGATTGAGGACCAGCGGAAACAGAAGCAGCAACATTCACTCGTTTTGCTTTCAAATTTTTGCACTTCCATTTGGTAACCTTTTTCCCCGCATTCTTCTAATGTATATTTGTGGTTAAAAATACAAAACAACTTTGTAAGAAAAAGAGAAGAATTAACTGCACTCTATGCCAAGTTTATGACTTCAATTTCCATCGACTGCCAGAGAAATTAGTAGGAAATTCAAACTTAAATATGATAATCAGTAGCTAGTAATGCATGCAGGTGCTGGAAAGGCCCGTTAACAATTTGATAATCAGTTGCTAAAATGTTAAACAGTAAGCTTCTGTTTTCATATTGTGCATAATGCAGACAATAATTCAGAGAGAGAGAAGGGGAAGGGATGGTTCCCGGTGGTTGAGCCACTGGGTATCATTTCTTCAATGATCATGTTTTCCCAAAATTATCATTTTATTCTCTTCCTAACTACTTTTTATTCTTCTCATAATTACTTTTTATTCTCCCATAACTACTTTTCACTGACGTTATACCCATTATTTTATTTTCTCATTATTACTCTCCTAACTTCAAACACAATTAATCATTCTCCATGTAATCATTCCCTTTCCCCGAATACAAATAATTCTTCTAAATCTCATTTCTCCCATAATCATTTTATTCCCCTTCTACAAATACACTATAAGTGTTTAGGTTGATTGGCAATGAGCAACATAATGCTCTCAAACAAAAAATTCAAGGGACAACAATGTAAACGCATCTGCCCCTGATCGAGGGGCCAAGGTTTCAAGGGTATACTTCTCTCGACGTTTCGAGTTTGCTCGTGACATAAATTTGGTGTCTCAGACTAGGAAAAGCCAGTAGTGTCCTAGGTATAAGAAAGTGAAACTCGAACTCTGGATCAACAAAAAAAAAAGAAGAAACAACCACTAGAAAGTAGTATCCGAAATTTCAAATAAATAAAGTTATGCTCATCTAAAAGCTATTTTAAATCTTTTTACTATTTCAACTTTAAATTTCAATTGGTTGTTGATTAAACAATGATGTATTTTAAAAATTATTGGTTAGACAATGGTGTGATTGTATATTTGATCAAATAATTGGTGATTGAATACAAGGTGGTAGATAGATAACATCATATGATATGGACATGCATGATAAAATGACAATGTGCAACTTGTAAAACGGGAGAAAAAAAATCACTATTGTAAAATGATATGGACATGATAAAATGACAATCACAATGTTCAAGCCAATATTATAAGTTTTTTTTTTTTTTTTTTAATTAGAGAATTGGATAAATATGTTAGTTACTAGAACAACTATCATACAAGTTGAGCTAAGTTTATATTAGCATAATCATATTATTTATAATATTATTATCTTCTCTAAAAAAATGCACTAAGAATATAATAAAATAAAATTTTATTCAAAAGTTAAGTTCAACTAACTAGATGTATTTAAAGTAAGAGTTTTAATCTTCAAAAAAAAAAAAAAAAAAAAAGAGATTTTTAAATAAAAATGTTGCCAATTAAAACTCTTACTTTAAATATTTTTATTAAAAAAATTAAAAAATAATTATCTTGCAATAATGAATATGATTATTCCATAAGAGCAAAACTAAGCCAGACAACCATAGGAAGATAATGCAACATTAATTGATTAATGTATACGTTATTGTCATAAAAATTACTATTGAATATTACAAATTTATACAAACAAGAATATTAGCATGGATGGATGGTCATGGCGATTATGGCCAAGACCTCCCAAAATTTTGAAAATTAAATATTTTACATGTATAAATAAATCAATTTGTAATTTCCACACAATTTTTATCTTTCAATTAATATTATTTAGATCAGCTCATGAGCACTAGGGCTCAACAATATAAATGTCTATTTATAATTAAATGGTCATTGTATGCTAAGAATTTATATTTAGTTTATTTGAAAGCTCAAAATTAATGGTTTAATTTGGACACAAATCTTTTCAAAAATTACACAAAGAAACTAAAGCAAATCTCCTATCAACACATGGTTTGGATAATAACCTCTTTTGATAAGGTTATTTAAATGATTATTTAAATAATTTTGAATGAAAAATTATAATAAAAATATGAGTAAAACAATATCTTTATGAACTTTTAAAAGTCTAATTTTAGTCATAAACTTTAAGGTTTGTTTCGTTTCGGTCCCCTGATCTTTCAAAAAAGCTTAAAATCAGTCATTTGAAGAAAAAAATTTGTTTATTTTTCATTTAACAAAATCAACATGTTCCTTCATAAATTTTTAAAATATTTTCACATTTTATCTTTAATTGTATTAAAATTATTCATAATATTGAATAAATTTCAATTGATATTGACTTCAAATTTACGATAAAAACCAATTTTAAGTTATTTTCAATGTTTAAGAATTAAAATTGAACTTTTAATAGTTCATAGGCTAAAATGAAACAAAACTCAAATTTCAAAAACTAAAATTGAATTTAAAAATTCAGAAATCAAAATAGAACAAAAATAAAAAATTCAACTTACAAAATTATATTTTATCTTACAAACATCAAAATATGAAATTATTTAAAAAATAATTATAAAAATTCAATATTAATAACTTCTTAAAATCTTCGTACAAACACTCATAATAAATATTGGGCACATCATTTAATACCGACGGCGCGTGTATTTGACGGCCAGTGATCTGACCGTCCATCCATTTGTGCCCAATGAAAAAGACACATAAACACACAGCCAACTAAGCAATCATATACACATTAATAAATCGCGAAATTTGATAACGTCCCGCGTGAAAACATATATGTCGGTGACAAGCAAAACAAATTCAAAACAAAAGGATCATCGATTCCAATTCATCTTCTTCCTCTGCTCTGGCCAGACCCAAATTTCCTCTCATTTCTTTAATTAGGGTTCGTTCCATTATCTTCCAATCTCCACCAACCATTTCCTTTAATCACATTTCCCTTAATCAATCGAGCAACAAAAGAGGGGACAGCCAGATCTTGATTCGACAGGCTCCCTTCAGCAACAGATTTCTCCCACCTACCCCCACCTCTAAATCTAATTGCAATGCTCCACATTGCTGCATTGAATTGGATCGCTGTTCTTTGATTGTTGTGAGCGTTTGCATTTACGCAATAGCTTTGCGCAAAATGGGGGAGAGATCGAAGTCCAGAGGGTGTTGTGGATGGTTTCTGGTGTTGGTGATTCTTGGTTTGATAGCTTGTGCTATTGTATTTGCAGTTAAGAAGAACTCGAGTGGCTCTGATGATGAGCCTGCTCCAGTTCCAGGTCCTCCTGGTGCAATCCAGAAGAAATACGCTGATGCTCTCAAGATGGCCATGAGGTTTTTCGATGTGCAGAAGTGTAATGTCTCCTTCTCAGTTTTTTATTCTTTTTTTTTTTGTTTCTCTTCAATGTAAATGTTTGGTAGCTATTCAATTTACGTTGTAGACCATATAGTGCCTAGGATCTTGCCAACTCCTAGACATTTTATGTGATCAAATATATTGATTATGATTTATATTTTCGTATTGTGTTTTGTTATATGCGTGTGTTGCGTCAAATGACACCCACATTGATGGTTCTCACTCAACAAACTGTTAGAACCGTCAAATGATTGACTATATAAATTATCTTAAAACTTTTATCCATGTGACTCATTATTTTGTATTTTGTACGATTTTCTAAACAAAATGGTTTTTCTTTCTAACTTCGCAACATTAGTAAATTACATAAATCTATCTGTTCGTATATCGTTCTTTTATTATTTGATTGTTGGTTACGATTTCTGTCACAACAGTGTGGAAAAGTGTATACCAAACATATTTCAATTTGATGCTCTGTTTTCTTTGCTAGCTGTATGAATTTAGAACAAATATGACATTTTTGCGATGTATCTGAACTTAGAGGTTTAACTGCAGCTGGGAAGTTGGTAGATAACAATATACCGTGGAGAGGAGATTCGGGGTTGACAGATGGAGATGAAGCAAAATTAGATCTGTCTAAGGGGATGTATGATGCAGGGGATCACATGAAGTTCGGTTTCCCAATGGCTTTTACTGCAACGGTGTTATCTTGGTCTATTCTTGAGTATGGAGATCAGATGGATGTGGTGGGTCAATTGGATCCTGCCAAAGATTCTCTAAAGTGGATTACGGACTTTCTTATCAATGCCCATCCTTCAGAAAATGTGCTTTACATTCAGGTATAACAGGGTTTATTTACTCACATTTTTGTTCATTGTGAATTGTAGATTCCATTAGTTTAGAAACTACAGACGTTTTGCATGTTAAGCAATCTTTCTTATCGCAAGTTATAGACTGAGCAACAGCTGAGAACTTCAATTTATTCTCTAGGATGATCATGCTTAGAGCACTTTGTTAAGGATCTCACGTTGAAAAGGTGAGGATATCTCTTAACATTTATGCGATAGAAGAACTATTTCACACATTACCAATTAATTTTAAGATAGAATTTTGTATCATGTTATATGATATCAGATTTCATTAAATTCAAACGAGTTATGGTGTCTAATAAAATTTGAAATTGAGATTGATCAAAGATTAACCCAAAGTGGCACCATCTTGAAGGGACATGACGGAAATGTGAGAAGCATTTATAAGATATATGAGCTACTTCACTGCTTGAGATTCACCGCTTGAGATGAAACTCCATATTAGGAAGGCTCATTTTTAGTGGTTTAATCTATATTTCAGATTAAAATGTCTTGTCTTTTGTGAGTTGTGCATTAGAAAATATCTTATATAATCTTTTGGTGTAATTTGCAGGTCGGGGATCCTAAGGTAGACCATGCCTGTTGGGAAAGGCCAGAAACCATGTCTGGGAAACGGCCACTCACGCAGATCAATGCCTCTGTTCCAGGAACTGAGGTTGCAGCAGAAACTGCTGCAGCTATGGCTTCAGCATCTCTTGTGTACAAGAAAACTGATCCCACCTATTCAAGCTTGCTTCTAAAGCATGCCGAAGAATTGTTTTCTTTTGCCGATGGACACCGAGGTGTGTACAGTATCAACATTCCTCAAGTCCGAAACTTCTACAATTCTACAGGATACGGAGATGAACTTCTATGGGCTGCAAGCTGGCTGTACCATGCAACAGAGGATGAAGCCTACCTTGATTATGTGTCTGGAGGCAATGGAAAATTGTATGCGAAATGGGGAAGCCCGACCTGGTTTAGCTGGGACGACAAGCATGCCGCAACTCAAGTAGGCATCTCTTTTATCTAAAGCTTGAGCCAAACAAATGCCTTTTAAGTCAACCTTCTTTCCATTTGTGTTTTAAATCACCAATAACCCAAAAGCTTAAGCTAGTGGGTTGAGATAGATTTAATTATATCAACCAATACTATCTCTCACTTGTGAATTTAGAAATTTAAGAAATACCCGACAAATAAAATTCAATTTTAATTGGAGAGAAAAAAATGTGGTATAGATTCAAATTCAGAATCTTCTGCTCTGATATCATGTTGAATTAGGTTAAATCACCAATCAGCCAAAAAATTTAAGTTTAGAGGGTTGAGGTCATTTTAACTATATCATCAACCAACAATTTGGATTTGTTTCATCTGAAATTATTGTTGCTGTATACGGTTTACAGCCTGAAAGAACCTCAGTTCTCATTGAATTTAGAAGCTAACAGTGAACAATGTAACATAAGGGAATCGGATCTTTTGAAGTGTTTGTTGAACCATGGTATGAGAGGCGAAACATTAGATTGTCGTATCGAACACAATTCATCTGCTGTATGGCTCAGATATAGCAAGCTGTCACTACATTGCAAATATCATATCGTTATTATTTCCATCTCATGCAAAATAGGGCATTTCTTTCCCTCTGTAACTCTGTTTGGAATCAAGACAATAAACTACATTAAAAACTGAACATTCTAAATTTTGTATGAAAAGAAATTTAGACTAATATACTTGTGAGCCATCATTGATTTGCTTAATGTTTAAAATAGTCACCAAGAACTAAGAGGTGATGAGTTCAAATCATTAGACACCTATCTAGAAAATAATTTTCTACAAGTTTCCTCACAATCAAATGAGAATAATCGAGATGCATGTAAATTTGCCTGTATAAAAAAACAGTAATATACTTGCGAGGAAAAGTTAAAATTTGAGCCGGTTAACCTCTGTGATTAGTTGTGAAATCCTACGAAGTCCAAGTACTTTGCTATGGAAAATACTACAACAGATAAGAATAAGGTTCCAATTCCAAACCATTTTTGGTTAAGATTAGTCTTTTGGAATCCAGTGAAAAGAAGGCTAACGAACATTAAAATCTTAACCTTGTTACTGACTCTGCAACGCGTATGCAGGTTTTATTGTCTCGCTTAAACTTCTTTGGCTCCAAAGACGTTTCAAAGTCAGTTCAAGCTTACAAGAAATCAGCCGAGGCTGTCATGTGTGGCCTAATCCCAGAGTCTCCAACAGCAACAAGCAGCAGAACAAATGGCAAGTAGTTTATTCAACTATGTAATGTCTTCGTAAATTGTGATTTCTTGTCGTCCCTAGAATCAGCAAGATTGTAAGGCTAGAACTTCTTTTATCTAACGATGATTTTGGGTACAGATGGTCTCATATGGGTCAGCGAATGGAACGCTCTGCAGCATCCTGTGTCTTCAGCATTCTTAGCTTCTCTTTACAGTGATTACATGCTTACCTCTAGAACTGCAAAATTTTCTTGCAGTGGGGATTCCTACACACCAGCAGATCTAAGAAAATTTGCCAAATCTCAGGTAAGCAATACCTTCATTTAGCGTCTAAGGTAACTTCATTGGTAGAGGCTTGAGGTATCCAATGTATACTCTTTCGAGCGAACTTAATTGTAAAATGATTTGTTGTCTCTCGGGTCCAGGCCACGAGTGAGCCTGAAGATTTGTCTTCCATATTTGGTTATAAAAAAACAAAAACCGAAACCTTTATATAGCACAAGCACATATGCTTCTCTAAGTGAAAGTTCGGGGCTGTTTGTTTAGCTCTTTTATAGAGTTATTAAAAATGAGTTTTTATAATCACTTTTTAACACCTCGTACATACGAGTTATTACTACATTTTCTTCTTTAAAATCACTCAAAATTTTTTGCTCATTTCTAATCAATCAAAATAATCACACCACAATTATTCATCTAAATACCTCATATATATATATATATATATATATATATACACGGGTTATTACTACACATTTTCAGGCTGATTATGTGTTGGGCAACAATCCTATGGAAATGAGCTATCTGGTGGGATATGGTGACAAATTCCCACAGTATGTCCACCACAGAGGTGCGTCAATCCCAGCTGATGCTAAAACCAAGTGTAAAGATGGCTTTAAGTGGCTCGACTCGACCAAACCCAACCCAAATATAGCTTATGGAGCTCTTGTTGGCGGACCCTTCCTTAACGAGACATATATCGACTCACGGAACAATTCCATGCAAGGGGAACCAAGCACATACAACAGCGCTCTCGTCGTCGGCCTGCTATCGAGTTTAGTTACCACCTCTTCAGCAGTTCTATCCTTCACCTAATGCAGCTGGTATACAAATTTGTGATTGTGCTATATCTCGTAGTCTATTACTGAATTTGTATTAGTGCTATGATGAGTTTACTTCTTGCGAGTGAGCATTTGCTTATCCTTTGACAAAAGCCAACCTAACCTGCATTGTCAGTTTTACTGAAATATATGAACTCTGAAGTGAGCCGAGTTGTTTTGATTCATTGTTTGAATTACATTTATGGGATGTAATTCTTTATTTGAGTGATATATATTGGAATTTTGTTGTTGCTTCGCAAGAGAGAGGGCTGATAAATTGACAATTCTTGAATAAGGACATTTATTGAAAATTTTAATGTAAAATGAATAATTTTATATATAAGATATATGGTGAAATTACATGTCTGATTGACTCTCCCTTCTCCTACGATACCGGGGCGAAGAAGACGATGTTCTTTGACCATTCGCAAGCAAAAGTTTTCCTCATCATCTCCAGAACAAAGGTAAAGAGCTGAGTTGTGTGCTTGAACAGGTGCCTCATGATTGTTACTAGAGCTTTTTGTGCATAAGTTTTTGTGTTAGATGCACTTACGTAAGGACGGGCGAGAGACCTCCGAATGGTTTCATGTTCCCGGGCAGATGGAAGGTGTTGGTGAACCACTACGAGAGCTTGCAGGTCGAAGACACATCGTTGCAGCAACCTGCATTATCAGGTTATATAATATATTTGGAGTGGAAGTTGACCAACCTTTATATTGGCAAACGGGAGGTTTCTAAGTACATGCCCAAGTACTTATTAGTTCTTGGGTCCTAATTGCTTTCTTATTGGGTTCAACCATTTCAGCTGTTGGTAATCCACAAATCGTTTTTATTGACGGTCAGAATTTCATTTAATATGACCTTGAATTCATTTGAGCAGAACTCAGATTGGCGAAGAATATGATCGGTGGATTTCATTTATTGGAACTATGTTTCTATGCAAGTTGATCGTGGAAGCTGCAGAGGATTGAATAGAACTCAAAGCAACACTAACTGTTGATAATCTATGCTTTCTTCTACTCTTGGATTTCATTTCGGCCTTCAAATGTACTATTTGTCCTAGAGAATTATTTGTAACCTGTCTTCAATTATGATTAAAAATAAAGTATGTAGTTAGGATCTCCAAATTCCCTATTATAAAAAAATGGTTTATTCACTTTATCAATTTAAATTCTTTATAATTATACTTTAGATTAGCTACAAATAAAAAACTGTTATTTTTGAAAATTAAGGTAAATAGACACTTTAATTATATTATTTAAAAACCTACTCAAATTTTAAATATTTGCAATGATATTTAATCATTTTGATTTTGATTTTTTTTTTTTTAAAGAAGAACCAGATTTAAGAATTTAAAATTGAAACATACAGTTTAGGGATGTTTTTGCGGAGAACACGGCCCAAAAAACTATAATATTATAATACTTGCTAACTTATTTAATTAAGAAAAGAAATAACAATACTTACTTTATTCGGATGCTGTTTTTGACGAATTATTGTATTCCGGTTGAAGATCTTATTATCGCACATTGAAATGCGGAAACTATTCAAAACATCTATAAATAAGATAAATTGTTGCTATCTGATGTCAATTAATTTTGAGGTGGAATTCATACTATCTAATTATTAACTTATTTTATTACAATTTTGTTTTTGACAAATGATATATACTAGCTAACTTATTTTAACAAGAAAAGAAATATCAAAAAAGGTTTCCAAGTTTCTTTGGTTCAATAGATAGAGTTACGAGCTAAAGGGTTGTTTGTTTTGAGTTTTACGGATAGTATTTAGCTTTTGAAAAACTACTTACAAAATAAATTTTCATTCTAAATATTTTTAAAAACAACATTAGAATGACGTTATTACTTCTAAATATTCAAAATAAATCATCATTCTAAATATTCTTAAAAATAGCATTCAAACAAACTTTTGAATGTGATTATTACTTCTAAATATTCAAAATATATCAACATTCTAAATACTCTTAAGAAATATCATTCAAATAAACTTTTGACGTGCAATTACTTCTAAGTACTCAAAATAAATCATCATTCTAAATACTCTTAAAAATTACATCAAAACAAGCTTTTAACTGAAATTGTTACTTTTAAATGTCAAAATAAATCATCGTTTTAAATACTCTTAAAATCAACTCGGGGTGTGTTCGTTTGAGATTTTATGGAGTGTTTAGGTATGAGGAGTTATTAGGAGTGTTTAGAGATTTTTTTTTTTGTTATAGCTCGTCTGTTTTATAGTTTTAGTGGAGTATTTGGAATTAAATACTTGTTTGTTTCATGGTTTTGGAAAGGAGTTTGTATATGGTCGTCGTGGTGGTTTTGTTGTGAGTATCGAGGTAATTGCTTGTTTGAATGGTGATTTTGGTAGAGTGGTAGTAATAAAAAAAAATTAAAACACTTATTTTATGAGATTACTGAGCACTTATTTGTGGTTTTATGGAGCAATTATTTGAAGCATTTAAGTGCTCTATTTCGAGTGTTCGATAAAACCTAAATCTAAAACTTAATTAAAATTCTCAAAAGACCACCCTAAAAAGAGAGCCGGTAGGTCTACCCATATTTTGTTCTTCCTATGCGAGGCACATTAATAGTGAAGACTTATTTATATACGTCATTACATGTTAAACGCCCATTTAGTACTCAACATGTTTTCAATGCGAAAAATGTTTATCTAAAAAGGAAAGAACAAAGCTTCAAAACATCTAATCTATTTTATCCCATCCTCCAATTCCTATTAAAAGACTATAAACATTTAGATCAGTCACATACATACGTGCACGTCAATATTTAGGTCATGTTTTGACATTACTTAAACATTTCTCTTCTTTCCGTCAGAAAAAAAACAAAATATTATTCATGTATATTCAATATTTAGGTCATGTCAATATATGATCTAAATATTTCTCTTATAAAGCTTTCGATCATTTCTTTTAATGTATGATTCTCAATATATCTTGTTCTTTTGTGAAACGTCTCTCGCTTTTTTTAATGATGTTAAACCATTTTTTCACACCAACATAATTAGCAAGAGACAAAAAAAAAAAAAAAAAAAAAAACATTTTTGAAATATGAGTTGTTAAGACAAGAAACTTTAATCATATGTACATTTATGGCATTAATAACTTTAAACCTAAAAGTGCATTAGGTAGATGGGGGTAAGTACAACATAGTTGCAAATGTATATATAGTGCCATATATTATATTATATTATATTATATTTATGTATAGTTTGGCCAAAAGTGCCACAAGAATTGTTTGCATTTGAAGGTAATTAATTAATGTTAGGCCAAACACTCCCAAATTCTTTCGAGTCATCCGTATCATCTCTTTTAGCCAAACTTCTAATTTCTCTATTTTTATCCAATTTTCTATCACCATCTATCCCCTTTTCTTTTCTTTTTTTTTTTTTAATTCAATCAATAATATATATCGTGTTAAAATACTCTTATCAGGTGTGTTTAGATCGATTTATGCATACTTCCACTACTTTAACAAGACAACGTATTGTTTGATATTCTTTAAATCTCGAGATACTTCTTTGATCACTAGACCAACTTCTCTAACCCTTTTTTAAATTGGTGCCTTGAATTCGATTTCCCTGGTGGGTATGTTTGTTGAGTGAAAAGTTATTTCACTTCTAAACATAAGTTTGTAGGGTCATATAACATGTTTTCTGATATTAGTTGAGGTGTATGTTAGCTATTTTAGACTCTTAAGAATAAAAAAAATTTGTGGTGGATGTGTTATTTTCACAAAATAATTATGAATTGCAACAAAATATTTTCTTTGTGCGGCGGTAAAAAAAAACATGCTTTTTTGGAGAGAGATACTATTTCACCAATCGAGTCACAGGTATCTAACATATTCATACCTAACGATTTTCCACAAAGTGGTGACGAAAGGTATAACTTGTACAAATCTTTCCATTTTCCAATTCGATCCGATCCATTCGTTCGTCGAGCTATTTACTCGATCGCAGACATTTCTGGAACACCTCTAACAGAGGGACAAATAGTCAATTTTGAAAGTTAAATTTTAAAATATTTTCATATATAGTATAAATATTGTATTATAAAAATTTACATATAGGATCTCAATTTCATTTTAGGTAGTTCCGAGATTGGTAGTTATTGGATTTTTATTTATTTTATACATTGAAAATCAAATTGCCTTTCGGCAAAATTATTAGGACATCCACCATTGTTGCTCTCTGTTTCATCTTTCCCAAACTAATTTCCTTCACACAACGTGGAGGACGAGAAGGATTTTTTTTTTTTTTTTTTTTTTTTTTTACTCTTTTTCTTCTCATTTCTACCTTCTTATTTGGATTGTTCAAATGAGTTGAAATGCACTCGTTTAATATTATTTATTCGGTTCGTTTAATTATGCATAATTAATTATTTATTTAAACGGATAAATTAATATGAAATGCAAATGTAATTATGTGTTGAATATAGTTTCAAATTTAAAAGAATAAATAAATTGAGAAAATAAAATAAACTAATGATTTGAAATGCATAATTAATTATATGTCGATAGTTTAACCGAATAAATAATTTTATTTTATTATAAGTTTGGAGTTGGGAATTATGTGGGGGAGGACAGGTGTGATGTATTTTAATTCATCATTAAATTTTAATTCTCGTAGGTTTCCAATATTCAATGGTTTAGCATTAATGTTTGTTAGACAAAGAAAAGACAAATTATTCATTTCATACTTCAATTCATTGCTTTGACATTACAATAATTAATAATATTAATAATTATTCAATACCCACAAATAAATAAGATAATGATGATTAATCCGCCAAGTCACCTTAATTAATAAAAAAATAATACAACAAAGTTGGTTGCTTTGATTTGCAGGTTTGTGTTTGAATGTTGTAAAGTTGAAAGGCAGAGGAGGACAGTGAAGGTACTATACAAAAACATGCAATTAATAATGTCATTTTCTAGTAGTCGATTGTGACTTTAGTTTGATTTTTGTCGGTTTTGTGTCTAATAGATAAGCGAATTAATATTTTTTATTTTTTTTAATAATTGAATTCCGTTCGATATACAATAAATTCGATTTTTATTCGATTCGGTTCTATTTTGATTCGGTTTTCGATTTTGATTTCAATAAAAACATACAATTAGTTTTCGAATTTCTTCTCATTGTCAATTTGATTTTTTTTTTTTTTTTTAAGTTTTATTTTACTAACCAAAAAATAATATTTTCTATAAATATCGCAATATTTACTATCTTTTTACTTAATATTTCACATTCAAATTCGTTTTTACATCGAATTTGAATATCAACATATAATTTGTTTCTTATTATTTATATATTCGGTTTAGTTCCGTATTTTATTGGTTCTTCCATCAAAGACTTAAACCAAACCGATTTATTTTTATTTTCTATAATATCAAACTGAATGATCTAATATTATTCTAAAAAAACTGAACCAGTCCATTGGATCGGTTTAGTTTTGTTCAATTTTGTCTTTTTTTTTTTCCACCCCTAGTTGGAATCATAAAATTCGGTATCACAATTTCTCTCTAATTATATGTTTACTATGATATAGAATTTATTAAATCGATTGAGTATTCATGATATGGTGAACTTTAATATACACTATCTTGAGAGTCATCTCAAGAATCTAAAATTGAAAATGCGAAAAGATTGCTTAACCTCTAAAAGATAAGTGAACTTAATCAATATTGAGATGAAATTTGAATCATATTGAATAAATCATAATGTGAGTTAAGTAATTAATTAAATGATCAAAATTCATGTAATGTACCCAATAATAACATTATGTAGTGAAGTATTATTGTGAATATCATAAGAAAATAAATAGTTTTTTTGTAGTGATTAAAGTCTAAGCTTTTGGAAAGGTTATATTGTTTTGGCCACTGATGGTGGAGGGAAGAGATGAGATTGGATAATTAAGGAATAAGATTTGTGATAGTGAAATTACAAAGGTTGAATTGTATTTGGTGTTGTGCTTTTAGATTATTGGCAAAGTACAATCACTACTTCCCACTACAGTCATCCTTTGACTTCAATAGTTTTTAAAAAAAAAAATTAAAAAAAAAAAAAAAAAAGTCAAAGTAAAACCCACTCAAATGTTTGATTTATGTTCCATTCATCATTTTTCAATTTGATTTGTTATAGGTCAAGATACTATATTTATGTCTCTTTTTAATTTATGTTTCATTTTGATTTGGTAAAGTTAGAGGGTATTTGAGACAAAGAAAATGGAATCGATCGGTATATTTACATTTACTCTTGATGGCCAAACACTAAACCATACACTTCGATAATGTTTTTGATGGCCAGATAGTCATTATTCGAAGCCCTGAGAAATAGCAAACTATCAACATCAAAGAAAAGATGAGAAATGGAGCAAAAGTTATTAATTTTCATTCCTTTGAACTTATTCAACATATCGCCCCTACACAGGAGAGACTAAAAGCTTTCGCCACAAATAAGAAAGAGGTACGGAGAAAGCGGGCCTCCCTGTCTCAACCCTCGGCCAGAAGCGGGCGTGCTTTGTTGAGGATTATTACACTATTGTCTCACATTGAAAAGTTAGAAAATATTTTAACATTTATAAAATCGATATGTTCATCGTTAATTGGTTTTGAGATAAATGTTCACAGTATCTATTATGATATCATAACTAGTTAAATCAAAACGAAATTCAATTTAATAAAAGTGGTTATGTGAGAATGAAAAGAGAAATGATTGTTTGTGTTCAAAGATTGGGTTGATCCCTTTGCCAAACAAAAAAAACACCCCTAAATAAAAAATTATAGTTTTATTTTAATTTTACTTTATTAACCTTAGAATTATTACTTTATTACTTTTAAGTTATTATTATTATTGAATCAATTTAATAAAAAATTCGATTCTAAAAATAAAAAAAGTTTGTAGATTAGACTGCATTTATTTAACATTTCTTTTATGATTGAATCTCTTAATTTGTCTAATAATATTTCAAATCAAATCAATAACTTTTGCTGTTTTTATTTTATTTTATTTTAAAATTTTGAGAAGAGGATGTGGATATAAATTATAATAAAATCATGGAGAGAAAATATCTTCATTAAATTTTGGAAATTAGTATTTGGAAAAAAGCCATGGATGGATATAATTCAATGGGGGCAGGCCATTAATCAAATATAATTTTCTTTCAAGGAGAAAATAAGACCTTGAAATTAAGTTTTTTTTTTTTTTTTTTAGATTTAACCTTGAAATTAAGTTAAACCATATCTTTGATTATTTAATTTTGATCATTCAATTTAATAAGATAAGAGGTTGTGAAATTCTAATCACAAATTTGAGTGTAAGTCATAATTTCCTATTTTTCTAATTAAATAATAATCTTTTATATATCAGTCAATATATATGGACTACATGACATATCATCTTGTTCTTATAGTATAGTTGTTTGATTTTTATGCACCTACACGTCAATGTATAAGATTAATATGCTTATTAATCATGTAGCATCGTTTATTTAGTTTTCTAATATTTTATTTATTTTTCTAATATTTAAAAAATCAAAAATAAAATGCATATGTGACTAATACTTGTGTCACATGTTAATGTGCATACTCAATCTATACATTTATGTGTAGATAAGTTTTGTTCTATTTGTTAAAGCAAGCATAGTTCGGCTGACACTAATGATGTATTAGTATTCATTCGATCAGTTGTTCAGATATAACTTCTTATGTATGAATGATGTGTTTTTTGTCTAATCAATTACTTATTTCACACTCGCATTATTAAGACAAAAATAACTAATAACTACATATTTTATCCACTAATAATTTTGAACGACTTGACTTTTTTTTTTTTTAATCAAGCATAACAACTAAATTCTAATTTTTAAATCATATGTACTATACTCTAGTTTTTTTTCATATCGTAACTATACTAAGTTATTAAAATGATAAAAACTAAACTATAATTTTCTTCAATCATAAGGACCATATTTATAATTTACCTTTTTTTTATTAAAAGAAAGTGTTTTTTTGTTGTGGTAGGAGGTGTTTTGTCAAGGGACTAAATGATGTGAGTGAACCGAGTTATAGAAGAGATAAAAAGTTGTAATGTAATATATGTAAAGAATATAAATAGTTAAGATGCGAATAAAAATGTGATTTAAAAAAAATCGTGATTGAGGGAGAAATAATTCTCGATAACTCAAAATCGAAAAATCGTAATTATTCAATCTCCCCATTTGATATTGGTGAACCAACTAAGTAGCTTTTGGTAGAAGAGATCTGGTTAACCACTACTCTTAAAATACTATTCGTTTGTATTATGTAGTAAACAATCACTCTTAATGGTGGTGAGAAATTAATTACCTAACTTTTTTTTAAGGTTACAACAATTGTGGATAGGGAGATTCGAACCCGTAACTTCATGGTCCCTCGACGTTCGCTGATATCATTTTGTACCAAAAACAGACATAGCTTGATTGAAATAGATGTGCATGAATTGAGACGAATACATCATATATTATTAGAAAGGAATGAAAGTAGTAGAATGCAATAAAATATGAGGAGAGAGGGGCCTCTAAATTGTGTTAAAGAAGAGCTAACAAAGGGTAACAAAAATGGGCCCTTTTTGGCTACAAACACAACACAAACCCTGTTTTTCTCTCTCCTCATTCTGTTCTGTATTTCCTCTGTTTTTCTCTCTCCATAAATACCCCTTCCAAACCCCCCCCAATTCCTTCTCAAACCAAACAACCATTAAAAAAAAAAAAAAAAACAACAAATGGCCTTAAAAAAGTCACAAACCACAGCCTTAAAGCAGATCCTGAAGCACTGTTCCAGCTTGGGTCGAAAGAACCAGCAGCAATACGACGTTCCGAAGGGTCATTTCCCGGTCTACGTAGGCCAGAACCGAACCAGATACATTGTCCCCATCACATTTCTGAACCGGCCTCAGTTCCAAATCTTGCTCCAACAAGCCGCTGATGAATTTGGGTTCGACCATGACATGGGCCTCACCATTCCCTGCGATGAACACTTCTTTCAATCCCTTGCTTCTTCTCTTTCATGAACCCGGTTCCATCCACGGTTCACCCAAGCCGGTATAGCTTAGATTTTTTTTCTTTTAGTAGTTTAGAGATATTGAATGGAACTGGGAGGAAGAAGAAAAAAAAAAAAAAAAAAACCACAATTTTCAATGTGTTTTGAAATTGTAATTAGTTTGGGGAAATGGTAATTTTGACTAATCACTGTCAGTTCTTGTCTTTTTTTTTTTTCTTTTTCTTTTTTTTGAAGTTTCATCCGTTGATTTCTGTTTGAATTCGGAGAAAATTACCTTACACATAATACAATGATAATTATATTCATTAATTATTTTAGGCGTGTTTGGCTACAAACAATAGAGGGGAGAAAGCAAACGTGGAATGATTCAATCTTTCTTATCCTGGATACACCATTAATAAAATGCTGATTAAGATAAATTATTATTTAATAAATATATCTAAAATTATAGTCTTAATGTTTTTCAGGAATATCAAAGTGAAGTTAAAAGAGATGAAGTATTATCCTATAAAATTCTAAAAGCAATGAAAATCATTTTATTTTTAAAAGATTTGAGTAAGAGTGAATATATTAAATGAAATGGGGTACTAAAAAAGAAAGAAAATAATAAATAAATATATAAATGTTCTATTATAAATTAATAAATAAATACATATTTCTTTTATTAGCCATTTCATGGACAGCCGTTTTTGCCGTTAAAACTGTTGAAAATATGGAATGGAATCCTAAACCCGGCCAAACAGCCGAGGAATGTTTTGTCACCGATCAAATTTGATTTTTTTTTTTTTAGTACAAATTAGAGAAAAAAATAATAATAATTTTTAAGATGAAATCGTGATACTGATGTTGAATTGGATTAATATGACATTTTCAGTAAATTTGATTATATGTTAACAATAACAAAAAAAAATTTATTAGAGTAATAATGATTATTAAACTTCAAGTATCCACCTAATCCTTCTTCTGCTTTTTATTTATTTTATTTATTTTATTTATTTTTTATTTTTCTTTTCCTAAATATTCGTTTGTGGTGTATACTTCAAAATTGAAATGAAAGGTGCCAACCCAATGACGAAGGATTGTTTGAGGTTGAAATCAAAATTGGTAGGTACAAAAACATATATTTTTAAGATTCTACTCTTTCTACTTAAAAACAAAAATTCATCATTATAATTAATTTAATGTTAATATTAATCCAAATTGATTCAATAAAAAAAAGATGTGAACATGTTTTCTAAAGTACCTAATAAAAAATTGTGTTTTTTTAATTAAATTAATAGGAAGGAATGTGTATCTTGTTGGTATATGTAATACAAATCAGTTTTATTAAGCCTTTCTTAACCATATGACTATATTTCTCAAGATCCCTCTCATTTGGATTTGGACTCGGTTCATTCGTGTAACCCTCCTAATTCCATGCCCACCAGCTTTCGTTTTGGTTCGTCCCTGAACCACATCTTATTAGGAGAGGTTCAGCTCTGATACCATTTGTAACCCCTGTAGTCTAAGATTCGGATGAGATCTTGGAATCCAGACTTGACCCCTTTGGGCCATGGCATTTCCTTACATCCCCTGCAACCCGGCCACGTTAACTACCCACCTCTAAGTGCTTTTGAGAATGAAGACTATCCCCACAAACCAACACGGGTTCTTTTTAGCATGTTTTGTCCTCACTCACATGCATCTTAAGAAAATCTCTAAACACGCTAACGGTTAAGTTCCTTTCGATTGAACCACCGAAAAAGAAGGTGCATCTTATTGATATAGGTAGTACAAATCAGTTCTAAGTCTTTCTTAACCATGGGACTATATTCCCCAAGATCTCTCTCATTCACATGTGGACTCGGTTCATTCATGTACTCCTCCTAACTTCGAGCGTTACACAAATATTATACATTTTTATAGTCGAATAAAATAGAACAAACTATTAATTCAACTCTAATGACATTTTGACCTATTCTTTTGTACCTAAGAATGAAAATTTAATTATGCTGACTATTATAGCTTCGTCAAATGGCTAAACATGTGTTCAGTGGTCTCACGATAATCACTTATATAACAAATAATATTTTATTTATTTTCATAACAGTCTAAATATTTTAATATTAAACAATATGTCTAATGTCAATAATCATTATGCAACTAAATTTATATCAACATTCATTCATAACCATTTCTTTTTATAATTACATTTTAAGTTTGATAATAATTTTAAACATATTGAAAAATTCAAATAATATATATTAGACAAATTATAAGTTTGGTTCGGATAAAGTTAGAATTTAATTTTTTTTATACTTTTTTAAGATATAATTTAATTTTTATGATTCGAAGAACATTAGAATTTAATTTTAATGATTTGAAATTTTTGAATTTAGTAACTATACTTTAATAAAATATAAAAAACAATTTATGTCATTCGTGGTTGTTGGTAAATAAAATAAGTAAAAAATTATTTTTTATTTTTTAATGATGAAAGTGTAAGATAACTGGTTGATTAAACTAAAAAATGAACATAACATTCCTATATTAAAAGTTAGATCTATATATTTAATTCGTCTGCTACTTATGAAAAACATGAACTATTTTTTAAGTCTTATAAAATCGAAAAAACTAAATTATATTTTGTCAAACCATAAAAATTAAAGAGAAATTATACTCTACATAACAACTTTTCATTCACCTATTTAAATTATAGTATTTTGTTAAAAACAATTCATACCTAGCAGATTTTCATTTATTTTTTTAAAATTTCAATTTTACACATCTTTTAAGTAAATTGATTGAAGAGCTAATTAGTTGATTGAATTTATCGGCAAACTGATCGAGTCTATGAATTAAACTACAAGGCTATCCGTTGAACTACTGGTTAAAGACTATCAAATGAAGCTAAACTACTGATTGAAGACTATCAATTGAACTGACTGAGACGAAGATATTTTTGTCATTTTACAAAAACGATACATTTTTCTTGTACGTAGAAAATATTTTCAAATTTTTGTTTTTTTTTTTTTTTTTTTTTGTTGCTATACATGAACAATGGGCAAAATTAAATTATAATCTTCTCAAAGTCGTATAGATTTTTTTTTAAAGCATGTGGACTGAAATTATTATTTTCTTCCCAATATAAATATCTAATTTATAATTTAAAGTATATGTATGTGTTTATATATATATATATATATTTTTTTTTTTTTTTTTTTCTCGAGGGTGAGTAGTGGCAGTCTGGTAATTTTGAGGTTTTGATCAATACATGGTAAAAAAAGGTAAATGCAGACTGGGTAGAGGCTGCGGTAAAAAGGAAAAATAAAACAAACATACGAATTCCAGGAAGCCATGTGGGTGGGGCCCACGGGCAAAGTTTCTCACTTTAAACGAACTCAGAGGATCGGACGGTTAGGATTGAAGATGCGGTGGCGGGTAATGGGCCGAAAATTGTAGCCGTAGGGAAGGACATGGGACTGACCAATTAAAAATCGAATGACTTTTATTAAGGGCTACACATAATAAAGCTGTTATTTTATTGTATTTTTATTTCTTAATTTTCTTATATTATTTATTGTGGTTTTTTCTTTTACAAGTAAAAAATACACAGCAAAATGGCAATTAAATCAAAATCATTAATTTTTAAAATGGTATTGACCAAATTCTTGAGCTATGGTTATATATTATACCATTTAATAATCATGAAGTTGAAGGTGTATAAAAGAATCGGTAACTGATCGAATCTAAACTATTCAATCTAAATAATAAGCGTTGATTGAATGTCATGTATTACTAATATCAATTATTAGTATGATGGTTGTAGTGTTGCATTCTTTCATGTCACATTAGTTTGGTTCTTATCACGCATGATCCGTCTATCCAGGTCCATTTTTCAAGATTTCATAAAAGAATTTTGTTGACTGGATTTTTTCCAGGCCTTTGTTTCTCTTGCGGATTTTAAGCCTTATATTTTAACTCCGGATGATTTGTTTGGATTCTTATTAGGGGGTAATGATGGTTGTTTAGTTTTTGTTTGGTGTAGTCCAAGGATGCATAGGATTAGAGGTGTTTTTCCTTTGTGTCTTTAGTTTCTGGATTGTCTTTACTTTTGTTTGTAAGATAAAGGTTTTAGTTGCTCTAAGAATTTTAATGTCATGTGGCAGAAATAGGGATCGCTTATCAAGACTCAACCTTGCCTCTTTTTCTTCGGTGTACGTAGTTCTATGATTCAGTCAGAGAGACCGATAATGCAAGATATATTTACCCCCTCCCCCAAACAATCGAAATATCTTCGAAAGTTTTTTCATCTTAGAAAGTTTTTTTATTTAATAAGAAATAAAAGGGGCCATTTGATTACCTGTTAAAATGAAGAAAATTTAAAGCAAGTATGGTATTGTATTCATTAGATTAAAATTAATAAATTTGAGATAACATTTTTTTAGTTTCTTTTTTTTTTCCTACTTTTATTGTCCTTTCCAAATTTTCAATGTTACTTACACATTCATGCAAGATTTCCTTTGTCATGTTCTCAAGATTCTCCCTCTCTCTCTAAATGGAAAATCTCCACATTTTCATATTTTAAATTTTATTTATGTTGAATTCTTGGTATTATGTATATTGCATATATATATATATATATATATATATATAGCAAGGTTGACAACTAATATATTGCATTGTGCATGACATCAAGTTTCAAACAAATAATAATGATAAAATTCTAAAATAGTGTGGAATATATGCACATATAAAATTAAAAAAATAATAATAATATTAAAGTTGGCATAATTCAACTGACATATTAAATATTTGAACGAACAAGAGATTTTAGTTCGACTCCGAAATAGCATAAAAAAAAAACATGAATTGGGGGCAATGCAAGAGGTTATAATCCTCGATAATAAGAATGTCATTCCTTGTTCGGATCAACAACAATAATTTTCTTCATAATCATTGTTAACCTCTATAATTATTGTTCATTTATCGGATAATGTCATTACATTCATTTAATCATTTTCATTCACTCATAGTCAATATTGTTTATTTTCATATAACTAATACTTTATTCCATTTAATTATTCTGATGCATGTCAAATATAAGTAATGATTTCTATCCTTTCAATTAAATAGTAAGATATGTTTGTCTACAACCGGAAGGGAAAGAAATGAAAAGAAAGGAAAATTAAAGTAAATTAATCTTAATGAGATTGATCAAATTAACATAATCTTACTCGCCAAACGTCGGAGGGAAGGATCCATTCCCTTCCCACATTATTTAAGCTAGCTCAACAAACATACCCTAAAATTCCTCGTAGATATAAATATTTTATGCACTTCAAACACAAATAATGATTCGTGTAACAACTAGATATTACACATTTAATAATATAATTTCCTTTGATAGTCATTCCCTAACCTAAACATATAACAATTCTCTGTAATCATTTCATTTATTTTAACTACAGATATTTGTTGTCTCATGTACGTATTCTTATTCTTTGATAAATGTTCGGTTCTTTATTTTTTGCAAAAAGACCCTTACTAATTTTCTCATGAGTAAATGTTTTTTACTTCCCTAATTTCTTAGTCCCAAAATTTAAATAAATTTGAAGAGAGCAATATGTCATATTAATTGAATTAATTAATTAAATAATTAATTAATTAATATAGGTATGAGATGACAATATAAATGATTAAGGAGAGTGAAGAAAGACCATGTTAGTCATAATCATAGTGTTAATCTTGAAGTTAATGCAAATCATTTCTGTAACATAATTGCATCTAATTTTTTGAGAAGAGACAAAATAAAAGGATGGGCAAAAAAAAGAAAGACAATAAATTAATTAAATTTGACCAAAAAGAAGAAAAAGGGGAAAGGAAGATTTAAAGAGATATTGTAGAAAGGACGAAGTGGTTAAGATTATGAGTATATGAACCTTTAATTATTAATATATAGTTCATGAACAAACATAGAATATATACATATATAATTTCTTTTAATCTAATTTTATAAAAAAAAAAAACAATTGGGATTATCATCAACAACAGACCAACGCTCGTGATTGCATCAAATCAAGTAGCTCCCATGTCACTTTATGGATTTACTAATTTAATTCTTTTTTTCTTTCTTATTAAATAAAAATAAAAACAGAAGGATATATTGTATAAATGTGTGTATAATTATATATTAATCCCTTTGCTGGATTTATGCCTTGTGTTTGATTTTTTGTTTCAAGATTGAAATATAAAATATAATGTGGTATATGTCAGGGGACAACGAACATACCTACATTGATTTGATATTGTCAACTAAGGAATCATCCATGTGTTGTCCCTCTTCTTATATATGCAAGATATTTTACTAAACTTAGCAGTGTGGGCAAAGTCCTACATTATTGTAAGGTTTAGAGAAAGATCTTGAATTTATAAGGATGGTTTAATATCTTCATTAATATAAGGTTTTTTGGGTGATGACAAAAACCAAAGTCACAATGGGTGATTCTGAAGGTGGAAAATATAATATTAATGGGAATGTTTTTAGATGTTCGTTGTCTCTAAAAAGTAGTATCAGAGCCAAGCTCTTGACTTAGCAGTGTGATTGAAGACTCTCGATATGGAACAATGAAGACTAATCTCGTATGGTTTATGGGCATTAGTAACAGGATACCCTATTTATCCACATAGTGAAAATTCGAATTTATCAGGGCCTAAGTATATAGGCAAAAAAAAAAAAAAAAATCTTAATATTGTTGATTGTTACGTCTTTAAGCATTATGGGTAAATGTTGAAAGGTTAGGTTGAGCTCTTCTCGATCATCCGACTTGACCCGTTTGATACTAGTGATGGATCATACTCTACTAAGTTACAAAAAGAGTACAATGTCGAGTTTGACCCGTTTTGATAGGTTTGGATATTTATAGAATATGAATTAATTTAAGGATATATGAATAATTTGTTGGAGTTCTCCAAATATTGAGAGATTTCTTAGTGGACATAGAGAAGGTTTAGGTTCTTGTTCTTATTTCGATTCAATCATGTTTGTTATTCATTATTAACGAGTCATTACAAATTAATTTTTCAACTCCTCTTTAAACAAATACATTCAAAAGAGATGTTGTTATCACTCAAAATAATCACTCAATTTCTAAACACTCAAAACATTCATTTTTAATCACTCATTTTTAATACTCTTAAAATAATCACTCACTTCTAATTACATTCAAATGAGTTATTGTCTACGATTCCTCCGTAAAAATCATAATCTAAATGAGTTATTAACTACAATCTCTTTACAAATAATCACATTCAAACGAGTTATTATTAAAATTAAAATTTCTTGTCACTCAAAATAATCTCTCATTTAAAATCATTCAAAATAATTACTTAGGTCTTCGAGCATATGCAATACTTGGTTGTGCCTTTTAAGTCACCTTGGTGGATTGGGTTGGTTGGGCTCTCAGCTCCAAACATCACATGGCGAAATACTCATTTGAGTTTCAATAAATAAAGTTTTAGTATTATTTCCATTTTTTAAATAACCCATTATTTATTATCTAGCTTTACTTCATATTTACTGCTTTTGTGTCTTCGTTACAAACATAAATGTCTTCTATTTCATTTCTTAATTTATTTCAAACAAATTAATACAAACTTTTCTTGATTAGCTCAACGATATTAATATATAATGGACAAGACCGTCCAACTTAACTACTGATACAAAAATAAATAAATAAATACTGTTCAAATTCATGCCAATAGTTTTGGCCGTCATTGATTTGGTTGCATTGACCATGTGAATAAATGCTTATCCTTTCATTTCTTCTCTCTTTTTTTACATTGGTGAGGGTCCGACCCTAACTTATGCATTATGTAGCTATGTTCATGACAACCGCCTAACTTCACAACATTAGAGTAAGAAAAAAAAACATTAATAAATTAATTCATAAACAGTTGATCGAACCTATTATCTTTTTGGTTTATAATATCTTTTTGGTTTCTTGAGATTCTAATTCTCATCATTTTCAACCTTAACACTATACACCTTAGTTATCTAACCTCCTACTTAGCACTCCAATCGTAATTCTTGCGGTAAGAATTGACACTCCAAAAATGATTTATCATACTTCACGTTATAATAACTTATACCTCAAACAATATTTAGGCTATGTTTGTTTTTAGAAGATGAGTGATTAACACTACTTTTCAAAAATCACTTGTTTGTATTTGGCAGTAAACAAACATTCTTAACCACTAATCAATCTCTCTATCAAATCACTCTATCAAATTTCACGTCAAACATATTATTCGACTACTACTAACATTAGTCCTCAAACAAGTATTCAACCAAGCAATATGAATCCTTCCACTTTTCTCCATTCCACTCTTTTTAACCAAAAACAAATATTCAACAACTATTATCGTAATCTTTGTTTTTAAATATGTATTTTAAACATCGTTTATAAAAACTCGTCGTCTACAGCGACATGCACCAAACATAAATGGCAAAATGTGGGGTCCAAAAATCCAATAAAATCAAACCAGTTAATCAACAAATTGATTACAAAAGGTCCAGTCGAAATTCAGTCAAAAGCTAATGTTAAGACAAGTATGAAGGAGAGGAAAGCCTTCAAGACCATATTTGCATTACATGAGTTCTGAGTTCTAAAAGCCACGCCGAAAATCAGAATGGAAAGAACACAAAAAAAAAAGAAGAGAGGAAAAATGAACAGATGTGAATAATAATGTACAGAGCAATAGGTACAAAAAAAAGAAGCTAAAAGAGACGTTTGAAAAGCATCATTTTTTATGCTAATTTTTCAAGACGTAGAGCTTCCCAAAACTAACCCTCCCATCTAAAATCTTAGATGTCTATGTTTGGTTTTTTTTTTTTTCTTTTATCTATTTATCTTATTGAATCAAATATTTTAACAGACTCACATTTTATCATGCAAGAGATTAGCATGATACCTAATAACTGTTCTTTCCTTTCGCCGAGAAGAATCGACTAAAACCTCTAGCATGTTTCTCTGGAGTTGGAGCGGATGAAGAGGAAGATGAGCTTGACTTGGTTGGCCTGTGTTTTGGATGCTTTGAACTGATAGGTGATCGTAAGAAGCTTCCCCCTTCGCTGTCAGAAGGGCTGCAAGGGGATTCTGCACCGACGACCGGTGTCATTGCAGAGGCGGCAGTATCCATTTCAGTTCGATCCAGGTCCAGAAAATTGGTGCCACTTTTTGATGGCTCGTCCTCGTTGAACTCTTCACCTCTATGACTTCTCTCGTTGAATGGCGATCCACCAAAGTCCGGTTGGGGGCGCAGAGATTTCAACTGCTTTCCAAGAAGAAAAATTGTTTCTTGACATTCTGCTAACTTCTCTGCAGCCGCAGCCAACTCTATTTCCTAATGAAACAAAAGAAATTACCGAATTCAACACCAAGAAAAATGTGCAACTTTAACTACTTCTCAATTAAAACAATCTGTTCTTAAACGATCTTTGTAGATTGGAACCCGGAAATGCACATAAAAATATGGCACAAGTGTTTGGAGATGAAAATTTAAAAAATGAGTGAGTATTAAACTTCACCTGGCTCTTCTGAGGATCACCGTCAATTGCTGAAGAACAAATCGCGCAAACCTCATTATTCCTGCAACAAAAGAAACCAAGGAGATGAAAATTTGACCCTTTTTTAATTCAGCAATATTTGGAGACTTGGAGTTGGGAGGATTTGAACATGTAACCTCCTGGTTATCAAGTCATCATGCCATTGAGCTCAGCTCTTGCGGGCATGACATGGGAAATCGGATAAATTGAGGACAGCCATATTGATAGCATCTAGCAGATATATGTATGCACGCTTATGCTGCTCGTGCAACAGAGAAAAAAATGTACATGACTAACCTTTGTAGTTGCTCTTGAAGATCATTGCACTTGGACAAAGCTTCGTGATGATTCCTCTTCTCGTCTTGAAGTTCGTTGTCCAAAGCTTCAGATTTAGCTCGCACAAGATTAAGCTCAGTTTCCAAATCCTCAGCCCGTGCTTCAAGTGACCTGTATGACTCTGCCATACATTTCAGCTGTGTTTCTGATAAGCTGTTTGATTTTTGAGCAAAAGCCAACTGTGATCTAGATTCGGCTAGCAGCTGCTCGGTTTCCTGCAGTTTACGTTTAGTTGCCTCAAGGTCCTCTGTAGATCTAGCTAAATCCTTTGACAGGTTCTCCTTGGCCAATTTAAGCTCTTCAATGTCCTCTGATGAAAGTCTGGGTAATCTGGAATTTGATTCATAGCTAGAGACTAGATTCCCATCACAAGGAACTTCAAGATCAGAAGTTGGACTAGAAATAGTGGAACAACCGTTTGTATATCTTTCTTCCAGTGAATCGTTTTGGACACCCTTGTGCTCTGGTAAAGCTACTTTATCTATACAATCAGGACTAGTAGCATCCCCATCTGTATCCTTGCATCCAATGAAACTAAATCTGAGCTCACAGGCTTCAGATAGAACATGAGACAGAACAACCACAAAGTCCACCAAACTTGTGTTAGCGTGTACAACTTTATTAAAGATCGCAGAGAATTCTTCAATCTTTTGACCCAGTCCATGCTCATCTGTAGATATTGTATCATGAACTCTAAAAGCTTCTTTCCTAAGGAACAGCACAAATTCATGGATTTGAGAGATGGCAGCTTCCAGGTCTTGGCTCATGTGCTGGTTATCTATAGCAGGCTGCGATAATGCAATTTCTCTATCTACCACTAAACCAGCATCATCAGGATTGGCTTGCCTGTCGCATGTCATGTCAGGGCATTGCACTTCTTCAGAAGCACAATTCAAACAACTGACAGCAGGTTGTTGAAGTGCATTGTGAGCATCTTGCACAATGCATTTAATATCCTCCAAAACTTTGCCCGTATCAGCATCCTTAGAAATCGACTCAAATATCATAGATATTCTTGACCGGAGTTTCATCAAAGGCAATCCAACAGAATCAGTACTCTCTGTTGACAAATCAATAGTAGAAGATACAACATTTGTAGATGGACTTGAATCCAGATGCTGTTCGGAATGGATACCATTGGAATCCGGGTGCACAATTTCAGAGGCCTCATTGTTTGAATTATCTGAAGCAAGGTTGGTGTGATTAGACTCGTTCGATAGGCATGCCAATTTCTCCATTTCCAGAAAGTCATCCATCAGCCCCAAGTGACTTCCACTTTCGGTTTTAGTTAATTTCTCATTTCTCTTCTCCCTAAATTGGGAAACGTCAGAGATCGCTGTTAAGGATAGAGAATCTGCACAACTCTGGCTATCCTCATTTCCATCTTCAGACATAGAGGTCAAGCTGGGGGGATGACTTGTGTTTTGGCAAGAAAAGCCTTCCACAACAGAGTTAGGGGAGCTTCTCAGGTGATTACCATTTTGAAGCTGCACCTCCAAACTCTGAAGTTTACTAGCTGTCCTGGCATACATACTTCTAGAAGTCTGCAATTCACTGTTACGCTTTGCCAAAGCCTCTTTAAGCATCTTTGTTTCCTCTTCCATGGATAACAATCGTTCTGTAAGGAACTCATTCTCCTTTTGGAATTTTTGTGAATTATCAAGGGAAAAGTCAGACACGGATAACATATGTGGAGTTGGAGGCCTACTAGGTGACTTCCTAACTCGAGGGTCTCCATATTCCCGGCCTAAACTTTCAACCTCAAGCTTCATTTGAGCAAGTGCAGCAGGACCAGGCAATTTCTTCCGCACAAGACCACGTAATCTTTGACATTCTGCTTCCAGCTTTGTTATTTTCTTAACTCCTTCCATGTTCTGCTTGTTGGCTGCTTCAGCAGATCTCATGCTCATATTCTTCTCTTCATTACGGATCTCTAGCTCCTTAGATACTATGTGTAGTTCATATTTTAGAGAATTTATTTCTCTTTCACAGGATTCAATATTGCCCTTCAACATCTCAATCTCAGCCTCAGCTTGTGACTTTTCTTCACTTATTTTGATCAGCATGTTAGAACGTTCTTGTAATGATCTTGAGAGTGCAGCATTTTCAGCAGCAGACCGAAGAAGTTCTTGGTCTAAGTCTGCCATCTTGGATTCAAACTCAAGTTTAATTTTGTCCCACTGCTTATTCTTGGTAAAAATAACTTCTTGCAATTTATGTTCATGTTCTTCTTTCAGGTTCCTTATCTGTCTCATGCATTCCTTCAGTGCACCATCCAAATGTGATGCCCGATCTTCAGCAGTAAGCTTCGACAGTGTTACGGTCTCTAGATGATTTTTTAATGCAAGAGCTTCTGCTTCAGCTTTTTCCCAACCTGTAGTCAAGCCACGGGTTGGCAAGTAAGCAACATCTCGAATATACAGAAAATTCAAATAGCTTAAAGTTTCACAATAACGGATTATCCTTTAATACAACTACAAAAACATATTATAATACCTGAGACAGCTTCTTCAGCAACTTTGGCATGCTGTTTTACTAGGTTGTCCTTCGTAGTCATCTCCGACTGTGCAGCCGATAGTTTCTCATTGAGATCTTTAATCTCACCCTCCAGTGTTTGGATTTGTTCATCGCTTGTTTTTAATTGATCCTCCAATCCGGTAAGATGTGAATACGACTCAACAGAGATTTGTACATAACTTGGCTTTTTGTAACCATCCTGCAAGAGAAAAGAAGAAAATATGGTTAATTGAAGTCTTTTATAACCACCTTTTATTGTAACTAGTAATCAAAGTTTCACCCTACTACATATTCGGGAGCACTCTCAGATGTCTCAAAGAAAAATAACAAAACATTTTATAATTAAGCTCACTCATGGGTTTGAAACCTAACACCTCCAATATTTTATGCTGGAAATCTCGAGCCTCTACCAAAAGCGACTCCTTTAAAGTCAGTAAAATTAAAATGTGATTACACATTCAAGTCCCATCACCATCTTCTTACTTTGTAGAGAAGAAATTACTACGGGATGGAAGAGAAATATTGTAAGAACAGAACTTCTCAACAACCCCAGTAAACAGTACAAAAACAAATTGAGGGCACATTAGTTTCACTAATTACCTGATCACCCTGAGTTCCACCCAACTCTGTTGTAGCATTGGCCTTCTCTGCTGTTTTCTCAGACGATTTCTTTTTCCAGGGCCAACTTCGTCGGTCCATGCCAGGCTGCATAAATTGCAGTAACATGAGGTAAATTAATGAGTTCTGAAAGGGAAAGATTACACTAATCTGAGTCAACAAACAAATATTCAGACAAAGTTAGAACTCCAAACTTCTTATAGCATCTTTCCTTAGCGGTCACTACCAAAAGGAATTACTTTCTTCTGATTTTTCGGAAGCAGCAGTTATTTTTCCTATGACACATGGATCGATGGCATGTGGAATGTAACAGAATTTTCTTAAGAAAAAAAAAAAACATCACGGTTTCCAGAAAATGAATAGCCCAATTCAACTAGGTCAAACAAGGGAAGTGGGCACAGCACAGATAATGGAGCATTTTTCTTTTGCAGGAATCGAGTGATGAAAGTATAAGGTTCCGAATATGGAAATCCAATTCTTTAAGCCAACATTTTAAGCAACAAAACAGACCACGTCCAAACGCTATGTAAATGCTATATAAGATACACAAACAACACGAGGATAAAAAGTTGCTACACGGAAACACCAGAACGGGAAGAAATTTAAAAGATGGCAGTTGGAAACTCCGCCACTCATCTCCCACAAGCTGAACCAGAATTTTACAGAAGAAATTCACGAATGAGTACAGTGTAGAAAAAAAAAAATATCGATTCAGATGGATTTGCATGTTAGCGATGTCAACTCAATGTTTAGTAAAGTAACCATCGAGATCTAAGCAGAGAACTATTGCTAGACAAAGATCATTGACTCCAGATGCCAATTGATTCCTGTTAGAGATAATGTAGAATTCTTTCGTCTGAAAAGGAAAAGATAACAGTAAACATAATCTCTACTCACACAAATACAAATAATCAGCCGTGTTTTAAGGCAAAGCGAAATCCAAATCAATTCGAAAATAGTCTAGAATTGTTCAAAAAAAATAATATACCAATTTCCAATACTGAACCAGTAAAGACAGCGAAAAACGCACTAATACCATACCAAGAAAAATACGGCTATCAGAATTACAGGTCGAAGATAAAATCCCTCGGCACTTGAACCAAAATTTAATAAGAAAAAGTGAAAGCAATTACCGACAAAAAATATAAAAACATTAAGAATCAACATCAAATTAGAGAAATAGAAAGAAAGAAAAACTCCGAAACGAAAACCATGGCCGATTGCGAGAACAGAACAAATTAATAGTCAAACAGAAACGCTCCTCATCCGAATTCGAAACCAGAAACAAACCAAAAGCTGAAGAAGAAACCAGTAGTTGGAGAGAAAACACAGAAGAACTCGAAATCGCCTTACCTATAGAAATGCAGGTCGGAGGAAGAACTAGAAGATAGAAAAGAGGAACACTCCGGCTTACAGAGAAGCAGTGAAACTGTGAAAGTGGAGAAAACAAAGCAGATGAAATTCCGGCAATGAAGATCCGAATAAACGAATCTAGAATCGTGGCCGCCGGCTCGGTGGAAGAGGCACGGCGGCGATGGCGACGTTGACGGCGGAGGTGGAGCGGGAGGGAGGGTGGGTGAGAGAGAGAAAGAGAGGTGAAAATGAAAATATTCGGACTCGGTGTGTCCACTAAAAAAAGGCAGGACGTTGTAAAAGCTCCAAAACCATCTCCTTTTTAAAAAAATTCCTAAACTTATTTGAAATTTAATTTTCCTTTTTATATCCTATCAAAATAAATACAAAAACATTATACACGATTTCTTTTTATTTTAATTTATTTCTTTATGATGACGGAATTGACCTTCACAGAAATTTATAATGACGGATAAATCCCTCCACGCGCTTGTTTTGCCGAACAAGCTATTCTTGAACCGAGACAATTGAGTTTTTAAACATTGAATGTTAATTTATAGGTTAAATTATAAATTTCATTAGTACGAAGGTTAGAGATTAATCTTTACTATTTAAAATTTATATTTATTTTTTAAATTTTGATAAATATAAAATTTACAAAAAATTAGTATTTACATTTGATAAAACTAAAAAAACAGTTATGTTATTAGTACATCCTACACGAATTAAATACGTAAATATAATTTTTAATATATAAAATTATACATTTTTTATTCACCCAATTACTC
>JBBMEG010000018.1:3176921-3193921 GCA_037832605.1 Cyclanthera cordifolia
TAAGGAAAAATAAGGGTATGTTTGTAAATTGGTAATGGAGGGTGCAGGTTAATTAGAGTGGACGTGAGTGCGTGGGGCCCAGTGAGGCAGTGGAGAGGAGCGTATAGTGGAGAAGCAGCGCATCCGATGACATTTAGAAATAATAATAAAAATTTAAAAGTAAAATAAAATAAAATAAACAGAGGTGGACCCCACTTACCCACCCGTCTACTGGGTACCACCTCCTTCCACTTTTTTCCTTTTTTTTTTCTTCCTCTATTTATTAAATAAATAAGAACAAACAAAAATAACTGATCAGGAGGTCCTAACAGAATTTACACGTGTCAATTAAAAACGACAACGTTTCATGAATCCCTTGTTTTCGCTTTTATTAGCCAAATATGGTAGCGTCTTCTACACGCGCCGCTTGACCCAAACACATACCCAAAAAATTGTGTTTGGACGAAGGTGGATTTAGAATTAATGGCATATTGTGATATTTTAAAAATTCAGTTACATGTTTTAAATAAAATATAATGAATTTTGTCGAAATTTAACTAGAAAGATATCTTTGAAAAATTGGTAAAATTTAAGAAAAAATTTCAAAATTTAGAATTAATGTTAACAAAAATTACATAGTTCAAAAATAAATTATAAAAAAAGAATAAAAAGCTAACTCGGACAAGAATGGCCTTGGAATCAGGATCCCGTGACAATAGTTAAAGTGTGTACAAACTGACTCAGACAGTTACGGATAAATAAAACTTGTCATTCTAAAAATCAATACTTTATTTCTCTAAATATGTGAATGTATGTGAATACATTCATCATGTTATTGAAAAAAAAGTAATGGAAGGTCAATGATAGAAAATTGAACAAGCACATCAATAAAGAAAAATAAAAATTCATCCTCAACCAACCATTAGTATGTGTTTTGGATGAAAGCCACTATCCAAAATGAAAAAAAAAAAAAAAAAAAAAAAGGAAAGGAAAAAAAAAAAGTCCAAAAGAATTGAAAAGATAGCACCAAGACTATTAAGGAAGGAACAATAATCTAACCACCATAATCAAATAATTGAGAAATAATTAACTTAATGTAGAACTTAATTGTGTTGTATGTGAATTTTGATAACAAGATAAACGATCTTTATCTTTCATGTAATTCTCATACTTATTCTTTTATTGTTAAATTAATAATATTAAACATTTGTACAATATTTTTTTAATCATATATATACCTAATTAGTAACATTATCAAATCCAAATGTATTTATGTGTATGTATATTTTTTGAAAACATGTATGAATTATTAATCATACATTAGAACAATAGAAATCCCATCATGTTTTTTTTTTATGCCCTTCCCCACTTGGTTGTCTATTCCATTCTTCTCACCAGGTCATATCTTGCTTTCTCATTCCAACCAACTTAACAATCACATAAAAACATATATATAAATATAAATAAATATATAATTATTCATCCTCTCCTATACTTTGATTCTAATTTGCAACATTAATTCAATGTTTGTCACTTTCCTCAATCTTCAAGTGAACTCAACTAACATTAATGTATGGTGTGTGTGTGTATTAAATAATTTTGATGATCTATTAGTTAGGTGAATGTAAGTGCATTACTTATAGTAGCTACAAAAAAAAAAAAAAAAAAAAAAAAAAAAATCCAACTTACCTTAGCTTATGTAATTAAATGAATATACTTTTGAGTGGTTGTGAACTTTATACTATGAATGTACATGGGCTGGGATGAGTTGAATTTGATTAAGAGAAAATTTTGAATCAATTCAAAATTTGTATTAATCTTATGTGTTTATATAACATAATCTTTATTTAATTTTAAAGATATATATATACACACACATATATATAGTAAAAATTTATATTAATCATTCGATCTCGTTTTATATCATGATATTTATGTTTTAAAAATTTAAACAATATTTTAATAATTATGCATACATAATTGTAAAAAAAACAATACATTTTAATAATTAATTTATCCGAATCAGAAAATAATTATTTGTATGCGAAAAAACAAGCAAGGAAAATAAAATAAGAAAGATCTTTAAACAATCATTTAATTTGAATGAAAATCAAGAAATAGCTACTTTCCTATATAAAACAAGCTATTTCATAGCCAAAAGGGAAAAAAATAGAGACAAATTATTTACTATTCAAGGTCAACTCCCCTTTCCACCTAATCACAATATCAGCAAAATCAAAACTACTTTATTGTTATTTAAAAAATAAAATAAAATTAATTGCTTTATAAAATAATAAATTTGTAATTAGTGGTCTAACCCTACATAGAGGTAAGACGCTAGTATTGAATTAAAATAACACAAAACAATAGTTTCCATTGTGCCAGTAATTCATTTAGTTGGGTTCTTGTCTTTTAATTTATATTAAAAAAGAATTACATTAGTTTAATAAAGGAAGGTCATTTATTTAAATCTTTTACCTTTAATTATGGTAAAAGTAATTAAAATAAAATTATAATTTACAAATATGTGGTGAATTTAATTGTTGACCCACCAAACTATTACAACGTCATGAAAATCACTATTTTATACTATTTCGAACCATACACACTTTAATAGCTAACCGACATACATAATATAACCCATCAATCATAGTGGATACATATAAGAATTAATTAGGTAACTAAGTTTCGTAATCATCAAAATATAAATTGCAAGTAGATACGTATAAGACATGGTCCAAAACATTTGCATTAAATCCAATTAATTAAATTGCTAAGTTAAGAGTTCGGTTCCGACGATTCTTGTAGCACCAACACATTCAATATCTCAAACAAGTAATAGCTCAACAACATTAATATATGTCAAAAATCACAAGTTCTCAAATATATGAAAGTCAAATACTGTTTTATAAAATCGAAATCACATTCAAATAATGAAACCAAAGTGCTAGACCCTAGATTTTTGGACATGTTGGTTAGGAAGAAAAAAAATAATCTACCAACTCACTTAGCAACTGTTTATTAAAAACTTAAGGTTAATTAATTTTCATATAGAAAATTGTGGGTCTTATTGCAATTTAAAATTAAATTTAGTGTAACGCCAATAGTCTGGGGTTCGGATGAGGTATTAGAATTCAGATCTAGCCCCTTACTAAGCACGCTTAAGTGTGAAGTTCTTTCGATTGAGCCACTGAAAAGAAAAGGTGCAGGTTGTTGGTATAGGTAATACAAATCAATTCACTTAAGCATTACTTAACCATGAGACTATATCGCGCAATATCTCTCTCATTCAAATGTGGACTCGGTTCATTCATGAACTCCTCCAAATTGCAGAGGCTACAAAAAAAAAATAATAATAAATCAATGACAACATTTTTTTATCAAAGTTATGTGAAGGAGCGTTCGAATGAGTTGGTAGCAATTCATAACGGGCTATAACTAAACAAAGGAGATGTTAATTAAAAGTTACTTGATCAAAATCAAGAGTACATTGGTAGTAATACATCACAATTGAATTTGCCATATCGTATCATATTGAATTTTAATGGGAGTTGTTATGCATGTATAATTAGTAAGATTGATGTGTCACACATGGCTTCATTATTATACGAATATAATATTAACTTTAGAGAGAAATTGATGATGCGTATAGCTGTCAAATTACGCAAAAGGTCAATTGAGTGATGGAATTTGTGTGGCAATTGAAAAGAGTATAAAGAAAAGTAAAGGCTGAAATATGCTCCATACTATATTTTATTTTGTTTCTATAATGACTTCCTGCAAATTAAAATTTAATTCACAAAATAGTTTTTATATTTTGTTAATGACATGCATTAAATAATAAAGTGGATAAAAATGAGTTCAAAGTTAACCGTTTAATACAATTTCTTTAACAATTTAATATAATTTTAGTGCTCATTCAACAATGATAAAATCGTGGGTTTGAATGTTCTATCTTCAATTATTATAATCTCGAAAATAAATTAAAAAACTCCCCAAAGTTAAATTACTACCTAAAAAAACAAATTATTATATCACAAATGAAATGTTTTAAAATTGTGTCTTGTCTTTTTAAATTTGGTTACAATTTACCCTTTTTTTTAATTAGGAAAGATGAAATCTTTTTATAAAATGCAAGAAAAAATGAACTTGAATTAGAAAAACTAAAATAAAAAAACGAAATAGCTACCGGTTAAAAAAAGTTGTTGTGACCACAACGAATATAATTTAGCTGATATTGATGATGCATGAGCATCCACTTGATCAATGGTTCAAATTCCCGTAGTATTCTTTAGATATGATTTTTTGTCTCGTTCACGAACTTGTACTCGAAAAAAAATAAATAAAATAAAAGTTGTGTAGCTTTAATGTAATTACATGAATACGTAAAATAATTAAGAGTAAGAAGAAGTGCAAAAGAGGCAAACGCGGTCGTTTCGTAATTACCATTTTGTGGATTTTTTTTTATTTTTTTATTTTTGTTAATTAGTAAGTTGGCGGCACATGCAACAATAAATAAATAAATAAATATCATATCATATAATATAAAAAGGCGTGTTTGGTTTATCATTATTTTTTTTCTTCTATATTATTTTCCCATTTCGTGATCTTTTATTGAAACAAAAGTAGGTCTAACATTAATTTTCATTTGTTTTTCCTCAAAAAGAAAATAAATTTTTGATATAAATTATTAATTGTTTTTGAAATTTAAATTTATTTATTGTTGATAGTGTTGTTGTATCTTTGTATCTCTCTAAATGTGACTTCCCATCAAATTAAAAGCCTTAAACAATGTTTTCACATATTTCTCTATCACTTTTTTTTTCTTTAATTTAAAGCATATCACATCTTTATATCTACCTATTTTGTTCGATTCTACGCTTACTTTAATCAATTTTTTTTAAAAATGTATTGGATGAAGTATTTTCGCAAAATAATTATGTACATATGTCAAAAAAATAAAATAATAATTATGTAGGTAAAATCTAAAATATTTGCATTTAGTGAATGTGTTTTTAATAAATTTTATTATAAGAAAAAATGAGACGATATCTATTAATACAAAGAGACTATATTTGCTAATTTTTTAAAGTGTCTATATTTATCATTATTTTACCGATTTGACTCATTTTTTAAATTTATGTTATTTTTATTGTTTTTAAAAATAAAAAAAATGATATAAATGAAATTATACATTTTTGAGGGACCCACGCGTTTACTTGAGACAGCTTGAATCCACAATCTATTTTTTCCCACACAAACAAATGCTCTTTCCATCCAATGTCTAAAAATTAAATGGTGTTTTTTTTGTTTTTTGTTTTTTGTTTTTTAAAATCTCATTGGATTCTTTGTTTTTTATTATTTTCTTTTTTTTTGCCTTTGGAAATTGGAACTTCTTTAACCCAATTCCACTTTTTCTCTCTCTCTTTTTCATACTTCAATGGTGATCTCATTCTCATTCTCTTGCACCTTTTTTTAATGGTAAGGAATCAACCAATTGAGTGCAATGCAATACATTGTGTTGATTATTGGTTATTCTATCAATTTATTTAAAAAAAAAAAAAAAAAAAATCCAGATTAATAGAATGAAAAAAAAAAACCCCACACTTTTGTTTTCTAGAGATTCCTTGATTTGGGTTTAAGTTGATATCAATTTTAATTATAATTTCATGTATTAGTTGAATTTTATATTTCACTTATATCTTAAATATTTCATTTCCAACAAATATTGAGTATCCTAGTAGAAACAATGAAGTTGAAATAGGGAGGCCAACAAAAAAAATTTAACAAAAAAAGTTGAAAATTCATAGTTATATATCAAAAAATATATATTTTTAAATATCAAAGTATTAAAAATTTGCAGTATAGAATAGTTAAAATACGTGTAAATGAGTAAAGACAGAAGATTTGTCGGTATTTCATATCAATTGTTGGAAGAGGAGTAAAAATGGTCCTTAAAAATGGACCATTTTTAAAAAATAAAAATAAAAATTGGACCTTTTTTATTTGGTCTCTCTCTCTCTCTCTCTCTCTCTCTTGTGAGTTAAAGGTTTAGATTAGACAAGAACCACAACTTTAGAGAAATGGGCCACAATCTAAATTGGATAATAAATAGGGCTTAAATTCACATGGGCCCATAAATGACATCAACTTCAAAAAAAAAAAAAAAAAAAAAAGAAAAAGAGAGAAGCCCTCCTCATGGTGGTTATTGTCCAAGTACAAGCCGTTTGGTTTTAAAATTATGACATTGAATTAACACGAGATGTCCACAGAGCAGGACGGGATGACCTGTCTCTCTTGTTTTGATTTCCATTCTCGTAAAATTTTTCATCGATGAACATATTAGATCCCGTTTGATAATCATTTTGTTTTATATTTTTGGGTTTTGAAATTTAAGCTTATAACTGTTACACAAACACATTATTTTCATGACTTTTATGCCTACAATTTACTTGTGTTTTAAAAACAATACCAAAATTTGAAAGCTAAAAAAAAATAGCTTACAAATATTTGTTTTAGCTTTATAAAATTTATTTATGATTCATATACTTACGTAAAGAAAAGATAAGACATATGTAGAGAATTGAGGTAAATATAGACTTGAATTTTAAAATAAAAAACGAAAAATAAAATAATTATCAAACCAGGAAGTGTTTAATTTTAAAATGATTGTATAACCTTATAAAATATAAACTATATTGGTACCACCATTATACTAAAGTTCTTAGTTGCTAAGATAGAAGAAATTCTCCTATTTCTATAAGTATTAGACTAAGAATGATGTGTTTATGCATATATTATGTTATAGGTAAAAAAAAAAAAATTGTTTATTTAATAATAAATTCGGGTTAGCTCCGGTCAAACCAAATTAATTTTAGGTCACCCAATAACTAATCCAACCCATAAAATTTTATTTATTTGAACTCAATCCAACCCAAAAAAATTTATAATCCAACTCAATCCGTCAAATTGGATTGGGTTGGTTCGAGTTATTGGAGTTGTCGGATTCTTTGAACACCTATAATTTGAAGTGGATAAAATCAAAAAATGTTCCCTAACAAGTGGCATTAAATTAAACTGAGTTATTGAATTATCAATGTGTGTAAAGTCTCCTCGATTAGAACTAAGAAGAGGAGTCTCGTACTTATGAAATATACTTTGTTCGAATGATAGATTGTTAGTATTATCAATAAAGTCTCATATTACTAAGATAACGCGAAGACATTGAGTAAACAAATGAAAGACAACATATTAACATATTTTTTTGATGATACAAAAAAATAAAAAAATAATAAAAAAAAATAATAACCATAAATCAAAGGAATTTAGGTAAGAAAATGAAGAATATCATGAGAATGTAGGGAGGTATTTTGTTCCTATTTATCTCACTAAATAATCTACCTTTTATGAGTCGTCATGAGAGATCATAAGAGTAATTCATGATGGACAATTATTACCAATAATTAATTAATACTATACAAAAAAAAAAAAATCTCAATTATCTTGTGTTTTTTGTTCTTTGGTTTAAATAAACTAGAACCAACACAAAAGAAGAAAATAGAATCGATGCATAATTTAATCCCAAAAGTGAAAAAGGTAAAGATTGTTATTTAGTACTGTGAAACCGAGCTGCTCATGCTATTGTTCAGTAGATTATTTTAAATTATTCTTCTTTTGTGTAGGCGAAATCACCTCGGTTGTGGGAGGTGTTATGCCAAGATTTTTTGTGTTGTTGATCTGTAGGCTCTTTATGTTCTTAATGAATTGCTCGGTTTGTCTAAAAAAAATATTGATAAATGATTATAAATGATAGATTATTTTAGGAAGTTATTATATTTAGCAAAAATAGATAGTTTCAATCAAAATTATAAACTAATAACTTCAATCAACTAAAATGGATGACTTTAATAAGTTAAACTGGTTTGAGGCTCTTGTAAACCACCGTTTGGCAAAGCTTTAAAATTGGTAATTGCTACTTAGATTCTCCTACAATTGTCCCGACTGCTATTTTTATGGGTCATTCCAAAAATAAAAAATTAAAATTAAAATGTTTTTTTATATCAATTTTGAATTTTGTTTGATAGTTTATTTCATTTTAGTTTCTATATTTTAACATAAGTTTAAAATTGATTTTGAAGTTGTTAATCATAATATATGTAAAGAAAAAACGAACATATTTTTAAAATTTATAAATAAATATTTTTTAAAAGAAAAATAAACTAAAATAATTTCAAAAAGACAAAGTTTTAACTTATTTTGAAATTTTAAGGACTAAAATTGAACATTTAAAAGTTTAGGTTCATGATGTAATTCTTATTGCAATGCACGGGGCGGAGTTGAGGATGACTTTACCATCCTCATCCCTGCAAAATTCACCATTAATTTTTTCGGAGAACGGGACAGAGATTTCTCGCTTGGAATACGCGGAAAATTATTCACAACTTAATTCTTTTATTATTTTTATTTTTAATTTCTAAATTTGTACAAATTTTCTCAATATTATTTTAATTCACTAAATTTTGGATACTTTTTCAATATTTAAGATAAATATTTATTAGTTTCAATTAGATAGTTAATTATGTAAGAAAACTATCCATCATAATGAATATTTTTACAACTTTATGTATATAAATGAATTAAATAAAATAAGAAAAACAACATAATATATAAACGGGGCGAGGAATCGGAGATGGAGAATATATTCCTCGTCTCCATCCTTATTAAACACGCGAAAAAAATTTCATCATCACCTATTTTCTCATTCATCCTGACTCACTTCCTCATTTCCAACCTAATCGAGAATTCACCGCACCATTAGAAAGGAGTCTCCCGCGGGGCTCCCACCCTGTAAAAAAAATGGACATTTTTATATGTACTTAAATAAGCAAACTTTTAATTTACTTAAATATGCAATAATTTGGGTGTGGTTTTCCTTTGTTGGGAAACTTACCAAACTAGTCAATTATAGAAAATAATTATAAATATAGTGACTTCAAAAAAAAAAAAAAATGTAAATAATTCATCGTGTATTTTCTTATAATACAATATTTATGACTTTATGTGTAAATATTTAAAATTTAACTACATTTATAATTATTTGGTTAGAATTGAACCTCCGCTACAATTTCCCTTCGTATCTCAAACTATCCTTTCTTTTTAAGGGCTTCTTCGAATTGGGCTTTTTGCAATGATGGGTCTCATGTTTCATAAACATGGGTTTTGATAATGGGCCTGGAACAAATTCTAAATTGGGCCATACAGAACAACTTCTCAAAGAAGCCTGTGTATGATCCGTCTGTCCATCACAATAAGGACTAATAATGATTATTGAGTTTTATACTTTAGTCCCTAATCTTTATGTGTTTTACAAATTAGAGCTGATTTTAATCTAAAAGGTTGATTACGTATTGCTTGAAATCTCATTTATTTTTATTGATTTAAAAAAATCCAAATTAAAATTGTGAAGAACATTCCATACTGTTTTCTATATTATATACGATATTAAAGTTCAATGATAATATTTAAATTAAATAAACTAAATTCTAGTTTTTAATAATATAATCATTAAACAAATAAAAAAATAGATTTATAATTTACTTTAAAAAAAATAAATAAAAGAGTACATGTCGCAGGTGTATGGGCCAAGTTGAATTAAATGAAGCAAAAATTAGTCAAATTTTCACATTGGTCCTTCTGATTTATTTCAGATTGGTCCTTTTGTTTTGGCGTTCTTCATAAATCGAAGTTCCCATGTTACTACTAGACATAATTTCCTTGTTATGCGGAGAATTGATGGCATGGGGTTTTATATACTAACATTTATTAACTTTGGTGTAATGTAACGTTGAATTACATTAATACAAAACAATAAAACAGGTACGCTACTAGAGATTTGAACACTCTTCAACTTTCTAAAAAACAAATATTTGTCGATTATTATTATACTCTGACCAATTTAGATGTGTATATGAGTGTGATTGGATTGAATTAAATTTTTTTATTTTTTTTTTTTAAATGAACTCGAAGTTTTTTTTATTAGTACATCTATCAATATGCTTAACCATATGTGTTCGTATGTAAAAATGGAATAAACAAATCAATCAGATTTCAAGAGGTATTATGAAGTGCTTCTTTAGGAGTTAAACTTCTATTGGTCCAAATTTCGACAAAAAAGTATCTCGGGCTTTTTATTGTCATTTACATTAGAATGAATATTATGATTTGCATATCGAACATGCATAAATATAGCATCAATAGGATAACTTGCGTCTTAAAAATTATTTGGTGTTTGCATACGATACACGCGATTCTTCTCGATCTTTAATTCAATACTCAAATTAATTGGCTCGGTTAAGTTAACTATACACAGATACAACAATTATATTTTTGGATGGGTACACGAGATTGTTTTTTTGTTTTTATTTCGAACATATAATTATTATTTACATGAAGTTTTGGGAAATTTCGAAAAATGAGTGAATACTCATTAATGATGTGCATGATTTTCTTTTTTTAGCTTACAATTGATTTGGGAGTGGACTCGAATCCATGACCTTTTGATTTTTGACATATACTATTGTCGTTGATTAATAGCTTTTATTGTTAATATATATACATAACATTGTATTTACGAAATTAAGTGTATCCATAAATTGAGGAGGTCATGGATTCAATTTCTATCAATTGTTTAAACTCAAACATCTTTGATGAATTGTGCACTTAACACTTTACTATGCTAGATAAAATAAAATATGCTTTAAATTAGTCCCCTAATAATAAATTTGAAATTAATATTAATATAGCAACAATTTTAATCATTTTAAATACGTAAACATAATTCTAAAATTTATATAGAAATATATTTTTAAGAACAAAAATATTAAAAAATCGTTTGTTTTAGAGACTAAAATTGACATTTGAAAGTTTATAAATAACAAATAGTATAAAACTTAAGCTAAACATTATAAAGTTTATATTTTAAAATAAAGACAAAATTCAAAGTCTTCAAATTAAAATAATATTTTAATCAATATTTTATTATATTTTTATAGTTAGTTTTTTTTTTTTTTACATAGTACAACACGTGCTTCTTTTTTCTTTTTTTTTCTACAACAAGTCTATTATTTCTTTAAATTAAAAAAATAAGTTGTTTTTTAGAACGCTTTTTTATGTTATCATACATTTAATTCTTTATTTAAATTTATATTTTTGAAATATATGATGTATTATTAAATTCATTTTTTTATTAAAGTTAGATTAAAACTTACTATATATATATATATCAATTTAAATGAGCTAAAAACGATTAAAAATATAATGATTAATATATATATATGAAAATTTGATCAATATAATATTTTAATCAATAATAATCTAAGAATAACTCAAAAAATAGGCCGTGATTAAAATTTAACGTTATTAAATAAATTTGATATTAAAAAAAATTATATATGAAACAAACTGTTCACTATAATCAATGTTTTTTTAATCACTTAAAATAGTTTATTGTCCCTGATCACTCAAACTTATTATTCATGTAAACATACCGTCATTATTTCTAATCATTGAAAATAATTATGGAACTTGAGTTTCCTTACTATAAAATTTTGTTTAAATTAAAAAAAAAAAAAAAGAAAAAGAGAGAGAGAGAGAGAGAAGAGAGACGACCACCGACCAGGGTACGGCAACGCGTTCATGTGCTTCGCCAGGGCAAATGACACGGCCCATTTTCGTACGGCCCATAGATTGGGGCCCAATTCTGAACTTCCCAATAATTATGTCTTATATATATATATTTGCCAATTTGTTTTTTTTTTTTTTTTTTTTGTATTAAATAATAAATATCTAGTAGCTTAATTTACGGTATAGTTAGTGGTTAGTACCATAATTATGCTACTTAGTTACTAACTACGGCCTTGTAACATCCAACCAAAAATGATTTCTCAGACACATAAACTTGGATTAATTATCAAACATCACACCATCATGTTTAATTTTAAACTAAGATAGCAGGTACAATTATTTACATTTTTATTATGTTAGCATAATACCAAATGAACTCTTATCTTCACATAAACATTAATCAATGAAGTTATCTATTTATTTTGAGAAAATCACTGAACTTGGTGCAATAATTTTTCTCTCACCCATAGTTATATAGTTTTTTTAATCTTACTTCAAAAATAATTAATGGCGATAAATTTGATTTAAAAAAAAATATATATTTATAATATATAAGGTCCAAAATACTGATTAAGAATTAGAATCCAGACTTTGCTCCAAGATGCTTAGAGTTTAGGGCCGGGTGCAAGCTGCCCAAGGTTAAGGTTGTTGAGAATTCGGTTACGTTTCCTATTAGTTCTTAAGCATTTGAAGGTGAGAAGACTATTCTCACGTTCTAGGTCATTTCAACATATTTTGTCTTTACTCACATGTTTCACATAGAAACTTCTAAAAGATCATCTAACTAACAACTATCGAAAGCTTAATTTACGGTACAGTTAAAAAATGTATAAATTGAGAGGATATATATATTAAAAATAAATAAATAAATAAAGGAAAAATAGACAGATAGGTAAATGTTGATGGTGAGTTGATAAAACAACGGTCCACATAAAGCAAATAAGATGATCACAAATTGACGACAAAATCTGTTGGGTTAATTTAAGAAAATAAAAAATAAAAAATAAAAAAAAATAAGAAAAAAGTAGGCCCGAAAATATTACAGCACAAAAAAAGGCACGACCAATGTCTAAGAAATACACATGGAATCTAGTATGGGACAAGGACATGCCATGTACTAAGAACAACTAAAATAAAATATAAAATACTTAAAAATAAATAAATAAGTTTCTATATTTTGAAAAGTTTACATCTTAAATGTTATAATTTAAAAAACTATAACTTAATTCATATAATTTAATAACTTTCATGAATAATAAAATGGAAATTGTATTTGATTGGCTTTTTTTTTTATATATATACAAATTTTTTTAATAGAATTTATCATGAAATTAAGTGATCCATCTATGTGTATATTGAATGCTAATGCATAACTAATACCAGCTGAATTATGATCACTTTTGATATAAGTCAATTAATTATGAAACTATCCCAGCAAAATTATAATAATTTAAGTCATTTGAATTAAAATATATATTTTTACAATCAAACTTATAATTTTTAGAATAAAATAATTAGAATTGGTTTTTTTTTTTTTTTTAAAGATTATTAGAATTGAAATTTTTTAACATGTTTGGGTTAGATGAAGAAAGAGAAGAAAGGAATAAGAAGATAAAAGAAGGAAAGTGAGAATAAATCAGAAATTGTTAAGAAAAGAATTCGATAAATCAAATCATAATAAGAAATCTTTAATTCATTTTCAATATGATGGCATTCCACCACCTATACATAGCTTAGGAGTGTTTAAGAAAAAAAATGATGTTTGATTAGATGCGTTATAATTCTAAATTTGGTTTATTGTTTGATATGGGAGTTCAAATTTTATTTCAAGCTAACTCATTTCAATACATTAAACCGAACGAGGGATATTTGGGTCATCAAGAATCATTCATCTTATAATTACAAAATCACATTTTTATTTTCCTTCCAACTAATTTCTATTATTACATAACAATTTTGTATTATCTTAATAACTATTTTTCAGTGACATCATATTTATTATTTTATTTTTCTTATTATTATTATCTTCACTCCAAAAATAATTAATGATTCTTCCTATAATTATTATTCCCTTTACCCAAACATACCCTTATTTTCCCTCCATAGTAACACTAAAACAAAAGGAGTCAGGTGAAACAGAGCAAATGGGCCTTATATTTTTCTCCAATTTATTTTAAACACGGCACATGCCCTTCGATTGGAGGCCCTTCTGCCCCCAATTACAAAATTCCCTTTTTCTTATTTTCCAAATGAAATAAAACATTCAATTTGCAATTAAAATTTGAATTTGGTCTTTAAAATTTCCCATTATATAATATTTCAAATGAAATCACTTTAATTTACACAAAGTACTCCTCCAGCCAAATTAACAACATTTGCTTCTAGTTGTAATTGTTCTTTCTTCTTCCTTCTTTCATTTCGGTTCGCCCCGACTCTGGTTCGGGCTCGGGACGACGACGGTGGGATCATCCCTCCACCAATTTTGCCATCTCCATAAGCATTTTCAGGAGCTTTAAACTCACTCCTCAATAATCACAATGGTTTAAGAAAAAAATAATAAACCCCTCCTTAATCTGATTAGGATTGGGGGCAAAAAAGGAAAAAAAAAACCCAGATTGGATTTAAATTCATCTCGGGTAACTCAACCGGGTCAAATCTGGATCTTTGACTTGCTCTCACTTTTTTTCTGCAAAGTTGCTGCCAAATTCAGAGGAATTTACAAAAAACGCCCTACATTATTACCAAATTGATTTCTCAGCCAACCCATGAAGTAACGGCCGAGATTCAGTCCATGAATCCAACCCCGTTCGGATTCCGACATGGCAGTAACTCTGAAAATCGTCCAATTTCATAAACCGACCCGAGTTTGACGACTCAGATCTGGAGATGAACCGGATCACATCTTCGAAAACTGACTCGTCGCAAGGGATTGCCAAGGGGCCTTGGTTAGTGAATCCATACTCCTCCTCGGCTTGGACCAGAAGCTTCTTGAAAACCGGGTGGTTCAAGTAAGTGGCCCGGACGACGAACCGCCGGCATCCGGTTCCGACGCAGACGGCGACGTGGCCGGCGGGAACGTCGGAGGGGATGCGATTGGCTGAAATGCGGGCCTTGTTGCGCCACCGCCTTAGCATTTGTCGGAGCCTGACAATGTGACGGATTTTGCTGCATTTTCCGATTCCGACTGACATTTTTGAAACCGGAGAAACGAGAACCGGTGTTTGAAATTTGAGGTTTGAGATTCGGAGGATTGGTGTTTGGGAGTTGGGGAGTTTTTGGAAAGGCGATGGCGGTGTTTTTTATAGACATTAGTTTGACAGAAATACCCTTCCTTTTATTTTTTAATTACTGCAGGTCCGCATTTATTTATTTATTTATTTATACGTACTGTGTATTTCTCTTTTGTGGGTTTTTCCATAAATAAATAATTGTACAAAATGGAAATATTTTTGTACTTAAAATAAACAACAAACTTGAAATTGACCTCAAACTGCTCATTTCTATTCCAATTGTACACATTTCCATCATAAAAATTTATTAAAAAGAAAAAAAAAATAGCCCTTTCTTCTTCATTAAAAAAAAAAAAAACAAAAACAAACTTTCCCTTCTAAATAATATAAAATATAATAACTACCTATGTCATAGGGAGTGTTTGTCTAGGAGAAAATGGAAGCCAACGAAAAAGAATAATAAAGTTAAAATAAAAAAATAAGAGTAAATAATTAATTGATTAAATAAGTTTTTTTTGAATCGCCAACGAAAGAAATCTCTTTCTTTTTCATTTTTTTTCACTATCTCAAATATCTCTACATAGTAATTTAGTTATGTAATTAATCTATGATGCCAATTTACCTATGAATAACGAATTTACTTGATATTCAAATATTGTAAAAGTGAATGATGTGTTTTCGTGATAATCTAAAACTAAATTGTAATATAACTATTTTATAAATGGTTAAAATCATATTCATACATTTATTATTTTTTGTTAGGTTTTTTTTTTTTGTTGAGATAAATATGTGATTTCATATTAAAACACAATTGGGAGTAAAAACACATACTCTTAACAAAAAAAACTTTTAAACTAACATTGACTAAATATTCATACAAAATAAGAAAATAACTTTTGACTGTAATCATTATTTCTGAGTATTCAAAATAAATCATCATTCTGAATACTCTTACAAACACCATTCAAACAAGTTTTTGACTACAATTATTACTATTCATTGCTCTTACAACCTCAATTCAAACATCCGTACGAGATTTTTTGTTGAACAAATATTTAAATTTAATGCTATGTCTGAATAAATAACATAAAATTCAATTTTAAAACACATTGACTAGTTGAGAAATAGTTGATATTCTCTTAAAAAAAAATTTAATGCATGATTTTGGAAAAATTACTACGATAATTAAATTTGTTAAAAAAAAAACACCATAACATGGAATTAATCTTAAACTTTGTAAAGTGTAAAAATTACTTTTAAAAAAAATAAAAGAAAATTACTTTAATATTCAATTTTGTATCAACTAAGGCTTGGAGCTTAAGAAAATGTCTTAGAATTTTAAATTTGTGGCTAGATCTTTCTTATCTCAAATAACAATTAATATATTATTCTTATATTTTTTGTGTATTGGTGTAATTTATTAATTACATGTACAATTTTGCTGTATTTTTATTTTAGAATAAATGTAAGTTGTCATGTGTTGATGAACAAAAAACAGTGGGCTTGTATTATAGTCTCTGTCAAGATGAAATAAACATCCCATGTTCTATTTATCTTATCCCTATAACATAATATGCCTTGCAAAATTTTACACTTGAAATCATACTCCAATCTTCTATTTTCTTTTAATTTTACCCAAAAAAAAAAAGAAAAGTTCAGACATATATCTACTCCTTAGTTATCCGAAGTCTGGGGGTTCGATCGAAGATTCGTAGTCGATAATCAGCACTTTTAAGATTACATTCTTTTGCATCTCCTTCGACCCTCATCCATCATTTTAATATTTTTGAGTCGTTTATATAAGAGTAAAAATTATACTCACACAAATGTCAATATAATACGCTATTATTGAACATAAGTTACATATCTTATCATCGCATGCATGAAAAAACATATCTATTCTTGATTTATGTTTAGATGTGTTGGGTTGAACCGAGCAAAAAACTAGCAAACTCCAAAAACTAATATAATCTAATAAAAAACTATTAGAAACATAACTCAAAACAATTCTAATAAAATTTATATATCTAACCCGTTATTGATATGGGTTGAATAGTTTAGACTATTCTAATGGTAGATTTTTGTTTTCTTGTACATTCTTAAGTAGTG
>JBBMEG010000018.1:3201038-3215873 GCA_037832605.1 Cyclanthera cordifolia
AAAATAAAAATAAAAATAAAAATAAATAATACCATTTATAAGAAAATGCACATATAACAAATTTTATGATATGCTCTTCACATTCATATTTATCTCTGTTTTTATTCAGACATAAATGCTTATATGAATATTTTGGTAGCTGCTTCTTTTTTCTCTCTCCTTATTTCTAGGACTATTTCTCTAATTACTTCTAATATAATTAATATTAACTTATTTTGTAATTCAATTATACTTTTTTTTTTTTTTAATTGTGTTTTGTTTTATTGTAGATTTTAAACCCAATTGGGGAATCGTCTCCACCAATAATTTGATTAAATAATTTAAATTATGAAGTTTAATTAATTAATAAGTGATTGAAATAAGCTTGTTTTTTTGTGGAGTGAAGTTAAAATGAAGCTTCTTTCTCTAATTTAGATTTGTCTTCACCAATGTTGTCGTTGTTTTTTTTTTGGGGTTAAATATGATCATGGTCATTGAATTTTGACATTAGTTTAATTTTGATAAATCTTCAAACTCGTCAAAGCTTAATTTTTTAAAGTTTATTTCGATGATCACTAGGTCAAGTTGAAATGACATAATACTTAGAAAGCGTGGACATTCATTTCAAAACCAATTGACAATGAGAGGAGTAACACACTCATCTTACTGATGTGGGATATTATGAGATCTTCAACACGTCCTTTTAAGATGGTGCCTCTTTCAGGGCTCACCAATCTTAAATCGGATCTCAATTTCATTTTATTAGACTGAACATCCATTTGGGCTTAATCAGCTCTGTTACCAACTTAGAAAGTGTAGGCATTCATCTCAAAACCAATTGGCAATAAGAGGAGTATATTATGAGATCCTCAAGAATAATGATAAAAAAGCAGTAACTCACTTAGGTAAATAATAATAATAAATTTATCTTCAAACAACAACAACCAAACGTGTAAGAATAGTGTTTCAAAATAATCACTAATTTCCAACCACTCAAAAAAATCATTCACTTCTAACCACTCATTTCTAATTTTTCAAAACACTCATTTTGAACCATCTTCAAATGATTTATAGTCTGCACAAAGAACAAAAACCATCACCAAACAAGTTATTTAGTACAACTTTTTAGGAATAACTATCCAAACGAACTATTACTAAAACTCAAATTTGTAATAACTCTGCAATTTTGCACGAATTTAAATGGACAATTGATTGAATTTGAATTTGAATTTAAATTTCTCTAAATACATACATTTTGAAGAACATGGGATGTTCTTGATTTATATGGAAAGCTTTTGAAATTAAAAAGTTTCAGTGTTTTTGATGATTTCATTTGACCACTAAATTAACTTTTATTATATGGATGTAGGTAGATGAATTGCAATCAAAATGGATCGTGGGGAATGATATTATTATATCAAAAATAGATCCAATTGATGTTAAGTTCTACCCTAACCAAATTTATTTTGGTGGAGTAGCACATCATTGTTTTCATTTATGCGGCTAAGTTTTGAAGAATTATGGTCACATTTTCAAAATAAATACTAAAATAATAATTAAATGAGTAAAACTGGTTTACATATGTACGTGGAGTGATCCTACTTATAACGTATATGACACAAATATTAGCTTCACATTCATTTTTATATTTTAATGTTATATTAAATCTATTTTTTAATGTTCACTATTATGTATTGTTTTGTTCTTACATTCTTTCATTTAATTTTTTCATCTTCTAATTTGTCCCGATGTATCTAATTCGAAAAGGTTGAGTTGGATTGGATTGTATTATTTCTACAAATTAGTTTTTGGCTGGGTCGAAAAAAAAATTTCAACTCAAAATTTTGAATTGATCCAGTTATCACGATTAACCTGAATCAATCCATATCATGTACACCTCTAATCATTAACAATACATCTGATTGAAAATATAGTCAATATATAATATTATTCAAAAGTTCGATTTTTCCTGATTAAAAAAAAAAATCATATTAACATTTTAGAGACTTAGAGTGGGCCCAATAAAAGATGAAAAATTTCATGAGTTTGATGACTGCGATCAATGTAATAAATAGTTTTCGATCAATCCACCAATAGTATTGAATTAATGATAGAAACATTTAAGAAATCAAATTTAAAATAGGGGAAAAACCAGTTGAAAATATTTTATAACTAAAATCCACAACCAAAAAGTTAACTCGTATTAAAAAATGTTATTGAAAAAGTAGATAAAACGGCACACATGGTTTACTCTAATTTAATGATAAATTATTTTAACTAATTTGGAGTTAATTACTAGTCTAGAAAGAAGTCATAAAAGAATAATAATACACAATCCGACACGTCGTTTTCTTGTACGTAGTTACAAACTTTTGTTGGAAGTTGGAAAAGAGACTACAACTGGTTGTTGTCGTAATGGAATCTCATCAACCCCTTTTTTCATCCACTACCGTTACTATCAATTAATATATATAATATATTTCTTTTCTTAATTAATTATTAAATTAAATATCCGTAGGTTATAAATATAGTATTATTATATATTTAAATACTCTCACTGTAATATTCCCCTAGCTGGCACATGCCTCTTCTCTTAACCCGGCCCAGCTATTAAACAAAACCCACTTTTGTAATTAATGTAATATTTAATATATATTAAAACTCTGTCGTTTTATTCATATTTACGTGCGTTTTATTTATAATTATCTACTTTCGGCTGTACCGTACAAAACAAATTGTTTGGTTAAATGGTTCAGAATTTGATTTGTAAATAATTTCAAGGTTTTTATTTTTATTAATAATATGCTCTTATGGTGACTAATGAGCTTAGTTTTGTTTTAATTTGCTCATGATTTTGTAGCTATATTAACTTTGTAAATATTGATTTTGGATAATTAGATTCATTCTTATTTGATTTAATCACTCATTTTGATTATTTTCTTAAGCACCCATGCATCGTAGTCTCTAATCGTTTTATGAGTTTCTAATCATGTTCTTAGCTTCTTAATCAAATGTTGATCTTCGGTAATTCTTTTACCTAATTTAAATTTATTGTAGCTTAAAAATGAAAGCTTTCAACGTGTCCATGCAAAAAAAAAAAAGAAAAAGAAAAACAGTACAGATAGAGGTGCACTCACGTACCATATTATATAATTAATTAATTATTATTATTATTTTATTTTATTTAGTTTTTCAAACAAAGAATCCACTTTTATTACACGTCACCAAGTTCCTTTGTTTTTTTTAATAATTTTATTAATATTACTTTGTTTGTTGCGTTGGGATTAAAATTGGGAAATTGATTGAGTTTTTATTTTAATTTTTTTAAAAATAAATATAATGATGTCAACGGCACGCTCGTCTCCATACACCTAGCATAAATTTCTTCCTTATTGTTTCTACTTTTTCAAAACTCCATTATTTACATCTAATAATTTAATACATAAATTCTATTTTGGAATAGTATGATATTTTTTTTAATGATAAACTATTACTTTTTAACCGCTTATTGTTTGTATTTAGTGTTAAATAATTATTTTTAACCATTTATCAAATTTTATAACCAACCGTTTCAATCTTCAAACGAGTAATTAATTTATTATAACTATCAATAATATTTCTGCTCTTCCCTATTTTGTTATTTTCTACCAAACACTATTCTCCACTCTTTTGTACTAAAAGAGTTGTTAGTTATGTTAACATCTATAATATTAATGTGAGGTTATGTTCGCAATCACTCTTAAGTTATATTACTACATATATAATGGACAAAACTTCACGACTGACATGAGACCTTTTAAGCAACTTTACAAAAAACAAAATCATAATAACTTAGGAGTGTGGGTATAGATTCTCAATACTAAACAAAAAGGATCAACCTTGTATAGTATGATTTGTACCTTGTTCGAGGGGTGGCATCCCTGATATAGACAAATAATTAAGGTAAGTTTCGAAGTGTTTGAAGGAATGATCGTTGGGTTTGCGAATAATTTCACATGGTTATATAAAGAGGAGATTGATGACAAAAAAAAGTAGAACTTCATAAGTTTATACCAATTTATGAATGTTTGTTTTCAAAATCAATATTATTTTTGATGATAAATTATTTCTTTTTTTTTTCTTTTTTTTTTAAATTTACAAGTTCAATATGTGGGGGAAATTGGGAATTGGTGATTTCCAAGGCATCCGTAGTTTTGCAGAGAGAGCCCATAACATCCATGCATGCTTCCCAATTTCAAGTCTTTCTTCCAAAATCCGCCGCCCCATTTTCACTTCTTTTTTTTTTATTTACATTAGATTGTCCTCAACTCAACTCTGCTATCTCATATTATACATTATAAAAGTAAATAAATAATCAATTTCATTATAATATATTTTTTATTTTTTTATTTTTGAAGATAATAATACGACAAGCAAGTATGAAATTGCAATAAAAGTTATATAGAGCACGTTAAGCAGCCGCACAGCGCTAGCTGTTATACCACGACTCCTTTTTTGCATCCGCCTCTCTCTTCTTGCCATTTGTTTAATGAATCAAACTTTATTCATTTATTTATGTTTTTCTTATCGGTTATATTAGGCGTGATTGGATTTTGAGATTAAAGAGCGGAGAGGAGAAAAAGTGAACTATAAAAAAAAAAATGGAGTGATTTGAAAAATATGAAGTATTTTTTTAGAGATTTGTGTTTTAGAAAGAAAAAATTAGTAAAATCTTTTTGGAAATTTGTATTTATGACCAAAATTTTTTGTATTTTAAATAAAGTTTGATAAGATATTGAAAAGAAATATATGAGAGATGTGTTGGGTCAAAATATTAGAAGAGAGTTATCTACATTAGAAAGATGCAAGAAAGTGGTGTGCTCCAAACAGTATAAAAGAAGCATGAGAACTTGGATTTAAGACATCCTAGTTACAAACTTTTTAAGTTTGTTGTACTGACTCTAGCGAAAGTTCTTTTGTATTCTCTAATGAGAAAGTGGAGCAAATGTGTGAGTAGCCTAAGTTTTAAGAGAGTGTTATGCAATTGGGGTCGGCACTTTTGTGTTTCCTATTTTGTTGTCTTTCTTTTTAATTTTATAACTATTTAATGCGCTAATTAGGAAAGGTTTTTCCCAACCAAATAGAGAAGTAGTTGAGTAGATGCTATAATAAACTAAGAAAACAAGGATTTCAACTCATCTTCTCCCCTCTACAAATTTAATCACCCCTAGTTGATTTTGACTATTCTCAAGATATGTACCCATAGAAACTATAACATTATATCTCAAGAAAGTTTGTAGAAATTAATTTTTTAGCTAAATGATTGTCATGGATTGAATTCACAACCTTCTAACTTATTGATGTCCATTTGACCATACATAAGTTCATTATTCTTGTGAGACTATATGCGATAGATATTTAAGTTTGGCCATCATGAATTGTAGTCCTTTCTTCTTTAGATGCGTTTACGATAATGGTTGAGTCATTACAAACCAAAGGAGTTACGTTAACATGTATTTGTAATAAATGATATTTCTACTCTAAATTACAACAATTTTTTTTTTTTTTTGAGAGATACAAAAACATAAATTTATGTTTTTGTATCTCTAAAAAAAAAAAAAATTTAGAGTTTATGAATTAATCAAAATAGTTGTTACAATCAATGTCTTGAATACTTAACACTTAATCTAACTCATCCCTAAACGAAGGGCCGATGTTAGATCTCAAAGTCATCTTTAACCACTAAACCAAGACACTCTAAAAAACAAATAATCAATTTGCCTTGTTTATAAAGTTTTTATTGATCTTGTCAAACAAAAATCATGTATTATTATTATTATTATTCATTTATTATTTTCCAATGAAGGAATTTGTTTTTGGCAATTTATGGAAGAGAGATCGAAAGGGCAATGAAATGATTGATAATGATTAGTTAGGTAGTTCATTAGATTTAGGTAGTTGAAGTTAATTAAACTTCATAATTAGGCAACCTAAATAGATGGCAGGCGAAAGAAAAGTTCAGTTGAACATCGCATTCAAATTTCACCAACCATGAGAATATCTTTGAATAAGACTTGTTCTTCTCAAAAGCCCAAATTTCAATCATTAACGACTTCAAATTGAGATTAATTATAATGCTAATTGTATTATGAAATGTCCTAATTAATTTAATATCAGAAAAATGAGACTCACATTTGCAAGTGTAGGAACGTGCAGAAGTACTGCTGTGACAGAGTTTGATGTTCTTTAAGAATTCGAAATTGAAATTTATTCACATCTTCGCTGCATATCTTTTGAAGATCTTCAAAATCTGTATTAAAAAAGATGTCAGAACAGAGCAGAGGGTCAATACTCTGAAATTTGAACCGCACACAGATTTCAAGTTAACAGACAGTCAAATGTAACATTAAACGATGTAAAATGAAAAGACACCATTTTTTTTTTACTATAGTTTGATTGGATTGATGAAGTTTTTGTACTTACTGGTTCATACCATGTTACAAATCCGGTTTTCTCGCCCAACCGGTGATTGGATTCACAGGAGAGAAAAGAGAAAGGGAAGTGTAAGGGCATGTTTGGGTATGTGGTCAAGAGAAGGGAAGGAGAGAAGAAAATAATAAATTAATAAATAAATTAATAAAAATAAATTAATAATTTATAGGTTGAAAGTTGATGAACTAGACAAAAATTCCTTCCCTTCTCTTCCCTTCTAATCTTTCCCACTACACCAATCATATCTTAAGATATTATCGATCTCTTCTCAACTTCTTCGTTAACTTTTCTTTAACATTTTATCAAATTTTAAATAAACATTTTTTCTCAAAAATACAAAATTTCAAAATATTTTTGCAAGCTCTCTTCTATAAAATACTAATTCCTGAACAAGTACTTCGTATTCTTAAATCACTCAATTTCTTCTTCTTTTTTTGCTTCCTTTCCTCTTCCCCCTCGTCTCATCGATCCAAATTACATACAATTATCCCTACAAAAAGAAGAGAAAACTGTCATATTGCTGTCTTTGAATTTATCTGATTAAACAAAGCCCATAGCTCAAATATTCACATGGGAACCGGTTGAATTGAACCGGGTCAACAATTTACTCAATTGAAAGAGTGCCTTCACATGATAATTGTCAACAAGTTGAAGGATCATCGAGGAGGTGAGCACAAGTTGGCCACGCTCACCGGAACAATCCTGAATATCAAATTAAAATTAAAAAAAAAAAAACTTGATTCTCACTTGTGATTCATATCATTGAGGAGAGGGTTTGATTTGGACAGAGCAACCCATACCTTATAATGATGAATTATTTGCAGCTTCATAATAAAATCCACAAGTCATAATGGAGATGAGAGATATAATGAAAATCATTTGAGTCAACGTTGCAAATCAAATGTACTTGCAAAACCCAAATCATATTCTCATTTAAATGATTGATAAACCAACGGTCTAGGTTTGGTGTTGTTTTTTGCTATGTTTGGTTTTGAATTAAATTAAGAAATATATAATCAAAATCTCAGATATTTTTTTTTCAGAGAGTTTAGGTTGATGCCATCTGTCATCCCCCTCCCATTTTCTCTACCTAGGCATCATGCTGGAGACAACACTGAGCTGGAAAAGAACATTCACTCACCAATGTTTATTGGGCCTAAGCCCATAAATTTTTTGATTGGGCCTATTTTCTCATAGCAATCACAAAAATGGGAATATATATATTATCCTTACCCTGATATAATGTTATCATTATCAAAGTTGGGTGATATTCCCAACTGAGGTGATATCTCTCTCCCACACCCTGCTTTGAAATTTTGAATCATCACCAGCCTATACAGTATATACAACAAAAGAATTCAAATAAACAATCAGATTAATTAAAATTCTGGCTAATGTAGCCTATTGGCTACAATTGAAAGCAAGAATGAGGCTGGAAGAAAAATTACCTTAAACAAAAGCAATCGATATTGTATGGCAATAAATAGACTTTTAAGAGGGTGTTTCAATTTTGGGTCGATGAAAGGAGATGAAGGGAAGAGGAGAGGAGAGGAAGTGGAGGAAGAAGATGAAATAGAGTGATTTAAAAATATAAGTATTTGTTTGAGGATTAATGTTTTAGAGGAAGAGGTTGAAATTTTTTTTTTTGAGATTTGTGTTTACAAGAGAATATGTTTATTTTAAGATTAATGTTTTAGAGAAAGAGGTTGAAAAAACTTTATTTGAGATTTGTGTTTATGAGAGAATATGTTTATTTTAGATGATATTTAATATAAAGTTTGATTTGAGATTTGATCAGATATTTGAGAGAAGTTGAAGAGAGGTTAACGAAGAGTTGAAAAAAAGACTATGATACACTAAAATCAAACAAGTTAAGAATTTCCGCTAGCTTTTTGCCTTTTCGCGTTTGACTGATGGTCATTGTTCAAGATAAGTGCATTTACACCAGTGGCAACTGACAACGTTGTGGAGCAACAACGGTTCTCCTTCGTATCTCTCATCTTCTTTCTACTCCAAATTTTGGTTAAGTGAATCAAAAACCCAGATGTGGAGATTAACGCTTAAAACCTTCAAAAATTCAGCATCCGTCATTTACGTATTCTTCTCCAACCAATGGCTGCTCCCCGTGTGAGATCGAACTAGAGATGATCAAAGATGTGCAATATTTACTCACCAAAACTGCAATGTTGAAATAAGTGACTACGTCATCAAGATCTTTATTTTAAGAATATCTATTACTGTTCGGACTAGTTTATGCGCCTTAATTATGGTAAAGAAGCACACAAGTCGCTCTTGAGTCTTCTGGACCACTAAACCAATTTCCGATAGTACAAGATACTTAGATTAATGAAAAATCGGTATGAGTAACACGGGCTATCCATTAGATATGAGCTGTGCGTTTTAGTCAAGATTGTTTAAAACTTAGGATGAAATTTTGAAAACTCCAAGAATAACTTCTACTAAATGCTACAGAGCAAGTGTCATTAAAGGGAAAAAAAGTTACCTCATCAGCAAATATCGTGCCACTTTCCCGACCTTTATCAGTGCTTGTAAGCTCTGCTGACAAACATTTCTTCCCCATGTTTCTATGTCAAAATAAATGCATGATACAATCAGGATTAGATAATAGAACTTTCGTTATATGAATAATGAAAGGAAAGTTATGAATTCTCAGAACGATGCACAAAACATACTGTTCTTTGCCTCAATTCATCGCAAATGTCTTCATCGGTTATTACAGCAAAATCAAAACCGATAACATACATTGATTCTTGCCTTAGCTTCACCAGCTTTCTCTCTGTCGTGATAACAGAACTATTAGCAAAGTATTGTGAAGAGGAACAAAAAAAACATCTTGTTAGTCAATTAAATATATCTACCATCACAATGCAATCAAGTACTCAAATGCAATCTTGTTGATTAAAAACTTAATTCTAGATGTGTAATAGCTTAGGAAACAAAAAGTGGAAACAATGTTGAAGCCACATAAATCGCAAATGAAACTCCTTAATATAATTTGAATGAAGATCATAGAAAACCAAACTAACATGTCTGGTCTGGAGAGCAAAGTAATTACTTTGCCTTCCTTGTCACGCATAAATAGGGATGCACTCTGGATAGTAACTTCGACCTTTTATCAATAATTATGGCCTCATAAGCCAGTAGTGCACCCCTTCAAAATTTTCATAAAATCTGCAGGAGGAACAAAATATACAGAAAAGGCAATTATGATAACCATCATGGGTTAGGTTAGAGGAAGTAATGAATCAATATATGGTAACCATCTATCTATAAAATAATTATCTCGTAGAGTCAAGTGGTATATTCCGATACTCACCAATATAAAATAAAAAGTTACCAAATTCTAAGATATCTCCCACATAACTGAACTAGAATGCTGATTAAATGGAGCCAATTAAACAACAATGACCATCACTAGAAGTTTAAATTTCACACAAAATAGTTCAAATAGAATGAAAAACAACTGATATTCCCTGATAAATGAACTTTTCCCCCAAATCCTAGTTACGGCATAAAAAACTAGAGGAAGTTACAGTCTAAGTTCATAAACAACTTCATAACCGAAGAGTTTGTTTCCTCAACACAGAATAGCACGCCCAAAAAAAAAGAGAAAAACTGCGACTAAATTATAACGTGGAAGTACTCTAATTCCAATTAAAATTGAAGCTAAATTAAATGTTATACTAGTTTAACTATACAATTAACAGGTATTACCCGAACGAAAATGCTCGACAAAGAAACACTCATAATAAATTGAATAGAGATTGCGATTGAACGAGATTAGACACGAGAATTGTTGAAGATTTACTTCAGAGGCATAACGCCGAGCTCCCGAAGCACTGATTGCAAGACTTTCTTCAGCCCCGCCATTGTAACGGCGACCGGAACAGAGGAGAAGAAGAATGTGCTGCGGCCGGAGAAGGAAGAGTTGGAAGAATTTCAAATACAGTGAACGATTACTAAAACGGGAGTTAAAATCGACGGAATCAATGCAGCGTTTTCCCGCTCTGTTGATCCCTAGTCCACAATTGGGCCAGAATCAGTTAATGGACTACAGGCCCAACTCCGTGTCTGCCTCCCGGCCCAAAGGCTGGGATTTTCTGGGCCCTACAATTTGGGCTTAAGACACTTGTTAAGAATCGGCTCAAATAGGGAGGTGAAATTATGAGTGGTGGGGATGAGAGTGTTGGAGGCGTTGAGAACAACAATATTGAGATTTGTTTTTAGTACATCACAACATCTCTTCAACTGTACTAAATTTCATATAAAATAAACATCTTATCTCTTAAACACAAATCTCAAAAACAATTTTTCCAACATCTCCTCTCTAAAACATCAATCCCCAAACAAATATTTCATATCCTCAAATCACTCAATTTCTTCATCTTCCTCTCATCTCCGCTCATCAACCCAAAATCCAAACGTCCCCTGTAGGTGCAGTACCAGTTCACTAAAACAATTAAGAACTTCAATGACGAACACTTTTAAATTGTTAAAAATTATAGATTCATCATAACGAGCATCTTCTTATAAAAAATTGATTGATCTTTCAGGTGTTATTTAACCTTTAATGACAAGCATCTTTCATGCTCCTCCGTATTCGTAAGTGTTTGACATTGAAAGTTGCTCGTCGTCAAATCTCACTCTTCATCAAATATATGTATTTTAAAAAAGAGTTCGTCATAAAAGGCGTAACTTTTTATGTTGTTGCACTCTTCTCCATAAATATATGTTTTTGTATTTTCTTCATCTCGAGTTGTCCTTAAAGTTAGTCATAATTTTCGCCGGAAATGTGAACTTTCACCTTATCTTTGAGGCTGCTATTTATTTTTATTTTTTCTACTGTAGTCTTCAGGTTGTTCTTTGTTTTCTTATATTATTCGATGTAGCTTTGAGATTGTCAATACTTTCTTATAGTTTTTGTTGTAGTTTTGAAATTGTTGTTTGTTGAACTTATTTTCACATTTATTTGTTTGCTTTCATTTTTTTACTTGTGTATTCATAGTTTTAGGGGTTATAATACACAACATTTTGTGCTCTTAGATTTATGGCAATCAGTGACCATAATCAAACAGATCCTTTCACATTTTTGAAAGCCCACACTAATACCCAGTGTCATCAAGCAAAATCACATTCATTCTCAATTTCTCTTTGAGTTACAAAATCATTCACATTTTCTACCGCAACTCTCCAAAACTTATAAATGAGACAGTTACTCTCTTTACCAAATATAGTTGCATCAATCTCCTCTATAAACCTATAAGATTGGCCGTGAAGGAAAATTGATATTGGCACATCTAATAAAGATATGGGAATTTAGTATTATTTTTAGGTTATGAGAATTCAGAGTTCAATAATACGAATGAAAATAATTCGATGGTATTGAAAATGATGTGGTTTTTACTTGATGAGGATGATATTTTAAATGTAGAACAACTTTAGATGACAGACCCACCTTTTATATTGATCGTTTTTCATGGCATGCGCTTTTATTATCAGACAACCCATCATGCAAGATTGCTCGTCATAAAAACACTTCATTGTGAAAAATTGTTCGACATTATATATCAATATCAATTTTGCAGTACATATTATATTTCAAATCATTGATAACTATTCATCAATTCAAACAACGTTTGATCTTCACAAGACGACCTCTCAAAACTCCTCGTAACTATTAATGAGATTATTCTCGATTAATTAACATTATTGTTGAGGTTTGGAACTCGTCACAACTATTTATCTAAACATATATTTATCTAAACATATTGAAGGATATATATTATTCTATATTGATGGGGTTGAGAAATGATTGAAAGGAAGAAATGAACAAAAAATAAATAGAAAGATGCATGCTTATAGATCTTGTAAATGGATTGGCAATCGAGTATACGTAAATAAATAAACTTTAGGCGCTTTACCTCTTTTTGTTTTCAATCTCTCTCTTTCCACGCCTACTCAATACCTCACACTAACCCATATTCAATTCTCTTTTTGTCAACTTATGCACTTTCACTCAACACCCTAAAATTTAAATTAAAAAAAAAATAAAAAAAAAAAAAATCATCTTTTGACCAATTCACAAACCTGAATAAAAATAAATCATTTTAAATTGTACTATAAATAATGGGTACATTAAAAAAAAAAAAAAAAAAAAAAAGGTGGTCGGATTGCTTTCAATCCGTGGAAAGAGAGATCACTTTTTTTAAATAATTTTTATTTGCGACTGAAAAAGAAAAGGGGGGGGGGGGGGGGGATTTTCTTTTAATTGTTTAAATGTTAAAGCAGTAAAAAATAAATAAATAAAAGTGGAGGGGGTTAGAGACAAAATGGAGGTGTGTTTTGATTGTCCCCTAAAATCCCAACACATTTTTCTGATTCATGTTCCCTTTATACCACGCCTCCTTTCTCTATCAATTATTTCATTGTGGACCCCTTCTTTTTTTAATTTCTTTTTTTTTTTATATGTTTAAAATATTTATTCTTTTATTTGGTTTAATTACATTTTTTTTTTCTCCTAATATTTAATCATTGCAATTCTAATCTCTTCTTCTAATTCCAATCATTTGGGTCTCCTCTTACCCCCTCAATTTCCTCTACTTCAAACTCCCTCAATCAAAAAGAATCTTTCCTTTTATGTTAACTCATGCTTATAGTTTTTACCAACATATTTATGACTCTTTTAATTTAAAAAAAAAAAAAATCAACTTATTAAATATCATAAACGAAGGAATTTGCTTCTCTCGAAATAATTAATTAATTTGTGAGATGAACGTGTTCGTACTATTTAAATATGATGTTATAATTCATTAAATCCAAACGACAGTCTAAGATTGTGATATAATCTACGTTAAATTATTAACAAAATGTCAACATCTTAAAGAAAATGTTTAAGATTATACATTGAAAAAATCAAGATCGATGGACTATACCTCTCGTAAACTATTAGTTACAAGTTTGATTTTTTTTATGGTGGGGGGTTTCTTAAACCTAAAATAACACAATTTTAGAGATATTATATATGAATTAATAATCACCAGCTACAAGTTTGAATCTTCATTCAAAAAATAATTACGACACTATATTAGCTGAATTAAAATTTACCAATTCCTAATCTATTTAATTAATTTATTTTTTTTTTTTTTTACGATTTATGAGGGAGGAAGAATACAAAATAATGAGGGTGCTGACAAATTAGTGAGAGTAATTATTGAAAATTACGAGGTGAAATTATCTGAAAAGTAGAAAGTTAATAAATGGATTAATTTAATTTTTCTATAAAATTAAAAAAAAAATAAATGGATTAATTTAATAGCCGTATTGAAGAAATGGATAGTACACAAATATCGAATACTGAAAATAGCTTTATTGTACATTAATTAATTATACAGCCTCTTGCAGTCGTCGACAAAAATAACACCCCCAATAATTATTCTAAATCATGCATTTTTTTTAATCTCTTATAAATATGAATTAAATAATTAATAATTGGTGGGCGTCAAAAGTTGTTGGGATATATAAATATAGAACACTCCGAGGTATTCTTCACGTAATTTTTTATTTTTTATTTTTTATTTTTTAATTTTTAATCTATTCTTTCACGTAATTAGTTATTTGACAATACACATATTTTTTTAGTCGGTAATGTTTAATAAATAATAATAATAAATTATTAATTAGTATTAACTTTGGGAGAGGGTCAAAAAGTGTGCTTTACGAGGAAGTTGGGCCCACGCGTGAGCTTAACATTGTTTAACGTAAAAAAAAGAAACGGGGTACTGTGCATGATAATCACGTGCACTCGACGCCGTTTTGGAAGTAACGATTTTTGTTTTACGTTATTTAATTTCTTCTCCAATTAAATAATAATAAAATATCGATTATTAAAATTATCATAAACTAATAAAACTAACTCATCACTAATTACTAATTATTTTGGTAATTTTTTTTAATTATTAAAATTAAAACTTTACTTTTTTAAGTTATTACTTAAATTTATAAATTGAGTAAATACAAGTTTACATTCAATCATAATCTAAAAAAAAAAAAAAAAAAAAATCAGAAAATCAAATAGTTACCGCAGAATTGGAATTGAATTTCATCCTTATCAAAAGTATCTATGATAAATTTATGTTATTGCTTAAAATCTAATTACTTTATATAGACAAATATAAATTTTACGTATACTCGTCTTATAACATACTTAAGCCAACTAATTAAATTTGGTGGAAAGTCAATTTTATGCTTTGTTTTTTTTTTTTTTTTTTGAAACGAGAATATATTAAATTAACCAGCAAACAAACAACCACAACGATCCACCTCCAATCTAGAGGTCACCTCGGGGGGGAGAACCCCCCTCCAAAA
>JBBMEG010000018.1:3236691-3270021 GCA_037832605.1 Cyclanthera cordifolia
TATTATTATTATTATTATTATTATTATTATTTATTATAATGTCAAAGCATGGTTTTTTTTAATGGAAAAGAAGTCTCTTAAACAAGCTACATGAAATGAAGAATTTGTCTTTTCTTGTCTAAATAAACCATTAAATATTCGACACCAAAGAGCTTAAAACTTACTATCAAATCAATACACAACACGTGTCGAATCTCTTATTTTTTGCACGTAACTCCAAAATTCCTAACTTATAATTTTGTTAATTTTACGTTTTTTTTTTTTTTTTTTTTTGAAAAATTGTTATAATTAAATAGGGCTAGTAGAATTTGGGTATTTCCTATAAATTTCTTTATTTATAGTATTATAATTTATTTGGATTTATAGATTACATTATTCATTATATTTTAATTAAAAGTCAACCAATTGAGTTATATTTAAACTCAATATTTTACTCTCAAAAAAAAAAAAAAAAAAAAATTGTACATTTTGTGAACGAAATTGGTTTGGCGATTTTAAGGAACATAAAGACATAAGAGGGTGGCACCATATTGTTCATCACATGAACTCCACGTTACTTTTGCCCCTAAACACACTATTCTATTCGAACCCTTCTTCTATTTCCACCTCTAATTCGAATCGCAATCAATGTCTTATATTCGATAGAATTAAAAAAAAATATACTGTCTATTGATAGGTGATTATTATGAATTGAATCCACAAACTTTTATTGTTTTTGAATAAATTACTCGTTCGGGTTATTCAGGTAGAATCTTCAATATATACCATCTTATGATGATGTCACTTTAAGTTAACTCATAAAGGATCAAATTTCGATTTTGACTTATTATTATTGAACCGAATACTCAAGTGAATTAAATAAGTTTTAATAATAATGTATGAGATTAATATGAAATTTTATCTCAAAACTTGAAGAGACTGAGTAGTTATAAATGATAGTAAGTTTTTGTACACTTTCTATATGAGACATGTTATTTTTAAGTCTTATTCTTTTTTGTTTTTTTCCCATAAGAACCATTCCACTACCCTCACTCAATTTTGTAACCACTTATTTTCTTTGTTTTTTTTTATATTTAAAAAAAAAAAAAATTATGGTCATCTCTTGGTGGTAGAGAGATATCATTTATAGAAAATACATTGAGAAACTTAGGAAAAAAATCTTTATTTTGTTGTTCATATACTTTTTTTAGTTCATATGCTTGCTCAACCATCAAAAAACTACATCATTTGAGTTTGAAAGATTCTGATTTAAAGAACCAAGAATATTCTGTTATCAGTAGGGTTCCTTGTTGTATTATGTTGCCATCGTTGTGATATTAACTTTCATCTCGCGGTTTCCAAAATAATTGCTAGAGATGAGCTAAATGATTTTTCAAATTTTTTTACCATGTTTAGCATGTGATTTTCAAAATTCAAATACAAGTAATTAACAAGTTCTACACAATCATTCTCTTCATTTCAAACATAGATAATAATTTTTTTTATCAATTAATGATGGTTTCAAATTCTAATTTCCTTATAATAATTTCCATTCTCCCAACCTCCCATCACTTCATAAATAAAAAATTGAAGTACCTTTAGAATCTCACTCTCATCCATTTCACCAATACAAAATTTTGAGGCCTCAAATTGTGATCACCACCTTATTCAATAATTAGTACAACTAATTAGTTTGAAAAGAGACCCATTATATCTGCCTAAATTTACATTAAAAACAAATGAAAAAAAAAAAAGGGAAATTGAAACTATTGGTTGGTGATTGAATAAAAAGGGATTGAATATCATAATAGAAGATTGGATAAAAATTGGAAACTTTTAAAATTGGGTTAAAAAAGTTGATGAATGATGAGTCATTGATTTGGAGTATGACTAACACTTCACCTTCAAATAATACAAACAATTTTTGTTGTACTTTTAGCCTAACAATTTATATAGTACTTTCAAGATGTACCTAATGCAATATACCACAAAAACCCTAGAAAACACATGCCTAACCCTCCCAATTTTATGTCATAATTTGTGAGTTTCCAAGTTCGGACAAATAGGATATATTTGGTACTTTGAGTCCAACTCAAGATATTAGAAGTTTGCGAAAGAAGATATCGTACCAAAAAAGTCCCTTGTTTTTTTTTTAGTTCAACAACATTTGAAGGGCTGAGAATTGAACGTATATGGCCTCTAAATTATGTTAGTTGAGTTATAGCTATGTAGAAGTTTCTTATCTTAAAACTCATGTTCTAAAAGTGGATAAAAGTTTTTTTTTTTTTTTTTAACTGAAAGGATTAGTGGAGCAGTGAATTGTCCCCCTCCTCAATTTATACTAAAAAAAAAGTTTTTTTTTTTTTGGTTAAAAAAATTGTTTTAGATATAATAAACTTTTAGTCGATAAAATATGTAACGTTCAAATTCAATAGGGGTGTATCAATGAATCATCACTATGTTTGAATAAGAGAAATTATGGTTAAGAAATATTTAAAAGAACTGACAGCTATTATCTATATTAATGTACGTATTACTTTTTAATTTCATAAAAACTCCATAATTAAATGTGCTTACCCTCAAATATTAAAAAAGAAAAAAAGAAGAAGTGTGTTGGTGCTATATTAGGTTACCTTCTAAGTATGTGAATTAGGACAATATGTTGAAAGAACTTAATTTGGTTTAAAATAGTTTTCCTTATTAGTAGTTAAGTCAAAAAGTACATCTATAGCTTCCAAATACAAAATAAAGCATTTGTAAAGAGGATGTTAACGGGATAACCCATTCATAAACTAGGCATAGAATTAAACAAAGATCCAATATATGACAATATAAAGATCAGATAACAAAATAATTTATACCAGAACAAATTTGAAGGGACAAAAAAAAAAAAAAAAAATCTAAACAGAGAGCATAGATTATACACAATTAAAGTTGCATTGTGTTATATTCATCCCTCCGCGGCTTCCTTAATCAACCCGAATAGGTTACTAGCACTCTTTCAAACTATCCTCCTAAACCGACAATGCAGGTTGCTGCGTCGATGCATCTTCGGCTTGCAAGCTCTTGTAGTAGTCGACCAGCACCTTCCATCCACCGGGGCACATGAAACCATCCGGAGGGTTCTCGCCTGTCCTTGCGTAAGTTCGCATCTAACACAAAACATAATCACAAAAGGTTCGAACAACCTCAGTTACTACTTGCGTGTGTCCCATACAACAGCCTATTCAAACACAACTCAGCGCTTACCTTTGTTCCAGAGATGAAGAGGAAATCTTTCGCACGTGAAGGATCGAAGAACGCCATCTTCATCGCAACGGTGTCGTAGGCTGCAACCTGTGGTCGATGGGATGTTTAAATTAGAGGGTGGAAGGTAGAAGAGAAGGGAGAGTCATTGAGATGCTGACCTTGAAGGGCAATATGTTTAGCTTCTCAAGGCCAGGAGCCATACTTAAGACCTTCTTGCCATGGTCTGGATCATATAAATCTCTTTTCTCTGTTGGGTGCCCCATTCCGGCAGGGTCTCGACCAACAATGTAGAAATTTGCACCTGCATTGATCCTTGCTTTAGCATGCCATTGTACTTCGGTTGGACCGGCGTAATGCATCGGCGATGGAAAAATGGAGACGATGGTCGTTTCAGGGTCGAGGACTCCATCTTCTAAAACCTAAGAACATAGAACGTTTCTCGTGACTAACATAATCTAAGCTAGCTAGAATAGAAATGATAAACTATCGTGCTTTTCAGATATGCAAAATCGAGTAAGCGCATAACCGGAGGGTAGAAATGAATAATGTAATAAGACTAACTTCATAACCAAATAGTATGCAGGAGAGAAGCTTTAGGATGTTAATAGATAAGTGTTTAATATGAAAAACAAACCTTGCTATGTTGCTCCATTCGAACATCCAGTGGAACATCATCTGCTTTTGTGAAGCCTCCCAAAGGATGAAGCAATAGAATCGGATTCTTGAAACCCATGTCGAGAAGTCGCTTTCGTGTATCGTTCATTAACAAAGCATGGCCATTGTGCACAGGGTTCCTCAATTGAAAGGCGAAGACAGCATCAGCCTGACGCCTATCGAACTCTTGCCGAAGCTGTTTAGGAGAGAGCCTATAATGATCAAGTCCATCATTGTATTTGATGGGATTTATAACTTCAAGATCTCCACCAATAAGCCAGTTTCCAGCATTTGTAATGACCTCATCAACATATGGTAACCCTGGTGCAGTTGTTCCCCAAGTTCTAGCTATTCTCTCTTCCTTGTTATGCTTGAATATTTCAATGCTGACAAGCACATAGTTTGGGTTCAGTTAGACTACACATTTATGTACATATTGGCCACAGTGTTCGCTCAAACAAAAAGAAAGTTTCTAAAAGGCTCGAGAGATACAGTAATCAGAACATGAACAACATTGCGTTTGAATCTGTTAACTCAGAAATCTAAGAACATAAACAGTGTTTTAAAAGGTTCTATGCTCAGAAAGTGTCAAGCTGACTCTCCTTGCACCTCAACACTTCGCCTTCTATAGGCAAAGCTCATGTAAAAAAAAGTGTTCTAATCCATAAAGCAAAGAGAAAAACTTGCTTCCTTATTATTTTGTGCCACAAAATGTTTTAGTTTCATTAATATTTAAAAAAAAAAAATGGCACCAAATGGTGCCACATATAAGGAGGCAAGTTTTTCTCATACGAGTTATATATTTTTTTAATATTTCCATTCCAACTATGTTTTCACTTTTACATAAATGTTCTTACATATATTGTGCCTAATAAAGATCACGTATCTTTTGAGCCTTGGATTTCATTACATCCCCAATAAACGGTCTGGTTGGTAAAGGTTTGGAATCTCCAAAGCATGCTGTTTTGGAAGTCCCAAGTTCTAAACCACGGGTGAGCTTAATAATAAGATTCCTTGTTATCTCTCAAGTTCCAACCGTGGGAGGGGAGCAAGTGCTCTTAAATACATTGTTGAGCCAAACTTCAATTCCTTGTTATTAAAAAGAACACCATTCGCCACAATTGAATCCTTTGTTTTGAAGTTCAAATAACCAGAGATCTTGTTACAAACAAGATTGCAGAGAATTACTAAATTATTATCCTCCAACCTAAATATCTCATGACCAAATAGTTGCTGTGCAAGTGGAAGAGTATTATAATCAATATTGAAACAGAGCATCTCTCGAGATTTAAATAATTAAGTTTATATCATATTATATCCGCTATTATAAAAAGAGGGGAATCGATCATTTTCAACTGTTAGTCGCCAACTACAAGCCTCAAACGAATGGTGTTAAAGAAAACAGCATCAGTTTCCCAGATCAAAACTTCAAACAAAAATCACAAAACTAACCTTCGAAGAACGCCAACCAAATCTCCATTGGGAGCAAGCAACCCCACATTGGAGGAAGATCCAATTCGTTCCTTAACATCATCGCCAATGGCAAGAACAATGGGAAGCGACATGTTAACCAGAGACCCATCTTTAATTTTCAAGCAATTGAAATGCAAACTCTGCAAATACTCATCCTCGCGCATGAACCCTTTCAAAGGGCTCGCCCATCCTTCACAAATGACATGAACCCACTCAAGATCAATTTGAGTCAATTTCACCTTCGGCAATGGCTCAACCTCCAAAACCCTCGATGCCCTTTCGCTCTCGGGCACAATCAAGTCGATTACTGCCCCGCCATCGGGCTCGATCAGCGAGCTCTTAATCGAAGAACGCGGAGAATGGGTTTGCATTGCGGGTTTAAACCTCAAAGGCTCAGAAACGTAAATGGGTTTTGGTTTAATCTTGGTGGTGTAAGTTGTAATTGGGGTTTTTTTTAGGGTGATTTGAGGAGAAATGGCGATGTGGAGCTTGAAGATTAGAGACATATTAGGGTGAAATGGGGTTTGGAATTGCCAAAAATGGGTTGAAGGTGCGATGAAAATGGAGAGATGGGGTTGTTGAATCAGTGAGAATTGAGATCATAAACATGGTTGAAATGAAGAAGGGAAGCAAGAAAAATGGATCGACTGTAGAGATCCACACGTTTGTTTGTGGCCCTTTTGCGGCTAATCGCTCAATCTCTCGATCAAGAACAATTTTGTGGTTATGAAATTGGGAATTTTGAATGATGGGCCGAAAAACCCCACCAACGATTCTTCTTTGATAGCAACGCGCACAATGTTCTTCAGCTGCTCAACGTGGTTGGCTACAAAACTTTCTCCTTACCTTACCATTTTTTCCAAGGTTCCCTTTTTTTTTTTCTTTAATTAATATGTCCCATTTTCTAATCTTCCAACTTTAAATATTGTTACCTTAAAGCAGTGGCGTGATGATTTCATTGTTTGGATGTAATCCAGACCAACATCATGGTCACAGGTTCGATTCATTTTCATGTTGTTTTCTTCTTGTTTTGAAGTCGTACGTCTCTTTGCTATAATTATGTCAAAATGTACTATAAAGGGTATGACATGTCTTCCATCTTACCAACCTACATGATGAATGTAGTATAGTTGAAATGGTTTTTATTGTATCTCGTTATATAATCTTCAAAGACAAAATGCGTTTCAAAACCTTTTTCCTTTTTTGAAAATATTTTCACGAGACATTTGAGGGAAATTGTCCCAATTGTTCTACTAGCTTTGCATTTTTGTTTGGCTAACTTACTCGTCGGGTTAGAACAGATGTGTTACGATTATTTTACGAAGACAACGAAATTAGATCGTGACATTATTTTACCTTTAGAACACAATTTTTTTAAAAAAACTAACAATAAATATAAATGAAATGATGATAACTGAAAAAACATGTTATCATAATCCGTTTATTTTTTAAAGAAAAAGTTATCCTAATGTAACTAAAATATGGTGGTTGCTCCAAGTCCAACTTTGGAGTGGACAGAAGAATTTTAGAATCACATCTTTTCAGCCTGTCACAAGTGGTTGCGACTTTACAAGCTTTGAAATGAAATTTATTAGTCTTCCCAATGTTGTGGATAATGACGCATAAACAATTTAAAAAAAAAATAATAATAAATATAAATATATATATATATATATATATATATATAATCATTTTTTAAAAAATCTTATACAAACTAGTTATAATATTCTTCGTTCAAACATAGCCTATGTTTTAATTTGTACTCCCTAGTCGCCATAGATATCGATAAAATTGACCAATTGATGTTATCGGTAAAGTTGACCAACTGAAATCTGATGAACTTACGCACATCACCAATATTCTCATGAAAGAATAATTTTTATGCAACTATTATTATCAATTAAACTCATTATTTAGTTACTTAAAACGTTAACCACTAGGTCGTCCATCAAAGTTGGCAACAACAAAAAAAATCCAACATTTTATCACACAAATAAAGAATTTCATAATTGTCAAACAAGGTTCCAAAACAACTCGGCTCACTACAGATACATGGTTAAACTGAACTGAGGGGCTTGACTTTTGTTAGAATATAGGCAAACAACCCTCACCGGCAACAAGTAAACTCATCATACCACTAATCCTTTCGATACAAATACGCGGTAAGCTACAAAATATAATACAATCATAAATTTGGATAATAGGATTTATATCTATATATTCGAGCAGGTCCATTAGGTGAAGGATTGCAATGCCGAGGAGGTCGTAACTAAACTCGATAGCAGGCCGACTACGAGAGCGCTGTTGTATGTGCTTGGCTCCCCTTGCATGGTATTGTTTCGTGAATCGATATATGTATCGTTAAGGAAGGGCCCGCCAACAAGAGCTCCATAAGCTATATTTGGGTTGGGTTCGGTCGAGTCCAGCCACTTAAAGCCATCTTTACATTTGGTTGTGGCATCAACTGGGATTGATGCACCTCTATGGTGGACAAACTGTGGGAATTTGTCACCATATCCCACCAGATAGCTCATTTTCATAGGATTTTTGCCCAACACATAATCAGCCTAGAAAGAGAAGTGTCAACCTTTAAATCTATAGGACATTCACTTAATAAGCCATGTGTTGCTTTAGTTAGTGCAATATAAAGGGTTTGCTTACCTGAGATTTGGCAAATTTTCTTAGATCTGCTGGTGTGTAGGAATCCCCATTGCAAGTCAATTTTGCAGTTCTGGAGGTAAGCATATAATCACTGTAAAGGGAAGCTAAGAATGCTGAAGACACAGGATGCTGCAGAGAGTTCCATTCGCTGACCCATATGAGACCGTCTGTACCAGAAACGCCGTTAAATAAATTAAGTTCTAGTGCAGCGATCCTGCTGATTCGAGGGATTACATTGAAGTCACATTTTATGCAGTCGTTACGTAGTTGAAGAAATACTTACTATCTGTTCTGCTGCTTGTTGCTGTTGGAGACTCGGGGATTAGACCACACATCACAGCATCAGCTGTTTTCTTGTAAACTTGAATCGACTTTGAAACGTCTTTGGAACCAAAGAAGTTTAAACGAGACAGTAAAACCTGCATAGACATTGCAGAGTTAGTGACAGGGTTGAGATGTTAATGTTCAATGTTCATTAGCCTCCGTTTTCACTGAATTCCAAAAGATTCAAATTCTAACAAGTTTTAGATAGTTTTTGTTAACTTACAATTTCAATTAAAGGATTTATGATCAAAAGTGATTTTGGAACTTTATACCTATCTAAAAGACTTTTCATAGTAAAGTACTGGGATTATAAAATCTTACATTTATCTACACAAATAGGAATCTATCACATAGTTAACAGAGATACGTACTTGGGTTGCTGCATGTTTGTCATCCCAACTAAACCAGGTGGGGCTTCCCCATTTCGCATACAATTTCCCGTTTCCTCCCACCACATAATCAAGATAGGATGCCTCCTCTGTTGCATGGTACAGCCAGCTTGCTGCCCATAGAAGTTCATCTCCGTATCCCGAAGAATTATAGTAGGTTTGGACTTCAGGAATGTTGATACTGTACAAACCTTGATGCTCATCAGCAAAAGAAAACAATTCTTTGGCATGCTTAAGAAGCTTGCTTGAGTAGGATGGATCAGTTTTCTTGTACACTAGAGAAGCTGAAGCCATAGCTGCAGCAGTTTCTGCTGCTACCTCTGTTCCTGGAACAGACTCATTGATCTGAGTGAGCGTTCTCTTCCCGCTCATGGTTTCAGGCCTTTCCCAACAGGAATGGTCTACCTCAGGATTCCCGACCTGCAAAGTATCACCAATATATTAAATGAGAAACTTTCAAATGCACAATTCAGAAAATAGTTGAGAACGATGCAAAGTCTGCAAAGAAAACAAATGATATCTTAAACTAATAAGTAATATATAGCATAAACCACTAAAATAAGTCATCCGGGTTAAGTGATCTAAGCCTGAACATCCCAGAAAATAAAATGAAGTTTTCCAGCTGTTACTCGGTCTATTGCTTCGGTTTAGAAAGATTACACGACTAACATGCAAAACATCTTTTAGTTTCTAAACTAATGGAATTACAATCAAAATCGAAGAGAATCATACACACAAAACCAATAATACGAGTAGATAAACCCCAGTACCTGAATGTAAAGCACATTTGCTGAAGGGTGAGCATTGATAAGATAGTCGGTAATCCACCTAAGAGAATCTTTTGCCGGATCTAATTGACCCACTGCATCCATCTGGTCTCCATACTCAAGAATAGACCAAGATAACACTGTTGCAGTAAAAGCCATTGGGAAACCAAACTTCATATGATCACCGGCATCATACATCCCTTTAGACAGATCCAAATTCGCTTCTTCTCCATCTGTCAACCCCGAATCCCCTCTCCAAGAAATTTTGTTATCTACCAACTTCCCAGCTGAAAATAGACCTTAAGTTTAGACACATTGCAAAATACCACATTTGTACTATATTCATAAAACTGACAAACCCATTGCGGTTGCATAGGCACTTTTCCATACAATATCAAGTCCTTAGCAGTATTCTAGACGCTAATAATGATCTCACATTATAAAAGTAAGAATACCTCACAATAATCATGAGATACAAGATAGATGAGCTACATTACTCAGTACCAATTGATTTAGAGTTAGACCCAATGTTGTTTAATACGGTGTTAAGGGGCGAACCCCTCATGGGATCATACCAACGGAGATGTTTGTCCTCCTTCGGATAAACTCATGATCTACCCGTTATCTAACCAATGTGGAAGTATTTCTTGTTTGTATCCCAACATGTGGTATTAGAGCCATTAAGTCTACTAAGCCCAAATGAGTACTTGATCCAAGAGAATGAAATTGATATCCGATCTAAGATGGTGAACTCAAATAGACACCATTTTGAGGGGCATACTAAGGATCTCACATTCGAAAAGTGAGAATACTTCATTTATTAGATAAATGTGCAATTGTTAAACTCATAGAAAATTGATTTCGAGTTTGAAATGCATGATATCTAATACTAGACACTATACTCTACATCGTAAATTGAGTAGTTGTCAAGCATTCACTCTAAAGATTTCAAGGAGCTAAGCAGTCGAGAACCCATAAATTAAAACCGAAAATGCGTATCAGAAAAGAGAATGAGACATTACACTTCTGCACATCGAAAAACTTCACGGCTATCTTCAGAGCATCGGCATATTTCTTCTCGATAGCGCCAGGGGGGCCAGGAACTGGAGCAGGGTCATCGTTAGAGTGAGTTGACCTCTTCTTGACTGCAAACACTATAGCACCAGCAATCAAACCAAGAATCACCAACACCAGAAACCATCCACAAAACCCTTTAGACTTCGATCTCTCACCCATTTCGAGAAATGCGATGCAAATGCTAGGCTTAGATGAAAGAAAGAAGCAAGATCCAGCTCAAGCACAATACATCGCGACAATGGGGAGGATTGCAATGCAGTAATGGGTATATCTGGGTTGTAGGTGGTGGAAAAGAAGTAGAATAACTCTGTTGCTGAAGGGAGCCAATCAATCAAGATATGCTCCCTCCTTTTACCTTGATGAATTAAGGAAATGATTGGCTAAGATTGGAAGTTAATTGAAAAAACCCTAATTAAAGAAATGTGAGAAGTTGGATCTGGGGCCAGAGGTAGAAGAAGAAGAAACGAAATCGCCTGTTAGAAGATGACTTTTGTGTTGATTTTGATGGTAAAGCTAAAGTGTGTCACCGACAAGGTTGTTTTGAGGCGGAACAGGAAGGCAGCAGGTATCTCGCAAACTCTTGACACGTGGCGTCAAACGATTTGCCACATAGGAACGTGGAACCAAGTTTGTTTTTTTTTTTTTTTTTCATACTTTGCACTTCTTTGCAATCAAAGTGTTTGTAATAAGCCAAATATCGATTTTAAGAATCGAATTCATGATGTGATGTTGAACTTTGTGATATAATGTTAAAATAAATTACTACTAAATAATGAAATTGACATGTCATCGATCTTCATACTATATCATTTAGTTGCAATTAATTAATTAAAAATTAAAAGTGTGCCTAAGGTTACATTCATTCATAAATGAATAATGTATATACTACGACAAAGTATACGGTTGTTCATCAAGTGGCCAAAAATCAAATATATGAACCTCTTTTATGATTCATGTAGTTATCATACATACAAATGTAACAATTTAATCTCCAAATGTAAATCATTAAATAAAAATAAACAATTTAATCATAAAATTAAAAAAATAAATAAAGTTCTAAGGATTGAATTGTTATGTGCATAAAATCTTAGGGACCAAAAGTAAATTTTAACCAACAATATACAATATCTTCAATGGTGGTAAACAAATCTAACTTAACTAACCGTGATTTTTTTTTTTTAAATGTTGTTGAACACAAAAAGAAACTGGCATAAGTTTATCTTGTACTATAATACTCTATGATTTGATTACTTAATTGGGAGTCAACAAGTTGAAGTTCAAGGACGATGTCTATTAGGGAGCTCAAGGCAACCCAAAAAACCTAAACAAAATTCTAATTAAACTTACATATTTGTATTTCAACTTTTATGCAATTGAGCCAGCCATAGTAATGAGATTTTATGCGTGTGCACTACATAAAGTCTTCATAAAATCCTAATTCCTCTTGACCAAAATTCTTCTCTCTAATAAAATTATCTTCTACTCGTGGATGTAGTTAACACATTGTTAATGAACTACGTTAATCTAATATGTTAGTCATTTTTAACTTTCTCTATTTTCCTTTGATTGTTGTTTACCATTTCTTAACATGTATCTTCACAGAGAATTTCAAACCCAATCACATTGCAAATATTGGTAACAAGTTCACATAAATAAAAGGCTCATGAAAATCCACAGACCAATTCTTTCACATATAAGAAGACAACAAGAGAATAGCAAACAACCCTAAGAAATCTTGAACAAAAACATCTCAGAATCAGCACTTTTACTTCTATTCTATTATATTATTGTGAGGGCGGTAGAATGCAGATTTCAGGTACATCCCTAAGTTGATGATGATCAATTCAGACAAAGAGTTACTGCTTCTCTTCCGCTTTTCTTGGCTGCAACAAAGAACCAAACAGGGCATTACGCAATTACAAGACACAATCAGATGGAGCACAGGGCCAGTTAACCACCTTAAAACAACTACTTGCAAATGAACCTTTTCGAAACTTTGCTTCACTATACTCGAGTTAACCATGCCCGTTTCTAGGCCAGGCACCGGGAGACAACGAAGGAAGGAATGTAAATATGGGAGGTGTCTACAAATTAATGTCACGGATAAGTCTCAAACTTGGGACCTTAAGGGAGCACACCTTCAAAGTTCAAGTCTTCAACCTCTGTGCCACCTTTGGGGACAATTGCAAATGAACTTAAAAGAGCAGAAAAACATATTTGTGACCGAACTTTGGTGTAAAAGTACAAAAAATACCAATATCATGGACTGGCTTAGAGCCAGAAACAAACAAGGAATGAGTTTGATCCATCTTCACTACCTAATTATGATTTATTACCATACATATTTCTTATTAACTAAATTTAGGAGATAGTTAGACGGCTATTCAATGAGTTAATATGGTGCCAACGTAAATTCTTTGTAAACATGAGTAGCTCAAATCATATAAAGCATAATATACCCTCGAACCTCATCCCGCTACTAAACTAGCCAAAGCTGGAGGAATATATATTAGCACTTCAAACAATTAACAAGAAAGCGATAGCCATTAACATAAATTGAGTTTTGAAACGAACACCTAAAACAGAAGAAAGTCAGAGAGAAAAAAGAGTAAGCAAGCAATTCCCACAAATTTGGTTCACTTAGATTAACTTATTACGTGAGGCCTAGAAGAAGAAACTTAAACTGTACAACTCAAAGAGCTTAAAACGACAATACTGAACATCAATAAGAAAGACGCCAACAACTCTGGAATGGTGGCTTCTGTAAGAAACACGCCAACAATACTAATCATCTATATAAATTTTTTTTTTTTTATATCCCTAAGGATCTAAACGAGCATATACGAACCTCGATTATTTTCACGGAAATCATCTGATCTACTATATTTATTAAGATAACACATAAGAAATTAATTCATAGTCTCCCAACATTTAATGAGTGATAAGACCTTTATGGTTTAATCATCTATAAGTTAATAATGGATCACTTTGAAAAATGTAATTACTATCAACAGACATGCTGTAAACAAAAGATACCAGTTCACAGATATATAGAACAAACAATCAGGTATGCTAACATTAGTTTGAGATGCAGAAGACAAAACAGTAAGAGGGTGGAAAACACTTCTTAATATCCATATATGTTAGCAAAAGCTTCAATCTAAAAGAATAAAACCCATCAAACTCTTCGTGCACACAAGTTGTTCGACAAAATGCCACATACGGTACCAAAATGAAAACTCACGCGGAAGAGAAACCAGAAATGTTATGAGTAAGGGATAAAAAAAAACACGAACCTTAATACTGGGAGGGGGATGATTAAGCTCATCGTCGGGAATGATAACCGGCCAAGCTTCTCCAGCTTCTCGAAACATTTGCTCGGTCTCAAGGAGTTGTCCCTTTTCAAGAATCATATTCCTGATTGTCTGAGCAGGAGTAGAGGTAGCGTCGAAAACCTCTTCGACTCCATTGACGAAGGTGACGGCGATCTGGGGTGGATGGTCGTCGGTACGGCGCTTGACGATCAACTGACAAGCGGGATTCGATTCCTTGGCCTTGCGAGCATTACACTGCGCCAAGAATTCCATGCAAGTTGATAAGCGTGGATCAAGGGCATTGAATTCGATCTTCACTTTGGAGAGGAATTTCAACATTGCTGCTGATTGCTTTCGCCTGAACCCTCGACTGGCTACTGCGGGAAGGAGGTTATGGAGGTGCTTTTTCTTTGACGAAACGGGGCGTTTTGCTAGAGACTAATGAAAATATATTTAATTTTCTCCATATCCTATTATCCATGCCTTTTTAATTAATTTTGTGGATTGCTAAAATGATGAAGTTCCTTTTGTTTATGTTAAATGAAAAGTTTAATACTCCAATCAATGTAAATATAATTCAATCAAATCAATGTAAATATAATTCAATCAAATCAATATATACTAAATAATGTACAGATCATGAGTTTGATTTCCATCTACATAATTGAACTAAAAATGTAAATATAATTTAATGGACTTATTAAATATATACCACAAGATGCGTGGTTCGGGTTCTACTTTAGTATACTAAAGATAAGTTTTCGCCAAAGCGAGTGCTCAGTGTCACGGTTTTGCTATGCGTGTTGCACATGGCCGCATGAGCCTCTATATCTTTTTTATTATGTTTTATAGTATAGGATTTACTTTTCATGTCATTGTATTTTCTTTATGTTTTGGAGTCGTATGACTCCTTGCCTTTTTTGATGTTTAAGTCTGCCACATCAAATATGTGTCATAATGTACTATAGGAGTATGACTCTTGAAGCTTCCCTCCTACTAAGCTATTATATGATGAATGCAAACTAGCTAGTTGTTGTGTTCCTTATTGCATATTGTCATATACCTTTCAAAGACAAAACATATTTCAAAAACATTCTTTCTCTCTCTTTCGAAAACCTTTTCACGAGGCTCGTGATAGAGGTTGCCCCCGTTGTGCCACCCGCTCTGCAATTTTTGTTTGGCCGACTTGCTCGTCGGGTTAAAGCAGGTGCCTCATGATCGCTTTGCAACGACAACGAAGTTGGATCGTGATACTCAGCTGGCACTGGTGATGCATTAGCCTCCACTCGATTAATGGCTAGAGTCTTTGTAGTGCCCTCTATATAAGGTTTGTTGTCGCTCTCCCCAACTTGTATTAAAAAAAAAGTCAGTTAAGGTGTGAGACTGGAAAGGAAGAAATGAGTTGATGGGCACGGATCCGCTTTCCTCAAACAATCAGTCAAGGTGCTTAAAATTATACCGCTTAGGTAAGGTTTGGGCAATTGACAAATGTCAGAAGCCCTTTCATGCCTCATATTATGGTGGAGTCAAATGTTATTTAGTGTTATCAATGTGGTGTATGGTGTCTCCTAAAAAATTTCGAATCTCGACAATATCATATTTGACATTAGGCATTTAATTGACGCTCTTGGTATTTGTAGGAATTATAATAAGGTTGTCGATTTGCTTTCCAAACAAGGTCTTTGTGACTTTATTTTTTAAAAGGCTCCATATCTCATTGTTAAGGATGAGTCTTGTTTTTCTAAAGTGAATCGCCCCTTGACATTGACTCTTTTTGGAGATAGATAGCAAGGGTAGTTGTTGATTTGAATAATCAATCGTTTAAAAAAAAAACATTTTTTTACAAGTTCTATAGGATATCACAAATAAATTTGAGGTTGAATTATAAATTTAGTTTTTATCGTTTGAATAAAGTTAGAGTTTAGTCCATACTATTTAAAAATATAAAATTTAATTGTTATTAATTTAAAAAATTAGAATTTAAAATTTTGATAAAATTAAAAAAATAATTTAGGTCATTCATAATTTTTTGTGTAAATATGAACCAGGTACTTCCCACTAAAAATAAAAGTTTTAACAAAAATGTAAAATAAAGGGAAAGAATGTCAGAATTTAAGAGTAAATAGGTGCAGACCACTCGGGAAGTTGCGTGATCCATCTTCGCATTATTTATCATTGAAAATATAAAATTAAATGACGATTTAAAAGTTGATGAAAACTGCAATTAATTAATTAATTTAATGCGAAGAAAACCGTTCACATTTTTTTATTGTAAATTAAATATTTTATATTATGTTTATAATCAATAGGGTGATTTGTATTAGGGGAAAACTTTGTTTTTAATACATCACAATCTATTTCTGTTATTTCTTAATCTGTCGTTAATTTTTCTCTAACATTTCATTAAACTTCAAATCAAAATTTATATCAAATTTAATCTAAAACAAATATCTTCCCTCGTAAAACAAAAATCTCAATCAAACTTTATATTAAATTTAATCTAAAATAAATACTTTCTCTCGTAAAACACAAATTCAAATAAATGTTTTATAACTTCTCCTCTCTAAAACACTAATTCTCAACTAAATACTTCATATCTTCAGTTTATTCAATTTTCTCTCATTTCCTTTAATCAATTCCAAAATTCAATCACCCCTAGGTTAGAAATTTTCAATTTTTACATTTTAATTGTTGTTCAACTCAAATTAAAACTTGTTTTTATCCATATATATGAAGTGAGTAGTTTACAAGCATTTTAATTATTAATCATTGAATACTATGTGTGTGTGTGTGTATGCAGATGAGATTATATAATCAATTTCTATTTCTATTCAACAAATATTCAATTTCCACTTCTATCAACTATTGTTCAAAAAGAAAAAAGAAACTACATTCTTTTATGTTTTTGGTGATTTAGATAATCTCAAATTATCAAAAAAACTCCTTTTAGTTGAGATTTGTAGTCAAGCCCATATAAAAGTTAATAGCTGTAAAAGAGGTCATCGAGAATCAAACTCAGGCTTAAGAAGAGCCATGTGAGGTTTCACCATGGCCTAAAGAGGTCGCAACGATCAAATATGGGATTGACCCGACTCTAGGCCCTATCGATATTGCTTAATTGAAAGCTCCTCAATCCATACGAGTCGATTTTCAGGCCCTCTCCGAATGGGACAGGCGATGAATCACACTCATAATCTTTGAGCCCGTGGAAATGAACAAACAGATGCAATCATGAGTGATCTCCTTATAAAAACATGATAGCTAAGGTATGAAAATCTTAGTAACCACTACTCTTCTGAGCTCTATTATCATCCAAATTTGATATTGATATCAGAGGTGACGTAACTCACACCACACTTATGTCTAGTTTTAATTTTATTTTTTAATAACAAGTAGGAAAATTATGAATTAAAATATTTACCAACCATGTATCAAATTTGGAAATAAGATGTTTAACTGAACGATGCTGAATTACATTAAATATCAAATTTTGACCATTTCTAACACAATACAATAATGAATTTTCAGAAGAAAAAAAAAATAATAAAGAACACAATTGAAAAATTATTTGACCAACGAGAGGAAAACCCGAAATTGCCCCCAAGAAGAATAAAACTATGACAGAATTTGTACCCAAATTCCTTCGCTCGGAATTCCCCGATGAACAACGAATAAAATGTAATAACCCGCCGGTGCAACATTTCCCGATGCCGGAATTGTAACTTCAATTTCATATTTCGAATGCCCTCTAAGTCTAAACTTCCCGCTGTTAAGAATCAGCAGCCTCTGATTCATCGAAAAAGAATGAGTGTTGAACGGCGGCGACAAGATCTTCACCGCCAACTTCTTCCGATCAACTTTCCCGGCGACTGCAAAACCTACCTTCAACACTCGCCCATGCCGAACCACAGCCGGGGAACTCGGGTATTGAATCGCCGGTCGTAGATACGAAAACTTGGAGTCTAAATACGGCGGAGAAAATGCTTCCAAGCTTAATTCCGTCGGGAAAAGTACGCCGGTGAAATTGTACAGCTCATGTGGGTTACTACCGCCGACGAGAATCCGGCCGTCGCGGAGAACAATCGCCGACGAGTGGTACATTCTGGGAATCGTAGTTGAATTAAGCACTTCGAATCTCTGTCCGAGCGGTTTATTCGGGCGGTACAAAACCGGGCTCAAAACAGGGTCCCGGCCGATATCCCAACCGGCGACGCCGGCGGAGCCGCCGTTGATGAGCAAAACGTCGCCGGTCGGGAGCAACAACATGTCGACCATAACTCTTGGTGTCGGCATTGTTTCCATAACCCAATTTGGATTCGGGTCGGTAATTTTAATTCGAGCACAAGTTTTCAACGCCGGAACAAAAATCCCATGTTTTGTTTTACTAAAACCCCATCTCGGAGCTCCGCCGCAGACCAATATCTCAACGGCAATGGATTCTCCGTCCAATTTCAACGGCAGCATAACGGCGGAGCCGGTACTTGGATAACACCGCGGCTCGCCGTCGGGAATCATCGGAAGTGTTTTGACAACTCTGTTTTTAGTGTAATCGAACAGAATCGCTCGATTATTCGCGAAGATGAACAAATTCCCATCCGGTTGAAGAAAAACAAATGGGTATAAATTGTTTTGGATTCCCCTGTCGTTTGTCTCCGCCAAAAACGGCAAATCGAACAGTTCTTTAGTCGAATCTGTTTTAGGGTAAAATTCGTAATTGAACTGTTTGTCCCCGCCGATGATGATTTGTCTACCGTCGGGGAGAATATGGTTAGTGGAGTACCAGCGGCGGGCTAATAACGCCGACGGGATGTCTTCCCAGTCACAGGTGGGACATGGGCTGAACAATCTAACGTGGCGTTGGCCGGAATGGTCGCCGCCGGTTTGGACGAGGGTCCCGTCGGGGAAGACAGAGGCGGAGGAGCACCAGACGTCTGATTTGAGCATTAGTGGCCGGAAATTATTGGCGACGGCGTCGTATTCGACGGAATGGGCGGTGCAGTCGACTTTAACGGCGGCGGCGGGATCTCGGAGACATAATCCTTCCGGCAAGGACAAATTGGAAGGGCCAAAATCAGTGCGGTCGAAAATAATGACGCGATCATTGTGAAGAAGCTGCATGTGCATTGCTGAAATGCCGATGCTTTTCTGCAGCAGCTGCCACTGGCCGCCGCCGCCGGCTACCGTGAGATGGTGGCCGGCGTGAAGGGCAAAAATTATGGATAAAGTTATTAACCAAGGATTATACATAATTAATTGCAGGTTAATCGAATTCGAAATTGGTTTATGAAGTTTGAGTGCATGGATTTAAGTGGCAGTGAGAGTGGGTTTTTATAAGATTAAGAAAACGCGTTGGTTTGGCTTACACTAATTAATTTTAATTAAAATAAAAAAAACATTTTCTTTGTTGTTTTGAGTTTTTGCTCAATTAGTAACTCATTCATGATGTTTCTACAATTTTTTTGTGTTGATACAGAGATGAAATTTCTGTCTTTTTAATTTGAATTTATGATTTAGTCATTGGTTGTTCATTGTTCTAACCTTCAAGGGCGTCACTTTATCATTAACTCATTTATGATATTTCTGTATTTTTAATTCATTTTTATCACAAATTTATAAGAATTTTGATAATATTTATTTGTTTTTAATTTTTTTTATTTCTCAAAACAAGTCTATATGTATTACTTTACTTTAATCTATTGATTTTTATTGTTTCCAAAATTAAGACATGTTTAAAAAATGAAAAAAACAAAATATTTTTGGAAATTGTTTTAGTTTTTTTTAAGAGAAATTAGAAGAAAACATGAAAAACCAAAATTATATTTGGGTTTGTTTATGGAATGTTGAGTTATAATAACACGGGTTTAATCCATTCATTATATTAAGAGAAAAACTTGCCTATAAGTGCGTGTGTAAAGCGAAACTACTTGTATCACCAAGTAATAACCTCACATTCATTTAATTTATTTTTAATTTTATTTTAACAAATAATTTTTTTTTTAATGTAAGGCTGATATTTGTTACATAGACATGAGTAGACTCATTCTACACATATGTGTAGACAAATTTTTCACTTATAATGATTATCGTACTCACCCAATTTGAAGGTCCTCTTTCACATAAAATTAATTACTACCTCACATAACTTATTTGCTTATGAGATAAACTATTTCTTTATTATACGTATAATAATGTACACCACTATATATAGTTTTTATAACTCATATTATAATAACAAACAGTCACTTCAAATATGGTTTATTATCGTCGTAGATATAATAATTTGAACACCCAAAAAGTATAACCTATGCTAATTCATTATTTATAATAATTTAATCGATATCTCAAATATAATTAAAATGTTATCAAACAATGTCTAATTTAGCCGTTGATTGTTTTATTATTGTTTACTTCAAATGTGCCACTTTATTGTATATTATTTAAAAGTTCTTAAAGGATCACTCATCCAATTGAGCCTACGAGATAGCAAATCTCCAAATATACGAGAGCAAAACGATTTTCTAATTTGAAAAAACGGTACATTATTTAAATAAAAATTGAATTTCATAAGAAAGGTAAACTCGAGTAAATTTAGTTCATGAGATTATGTGGTTGCGTAATACATTTCTTTTTATCATTAGTATCGACTTCATTTTGAAATAAATGAATGGTTTATTTATGCACTTTTGATACTAGATAAGAGTGAATAAATATAATAAAACTAAAATAACTATTTTCACTCACTCCCTTAATATATCTTATATAGTAAAAATTTTGTCATGCAAATAAAATTGTCCATTAGTGAAACATCACAAGCATGAAAGATTATGAGTATATAAATAATGAAAATCATCTTTAATAATATTTAGATATTTTAGATGAAACAAAAAATAAAAATATAAAAAATGTATGTCCAAAGTGATGTGGAGATTCGAGATATTATTGTCATCTTTAAAGATATAGAGAGTCAAGAGACAAAAATTAAACTTATAAATATTGTTTAAGTTTTTTTTAAATCAATTTTTTTTTTTAATGTATGTTTTCAAAATCTAATTTATGCTTTAGAAAACTGTTTTTTGAAAAACCTTGCTTTCGATTTTTTTTTTTTTTTTTTTTTTTTTTTTTTGAATTATGATGAAGAATTTAAATAATTTTTGAATTAGAAAGAGGGTAGAGCCATAATTATCCAATTTGGTATTGGGATAAACTCATGGTTACCCAAAAGTTTTTAAGCTCAACATGAAATGTAGCTAGGAATGGTAACAATAACATTAGCTATTTGACAGCTTAAACAATAAAAAAATAAACCAAAGCTTAGTTTTTGTTTTTACTACATTTTTTTTAATTGGAAATTCATTTTTATTTTCAAAACAAACAGCTAAAATTTTCAAGGAATATTTAGAGATACAGAAAGAGAATAAAACACTACTTTCTATAATACTTCACATCCATAATGGAAAAAAATTAATGAATAAACATACCAAGTTAAGAGCAGTGCCAAATTACTCTCTATTCTTTTAAAAAAAAAGAAAAAAAAAAAGGCCAAATTATCCAATTAGCAGTGAAAATTAAATTTAGTACTAAGAAAACATTTATATATTTTGAAAGGCAACTAAATATTCAAATGAGTAAAATTGTTGTTAAAAAGAGAGGCTAAAGTTGATAGCTTAAAATTAAATATTATAAAATTGATATAACGACGTGGATATATCAAATAAAACTTGCAACATATTAGTCATAAAATATTATTCAAATTCAAAACATGGAAAAATTAATGAACAATCATCTCCTAATAGTTGGGTTTGAAATAACTTTTTTGAGATTAAGAGTTTAATGTTCAGTAATTAAATACAAAATGCATGAAACAATAATACAAAATGCATTAAATACAAAATGCATAGCCTAATAAACCAATCTGGCCAACAAAACAATAATAATAAATATAAAACAATAGTCTATATATTTGTAAAAAAACAGCTTATATAGTTGAGCAACTAGTTTTCCAAAACTATTTAAATTTAAGGGTATAACAATAAAATTTCTTAAACAAAAAAACTTACCATAAGTGTTGATCAACATATTAGAAAATATATTAAGTTGAATATTAAAAAATATATATATTAGGACAATATTCACAATAGTAAATTGTATGCCTAATTTTTATTTGTTGTGGCAAGAAATTCTAATATCCCTATGACAATTTTAAAAATATTTCAAATTTTATACAAAGCATATAGAATGTCTATTCCAATTTTTTGAAATACATGAATCAATTTCTACTATATTAGAATTTTTTCTATAATGTCTAATTTGAAAAGGGTGGGGGTAGAAACCAAAAAAGAAAAACTTCCATGCACATGTGTAGGAGAGTCCTATAATTTGTCTATATGATATCATTAGAGCGATACAAATTTATTTGATAATATATAGATTTATGTGATAGACAAATTGTAGGGTTCCTCCACACTGTTATCAGAGAAGTTTTCCATTTTTCAAAATAACATTAATATATATACACATTCCAAAAATGGTAATGTTTTAATTATAGTATATACTATATAGATTTATGAAATGTCATTTCTTAAAAAACAAGGGTTAGGAAGGTGACGCTAGATAATTTGAAGTCACGCCTTCAAACTATTGGTAGTGAAGGGAGCTTACATATCATATTGAACATTCTCAAATTTTTTTAATGCGAAACAAATACCACGAAGTGAGTATTTTCAACGAACATCACAAAGGTTGAGTCACATGTTTAGGTGCAAAACCCGACTACAAGCAGAGATGAAGTTTTTCCCCTGAGAACTACCTTTGACAGAATGAGAAATTGGTCGGAAACGAGGAATGTTCTATTATTAATGACCTAAAAAAATTGAATAGGTTTAAAATTATAGGAGTGTATTTTTACCATTTATCCGTAGAAGTATCACAGTGAAAATAAATTACACAGATAAAAACATAATAAGTTATACCTTATATCAGCAGCCATTTGAATTCAAGTTCGAGGAGGATAGAGTTCCCAGAGTGCCACGGTTCTATCTTCTGATGCAGATGCCATTAATTTACAGTTGTCTGAGTATGATACAGCATTACACTGCAAGTTTGACAATAACAAGAGACAGGAAGATGATTATGCAACTTCAAATTCATCACGGATATAGGTGAAATCTTTTGCTAAACTTTCCGGGTTCCAAAATGAACAATGAAAAATGTAAATGATTGTATAAAGAAAGCTAGTTTAAATGCTATTTTTTTATGGATATTCGTGAGTGTTTGAGATTACCTGACCCTATTTACACGAGACATACTATCTGACCCTACAATATTTAGTTTAAATAAAAAAACCCATAAGAAATTTAACTCTATGTAGACAGCTACAATGGATGGAACTCATGATCTCTTAGTTGTTAAAACTCGATTCGACAATCAGGCATGTTGAATAAACATTAAATGTTGTCTTTCTTTAGTGAGTTTTAAATTCAAGAGTTAGATGAAAGGCCAAGAGTTGTATAGATGAAAGAAAGAGTCGTGTAGGTGAAATACAAGAGTGGTTTTTGAAAAAGAACCTAGTGATTTGTCTCTTCAGTCACAAAAAAGAAAAAAAAAATAGTAAAAAAAAAAAATAGCATAACTAAAATTTTTGTTAATTGATTTTACAAGGCATGGTTAAGCTATAATACGAGAAGAAATTTTTTTGTAACATTATTCCATTTCAAGGAATTCCATGGAAAACTATAAATTAAGTGAAATGACTACGTAGTTAGAAAAGAAAAAAAAATAAATAAAAAAGATAGCCATGGTCCCCGTAATTTATCATTCAAAGAAAATGCAATATCATAAGAGATTGGTAGTATTGTCATATGATGAAAGTCATACCAAAGCCTGGTGATACTTCAATATAGCAAGAGGACTTCCTTTCCTATAGTTATATATCCGTACTCTGCCACAAGTAGAAAGAAAACAAATCAATCAGCACAGTTTTTTAAATAGGAAGAGATCATATACTATTTAAAATGTTGGAGTAAACTCCGGGCACCAATACATGATTCCGCATGTTTCACAATATCATGTAGCATACACAATCAAACGATTTCATGCTGAAATGTTTATTCCCACTTATATAAAAAGAAATTCTATATAAGAATTTAACAGAAATCTCATAGATGATGTTTTGAAAAGACTATTTTGACTGGGACAACTAAACATAGAACACATGGATAAAGATTCTCTCCATTGGCTCAGCACAACTCGTTCACCGTCTTCCTTTGACATTGCATAATCTTCATTTTATTTTTGTATATGGGGGTAGGGAGAGGCACAGCAGATGCATATAAAGCTCACAATTCACAACCATAACATTGGCTAACCTGCGATCCCAACCAGCAGTTGCAGCAATCTTGTCATCCGGTCGAATTGAGACCTTTGCTATGCCGGGCCGTTCCAAAGTAATTTCTTTCTTCACAAGACATTTCCCCTTGATAATTCAGCAGAACCAAAATAAATTTCACATATAGAAGTGTAAAATGGCAGCTGGCCAAACTCTTACATCTATACTAGTAATGGACTGAATAGCTGAACATGAAACAAAGAGAATTTCTGTCGACAAGCAAAGTGATAATGACATATGAAATGAAACAATCAAAATTTACAGACATTTCAGCAGCTAAAAGAACCACCATAAAAAGGATAAACCAACACATGCAAACTCTCATCCCAAAAGTTAAAAGGTGTAGCATAAAGAAACATACACAAACGCTTTTCTTATCACCAGGGAATTTGGAGCTTCACTCCTCTAAACCTAGGGGTAACCACGCCCGACCTTAGGTCTGACACCCAAACACCTTTTACTATTGTATGAAAATTCCTCCTCGGGAAGAATGCAAAATTCAATTATTTTCATTGAGTCATGGAGGGAGTTTGAAGAGTTGTAATAAAAATCCCCTCGACCGAATAAACATTGAGCTGAATATTAGAATTAGTCAGCATAAGCTACTAGCCTTATTTATTAACACCAGGAAGGTTTAAAACATTCAAGATCAAAACCAAGCCAATATTTTTATATTACAGGTCTACTGTATCATACTTAAGTTATGTAAAAATATGTGTGTATATATACACACACACATTTTAAATACCGTGGAATGATCCAAACTAAACGCCACAATTTTGTCATCTGCAGCTCCTGAGATACCACCATTGCAAGATCCATCAACGCAAATGCTTAGAACTGCAAACACGATACTCAAAATCATGGATTTTCATTAAAGATGTAATATATAGAAGTCCAGCATATTCAGACAAATACCTGGCTCCGAATGGAACTTCACTGATGTAACTGGAACTCCCGGATTCCTTAGATCCCACCAAAGCATGGAACCATCCTCGTATCTACAAATATTGAAAAACAACTTAAACTTGCATTCTAAACAGGACTAGATCGCGACATTGATTAACCAAACCTTTGAACAGTAATGCAATAACCAAAAATGGCATGAACAAAATACATGTTAGCCAAATAAAAATCATGTAGTAATTAAAAGATCGTACTATGATTACACAATTTTTGGACAATAGATGATGTGATGTTAGGCAATGATCAACTCAAGATGTTATGGGGAACATTACGAGACCAAGAGAAAGATCCACATGAGCATCATAGTTTGATGCGAGTTTTTCTTATACTTAATTTATCATAGGTAAAGTGAAAGAAGAATGAGACAAGGAATTACCCAGACAAGACATTTAAGAATCCTTGAGATCTGGACGGTATAAAAGCTTGCAATGCCATGCACAATCCTGTGACAGAGTTTCTTCAGATTTCATAGTTGGCATGAAATTTGAAAATAGTAAAATTTATAAAAATCTTTTTCTCACAGGCAGATGTCCAAGACCCAAATATTCAGAAGACTCTTCAGACCAAACAAACAAACAAATCAAATAAAAGTAGCTCCCAGATAACAAAAAAGAGTTAAAATAAAAGGAAAAATAAACAAGAACAAGCGCCTATCAAGTATCTAAGATGAAAAGGTGATATCATCATATAATACTATATTATCTCTGTACACGCAACTAGAGGTTATGTTCGAAACACTATTATAAGGTATAGAAATACATAACATAGAAAAACCCTATTGTAAGAAATACATATTGAAGTTTTAAGCAAACAAATGAAATTCAGACCTCTTTCCTTCATAGAGATACTAGAGCAATCTCCTTCACGGTTTGAAGGAAGTCGTAATAACCTTTCCCCAGCATTCAGATCCCAAATTTCAGCCTTTCATCAAGCACCATACAGAATAAGAAATCAATTCATAGGTATCAGATAGTATATGGATAAACATAGACAAGAATAATCTTCATATAAACCTCTGAAGACTGCTCCCCCGCAACAGCCACATACTTTAGCCCGTCAGCTGGTATATAAAAATAAATTAGAAAAAAGACCGTCCTAGTCAGCATCATCACAACAAGGGTAGAATATGAACCATCATTTAAAAATAAATAAAAGACATAAGGCGTACATAAGTAACAACCATGCATTAGAAAGAAGAAGAAGAAACATGAACCATCAACTTGAACGAACCTTCTGATCGGCAAGCGTGCTCAGTAGAAATTTCTTGAGCCTTTTCTCCGTTGCAGCCATAAGTTTCGACCTCAACGGCCTTCTCATCATTGTCACTGATACACTTAGAGCCATCATCATGCCTTGAAAAATCAGAAGGCTGCTTCACCAAGGAGAGTTTGCAAAAGTGATAAGCATTTGTCTTGATAGTGATAGAGGGAACTCTGTTGTGACAAATTTCCAACAACGTATGTGAATTAATTACCAAAAGGAAAAGTCACCAATATCCGACTAAGATTAGAAAACTTGAAAGATGGGCAGTCCAAATGATTAAATCGAACAACCAATTCAGATGATAATTTCATGTGCGGACCAATTAAGTTATGATCCTTTTCTTTTTTTCTTTTTTTTTTGATAAAGAACCAAACTTATATTAATAAAAGAATGAGAAAACAATAAAAATAAGCCAAAAATATGAATCATAAAGCCATGGATTCTGCAGAATGTAACAGCGTTCTTAAAAGTTTTTCGTGTAGCCAAAAAAAACATGGGAAGAAAAAGAAACAATCCCAGTGAATACAGCATCATAAATCACCAAATACCTAGATAGAGCCCTATCAGCAATATCCCAGCACTTCACAGTTCCATCCCTACCCTGGCTACACAAAAAGGAGTTGAACAATAAACATACACAATTCACAAACCTTCAAGTAATGAGCTAAAATTCCACACTGGAGAAAAAGAGATGAAAGCTAAATGGACACAAGAACATTTAGAAGAGCACCTGACAACTCTATTTGTTCCAATAGAACGACTACAAGCAATACCAGCAATTCCGTGTGCCGCACTATGCACCCTGATGTCGATTACTCCAATTACAAATCCGATACAAATACAGAAGAAAGAACTAAGGAAATGAAACAGAAGTCAATACCAAGCCGACGACAACGTTCTATGCTGAGCCGTATCCCAAATACGCAGCTCACCATCTGCAGAACTAATGTGAAGATCATACAACGCTTAACTACGCGGCAAATTTTCAAACAAATAAATTGAAGCAAAAGAGTTGAAAAGAAAATTATGACTGATCGTGGCGAATGAATACCCTGAAAAAATTAGAGGTTCGAATGGATGAAAAAAAACGTCCGTGACAGAGGCTCGATGACCTCGGAGCACGGCCACCGGGTCCGGTGGTGGCCTCTTACTCATTCTCGTTCCTTTATTAATTCTTTTCCTCGCTGAGAGTTTCTGTTCCAGTGAACGAATCGCCGGAATTCGACGGTGTTCCTGTAACTATACAGCCAGAAGACGATGAACTGAAACGCTATGGTCGGAGGGAAGATGGCGCGCTCTCTCACCGTCAATTTGGAGATGGAATAATTCTATTGTAAATTCTTTTCTGGGCCGAATTTTCTATAAATGGGCTTAGGCCCAATAAAACGTTATTTCTTTTTAAGGGAAATAATAGTAAATGGGTAATGTTTTAAATTAATATTTTTCTTAAGCATTTAAATTAGTGTCTACAAAAAATCCACATAGAGTGAGAAATATTAATTTCCAAAAATATCTCAAGATTTTTTAAAATTTTATTATTAAATAGAAAAATAAATTCAATAAAAATCATCCTATCAATCCTATTTTGAAGGAATAATTATCTTACTCTCAACAACTTATTATTTTTTAAACTTTCTCAAATAATATATTTTTTGAACTCTCTTAAGATGTAGGATATTCTTTCATAAATTCTCTAACTATAGCCTAATTCGCAACTCTAATCTTCTTTTATATTAATTAGTCTTCACTCTTAAACATTAAAACTTCGCGATTAATAAAGTGTAAGGTATAATTAACAGGTTTGATTCTCACATTGAAGTAGTCAATTGTATTGTAAGAACTTCTTAAACAGAATCATGTGATTTTTCATGTCTTCCTCCACCGTGGCCATGAGATCGATATATCAGAAAATTCCACAATTGTTGTTTTTGACGATCGTCGGCGTCAAACTTCAAGTTGAGCCGCTTGAAAATTTTAAGAATATAGTTTACTTGATCACATTGAATGGACTACATGGATGTCATTATTCTACGACACAAAGATTGATGAAGCTCTTCAAAGTTATGAAATTAATCTATTAGAGACTTATCAGTTATGTGTTCGTGATGTACAATAAATGTACATTGTATGTACAACGCGTTCGTAAATGTAATATGTTGTGTTTATCAAGCGCTAGACATGGACAGCATTGATGGTGCTCATAGTCAATTTTTAGTGTGAAAATGAGGATGTGACTGTATGTTTTGTATAAGCAATTAATATTTCTTCCTTTCCACCGTTAAGTACATTGGATGTACAATAAGATCTCAAACGTAATCAATGTTGTTTGAGATCTTACTATTTCAAGAAACGAGGTGTTTGATATTCGGTATAGAATACGCTATCTCTTCAACTTTCAAATGGTTTAATCCACCCCAAATATAAAATTAATATGACAATTGAAGCAGGTCTCCAATTGGATGAGCAATCTAATATTTATTGTATATTACTTTACCGGACGATGCCTAGAAAAGTAAGGTTATAAACTTGAATAAGAACCATAATGTACAGTGGATACAACAGAATGACACTTCGATCGATGAAGTTGCTATCTCTTCAACTTTAAATTTTTTAAGAACATGTTTTAATCCCCTCCAAACATAAAACTAATCTACGACTAAGGTAATTACTGGATCTCTTTTTTTTCTTTTTCCTTTTTTGAATTTTGAAGTAAAGTTAGAATTGGCATGATGATGAGACATAGATGTACAGTAAACAACAATGATGTTTAAAAAAATATATTTATTCATCAAACCCTACATAGAAGGTACCACGAGAATTCGAATCATTGACGAGTAGATGCTAATACATTACTAGTGCTAGCTGAGCTATGCTCGCATTAGCAGATATATAATTATCCATCGGTCTTACCCGATTATCATAAGAACCCTATTTTTGTTGACACACATCATCTCTAATATTGACTTTCACATTACAAACATTTTTTTAATAATTAATTATTAGATGAATGAGGAGATACTTTATTAACTTTTGAAGTAATAAGTGATTGACTGTTTAAATATTAATATTGAAACTGACCATTTAGTAATGATAAAAGATTGAATAGGAAAGTTTGCAGCCTTCATTGAAGCAAATTATCAAACCCCTCTTACATTTACATTACATAATATAATTATTATAATTTAGAAAAAACAAAATGGAAGGCCAAAAGTTGATAACTGATGGAATGAAAATCCGACAGAAAAAATAATGGAATGAGATCTCTTCCCTTCCCTTCTCTTCTCCATCCCATTATCCCAAACATCCCCTAAACTACAATTTCACAAGAACATATCAAGGATAACAAGCAAAGAGAATAAACTTATTTGATCGCCCAACTCATTTTGTTCAAAGACCAAGACCAGTTAATTTTTCAAGAAAATATAATGTATAAACAATCAAAGAGAACTAATCACTTTGATCAGCTATTGATTTTGTAGTTTTCCTTTATCGTCAAAAAGCAGACAAAACAAATATAATCGAAGAGAGAAGATAAATAACATCTTAGAAATATCAATAAAAAAAAATTCTGTAACAATTTTAGGTTCTTACATCAGATGAATAGATGCTGGACCAGAAATAGCAACTACTCTCTGAGCACGATGAGCTTCTCCTTTGTATAGCCCCTTCATTTCTTTTTTTGTACGCCGCGCTTCACGGCGAGCTTCCTTAATAGCAGTCTGTATGGATTAAGAGGTCATAAAAACAATAAATGATAAGCTAATCTTAAATTAGCAGGACAATATTCCAAAAATAACACAGATTTCTACTTAAATACTGTACAAATATTGAAGACTCCATGGGTGAGCTAAAACACAAAACTAAGCTGAAGAAAGTAAACCAAGTTACCTTTCTCTCCTTCTTCTCTTCCTTAGACTCCTGACTATGGGGCTTCCTCTTCTGAAGTTCAGTTCTCAAACTACCAATATCTTTCACTTTGTCGACAACTTTTCGACCATGAGGTAGAAAGTCCACTGGTAGCTTCTCTTTCCCCTTCAGAGTTATCATAGGATTATTAGAATTAAGGGCTCCGGAGATGGTTTCGGACAACTTCTTTCTTCTGGTTACTTCAGGAGCTACGATTTTTCCAGGATGGTTATTGAGATTAGAACATGTAGAAACAATAGTCTCACAGTCCCAAACTTCGGATTCATCACTGCTCTCCTCAAATATGTATTCATCTTCAATGTCATCATCTTCATTTTGATATTTATCAGCATATTCCATACACCGGTTAATTACATCACTGGCAGACTGCAGAAGATCTTTATCTTCTGATCCTTCTTTACCACTCAATATATCTGCAGGAGCCTTGTATCCTCGGTCAAGATCCATGTCATCTTTACTATGATCGCCAAGGGCATGCTTGAGCTTATGAGCAAGCGATTCATCTTCTTCAGCTACGAAACCATCATGCTCATCATAATCATTGCCATCATTGTCACTAGAAGCGTAGTCCCGGCTTAAGAGCTGCATCCATCAGAAATTATGTAGAAATTGTGAGGTTAATATAAAATCCTCAGAGAAATATATTGTAACTTGTAACGAGGGAAAGTAATATCTCGAGGAAGCGAAGAAAAGTGAATTAAAATGGTAAGAAAGGGTTATTACTGAAAAGCATTCAAGAGGCTTCCAACCTTCACAAACTAAAATCATTAATAGAAGCAAAATATAGCTGGATCCTATACACAGTCATATTGCCTCAGCCTCAGGTACTTCATTATTGCTTTATTACCAACTAGCCCAAAAAATAATAATGTCAATAAGTTTTGTGAGCTTATTTAATCCATGTTTATGATCGTCAGTGGCAATAAACACAGACATTCAAACCACCTCTGAAAAGGCAAACTCAATGCCTTACTCAATTTTATGACAAACTCTGAATAACCACAAGAGAATACTGAAGTCTTAACATAACAGCCTAACCAGAATTTTCAATATGGTACCAAAAAATACTGAAGTCTAACATTACAGCCTAACCAGAATTTTCAATATGAAACCAAAAATTCGTTATAACGTTCCTAACAGAGCAAGTTAATAGTCATAAGTGTATTGAGTATAAATAAAAATCTATAGAACTACAGTGCAGAAGTATAGGGAACTCACGGAGTCAAATTGATCATCCAAAAGCCGACGAGTTCGTGGCTTATCAACATCACTGTTCTCACTTTCTTCTTCCTGATAGTCCATGTCCGCATCATCAAAAATGCCATCATCAAAAGATTTGTTATTAACAATGTTGTGGCTTCCTGTCGTTCTCTCAGAATCCTTGGCTACACCAAATTTGTTATCCCCCGTACCATCTTCCCCTTCTTCGCATATATTTGCCTGAACTACAAAATCCTCTTCCAAATCCTCAACATCAGAACCAAATCGTGATAAATTATCCTCATCAAGCAGTGCAGCTATTTCAGGGTCAATAACATTTTGAACCCTAACTCCAACAGTCTTGGACGCAACTTTGTACAGGAAATTCTCATCAGCGTCAACATTCCCTTTAGAAACAATCACTCTAGAGGCATCATACGCCTACAAAAAACATCCAACGGAAAATATAAAAAATGCTGATCCAGAGACAAAACAAGATCAAGATGCTTATTTTCGGAATTAGATTAGCAATAGAGGTGCACATGTTAAAGGTTAGATTGGGTTAGAGAAATTTTTTGAACCAAACTAAATTATTGAGTTGGTTAAATAAGTTCACCCGTCCAACTCTATATAGCAACCCAACTCTTATATTTCTGAGTTGGGTAGAGGTATGAATTGTATAAACTCATCTTTCCTCTTCAACTCGTATATAAGCACAAAATTGTTAAAAAAATTAATGAAAAATGGCATGCTTTTGAACTTGAAACTGCATGCTTCGTACTAATATGCTAAACACATATCTTGTTAATCAAACAATCACTTCTACATGTTACCTTTCAAAACAGAGAATGGAACTCAATCATTACCTGAACGAAGAAAGCAAGACTGTTTACAAGATTAATAAGGTTTGAAGCTAAGCCATTATGAACACGGCTAAAATCCCACTCCATATTTCCCACTTCTAAGAAGAAAAACATAAAAACAGAACAAATATACTAACCTTCTCATCGCGTGGAACCTGATCCAGCTTGGCCTTGGGGTTCTGATAAAAAGCCGAACCGCCACCAGTATTCTTAATGTCCCGAAGATGCAACAAATAATTGTAACCATCATCAGGAAACCCTAGCTCCAGAATTTCCCTTCTAACATTCTCCGGTAACGATGCAGGTCCACCAATATCCCCACGCGACCGCCTGGAAGTTCCAAAACCTCCATTATCTTCATCGTCGGAAGCATCGGCAAAGATCGAATTAGGATCTTCATCAACGGAGACAGAACCGGAAGCATCGACCGGAGAATCATCGAATGCGGAGAGATTAAAAGAGTTGTTGTCAACACGTACAAAAACACGATCGGTGGCTGCAGTTCCATCGTAATTAGGATCAGATGAATCGCGAGAGAGTAACTGGAAAGTTGCTGATTTCTTCTTGTCGAAAAACTTCTTCTTCCCCATTGCGGCTTAGATGTTGAATGGATCAATAGCACTGGAAATCGAAGCTGCGGATTTGTGAGATAAACCTTCAGTTCACTGAAGCCAAAACCCTAGACTCAAACCAGAGCTCTCTACACTTTGTCGTCTATAGAAATTATTATAAATAAAAAAGTAAAAATTAATTTAAAAAAGTATTCCGTTGCCGGGACTTGAACCCGGGTCTCTCGGGTGAGAGCCGAGTATCCTGACCAACTAGACTACAACGGATTTG
>JBBMEG010000018.1:3281219-3296893 GCA_037832605.1 Cyclanthera cordifolia
TTCCGTTGCCGGGACTTGAACCCGGGTCTCTCGGGTGAGAGCCGAGTATCCTGACCAACTAGACTACAACGGATTTGTTGTCTATAATTTTTATTGTATATTATATACAATTAAATAAAAAGTAATTATAACTTGGGAGGTTCCCTAGTGAGGAGTAAAAGGAATCTTATTTTATAGCTTTGCAACACAGAGGAAATATTTAAAAATTTCGGTCAACGTGCAAATTTAGCTGTTAACTTCGCCTATCAATAGAATTTAACATTCATAAGATTAATTATCATACAAGTTTGTATGGTTTTAATATTATTTTCATGTAAATAATGATAATATACCGTTGAAAATGTTGCACCACATTATATACATGTAATCATAATCGTTTATCCTACTTTATATTAATTAAACATTCTTCCTTAATTAAAGTACTACTTATCATTTCATTTGTTGTGTATATTATTATCAACTTCGGTTGTATTGTGAATGATTTATAAAATTCAACTGATCATTGCAGGTTAAAATTAATATTCGAAGAACGTTGAGAAATTTACTCATTAAATATCGAAGATTTTTATAAAATGTCATCGTACACATATTTTATATCTATAACTAAGTTTTTTTTTTTTTTTTTTCTGAATAGAGTATCTTAAAATGTACTTTTTTTATTTATTTATGACACTTTAACTGTTTGTCTATTAAATCAGAGTATGATTTTTTTTTAAGTAGGTAGAGCTGAAACACTTATCTTGACTATGATAGTGTTAAAAGAATGCCTTTTTTGTTTGAAATTCAAAGATTCTATCAACTATAACTTAATGGTGAAAGCATAATTGTTACAAGTATTCTTCAAAACTCACTAGTAATTACCAACCATATTTAATCACTCGTCAACTCTCTATCAAACCACTCTTCCAAATTTTGCATTAAACATATCACTCGACTATCATGAACAAAATTCTCTAACAAATAATTAATTATCTAACCGCTACTAATATCAATACTCAACAAAATATCTAATTATCAATAATTCCTCCACTCCTCTCGCTTCACTCTTTTCTACGGAAAACAAACACACCATAAACCACACGTTCCAAATCTATAAATTAATATATATCTAATATGTTAGCCATTTATTTCAAAAGGTTTCCTTTCTTTATAGAATAAAGACATTATTATTGATCTTTCATATAGTTAGAATTATGCTTTTGGATTGAAATTAAAGGCAGTGAGACGAAAGTAGATTTACCGTCTTTATTTTCGCTACTCATTTCAATTATGCTTTTGATTGAAATTAACGATGGCGAGACGAAAGTAGATTTATCATCCTTATTTACTCTCATTTCAATTCATATCCCAACAAAGTTTACCATAACATTTTGTAGAAAATGGAGTGAGAATTCATGAAGATCAATTTTCGTAAAAAATTATTTTATTTTCTTTAATCCTCAAACTTTTATGAGTTTTCTCATTTTAAGTCAATTAGCTCAGTTTTATATTGTTTGTTCTAACATTAAAAGAAATGTTTATTAATTTTCAATTACCTAAAAAATTAAATAGTTAAAATATTCTACCTAAATAAATATATATATTAAATTAAAAAAATTAATTAAAATCACTTCTAAAACAAGAGCTACCATCTTTCAATCATTGAGTTAACCGCCTAGTGACACATCCAAAACTTACGTACTTATACACACAATCACAATCCAGAAACTTCAAATTATGAGGATCTGAATCTTCTCGACCAACCGCCGGCACCGGAAAAATCGTCGTCTCTCCGGCACCACCAACCGCCGCCTCCTCTTACTTTATCGCTTCCACGGTGGAGCGGCAGAGCTCCAAATTCCCGAATCTAATTCCACTACAGTATCAACAAATGGAAAAATTCGAATCACCATCAACATCATCGCTCTGCAGCTGAATTAATCAATACAAATGAAATTTATATATGTATAAAAAAAACAAATCAGATCATCTCCAGAAAAAAAAAGAACGGAACAAACATCGATTGTTCCGTAGAAAAGCAGAGTAGCGGACCTTACAGAAGCGAGAAGAAGAATCAAGAAACTCATCAACATTCCAGCCAGAAATTCCTTCAATCAAATACTCCGAAACGTCATTCATCGCCTCACTAGAGACAGCCGCAATCGGAGCGTTCGAAGTCGAACTCTCGGCAACGGAAGGCGAATGCGAGACAGGGACGTAAGAGGAATTAACATTCTGCGGAAACGAATTAGGTTCAGAATTGAAAGAGGAAGACGACGGCGGCAGATTCAGAGAAGAAAGGAAAGAAAGCTTAACGCCAGTGAGAAGGAACCGATCGTGATTCTGAGTGAGCTCGTTGACGGAATGGATTGGGAGATCGCAATCGCAGCATAGAAGCGCCCGATCCTGTTGACAGAACAAGAATGCTCGTCTCTCCTGCAAAAGAAAAAGGAAATTGAAATTGGAAACTAAGCCATGGAAATGGAAACCCTAGAATCAAAGAAGGGAGAAAATGGGAGGGACCTGGCAGATATCGCAGAGAGGGAAATGGTTGTTATTGGAGTGGAGGGGAAAACGTAGGTGCTTAGAAGCGAGGATGTTGGCATGGTGGACGCGGTGGTCGCAGGCGGAGCAGACGGCGGCATCGTCGGCGGTGCAGAATAGCACCGCCTCCTCTCTGTTGCAGACGTCGCACTGAATCTTCATGACAAAAACTTTAACCTGAAACGAAAGGGAGGTTCACGCGGAGGGTGTACGGTTCTTAATGGCTCGTGGAAATTTAAATTATTTTTGGTAATATAGATTTTATGAAGAGTAATTATTTGTGCATAAATTGCCTTCAATAATTACAAATATTAAAAAAAAAAAAAAAAAAATATATATATATATATATATATATATGGAATTAAATTCCATACGTTAATTGGAAGCCAATCGCAAAGAGAAATGGGAGTGTTGACCTACCAAATCTATTTTTGTGCGTTATGAAAATTTCAAATATATTTATTTTATTTTAAATCCTCAAAAACCCCTTTGCCGGGAAGTGCGTACGCGCGCTACCTGTCCGCCAGGACCACCCCGGACATGCTGGTGGCTTTTAAAAATAAGTTATTTGATACAACATTTTAATTTTTTTTTTTTTTTTTAAGTAAATTTATAAGGGTGCGTTTGGATAAGATATGTTAGTATAGGTTGAATTGGGATGAGAAGTGTGACTAAATTGGTGTTTGAGTCTGTGAGTTGTGGTAGGATAAAAATATGAAATTATTTTTTATAAAAAGTAAAATAATTAATATAATAATTTTAATTGAATATTTCATAAAATAATAATTTCAAATTTAAAAAAATAATAATAACACTTTCAAAGTTTCATTTTTTATTTTATTAAATACATTTTTTCCTGTTATTTACAAAATAACATATTTAAAGTTTATTTACGTTTTATTATTATTTATGAAATTTAGAATTTGTTACTATTACCGATATTTTTAAAGGACGTGATATAAACAATGATTTTTTTTTCAAATTCATTAACTATAGTTTGAAAATAAATATCAAAATAGAAAAAAAACATTTTTTTTTTATTATCAAATGAAGTAAAATAATTGATTAAACAAACAATGATAAAAAAATATCAAATACATATTTATGATAATACATATATATAAATAATTACAAATATTATTTAAATAACAAAATATATTGTAAAAAATACATGGTAAATATTGAAAGTAAAGTAAACACACATAAATAAAATATACAGAGTCTATAAATAAATAAGTTAAATTGATCAGTTGATAAACAATATTTGTAAAAAAAATTGAAGAAAAGGCATGAGGACACGCGTCGTGTTACTCGCGCGTGTGGGCCCCACACTCTGAGTTGAGGGTGGGCCTGCACCTCAAACAGACAAGACATGCTTTGTTACGGCGGGAAAGAAAATGATGAAAAATGAAATGAACGTATAATTGAAGAAAAGTAAGAATAAATTAGTAATGGAAATTAGTGAACCAAACAATGATAAACGTCTTCTGTCTTGACCTTACTCTTCCCACTAAATCAAACATACCCTCAGTGACTTATGTCTTAACCTCAAGCATGACATTCTTTCACTATGGTAATATATTACTTTTGCTAAAAATAAAATAATAATAAATGTAATTTTTATTTGATAATTGGATTTTGGGATAGAGGAGATGAGAAAAAGAAAAAGTAAAGAAATAAGAGAAAATTTTGTAATTTGAGAAGATGAAGTAATTGTTTGAGGATTTGTGTTTAAAAAAAAATGTAAATTTTTTTTTTTGAAATTTGTGTTTAGGAAAAAATAAATATATATTTTAGATAAAATTTGATATATAATTGATTTAAAGTTTGATGAGATATTAAAAAGAAGTTAAGAAGAGAACGATGAGAAATTAAAAATAATTTGTGATAAATTAAAAAGAAATAAGAAATGGAAGTCCCAACTCTTCGTAATCCTCTAATTCCAATCATTCCTTTAATAACATCTCTACATAATCAATTAAAAATCGACCTTCCAATTTTGGAAAGTGCTGGACTTCATTTTTGTGGGCACAAGTCCTGATAAAGTACACCTTTATGCAGGTTCCATCTTGTTGGCATCAAGTATGTTTTTTTTTAAGTAAGCAAAAGGATATGATCCAAATTCCTAGCAAATGGACAGAAAATTTATGATTTATTTTTTATTATTTTAAGTTAGATTTTTGTGAGGAGTTGAGCTTTATTGAAACAAATACAAATAAAATTTTATAATCGCTCTTTAAAAATCTTATCCAAACGAACTATTATTATGATTTTCGGATTTTTTACTTCAAAACCATTGAAAACAACTATTGAAAACCTAATTGCCGACAGAAAGAATTGAAGACAATGTTTTCCTCCACAAATAACCTATCATCTCCTTTTATTTATTTATTTTAAGAAATCTATTTTTTTTGTTCATTTTTCCTCTTATGTGAAGAAAGTGTATTGTTTTGGAGTCCCCAAGGGTGAAATAGTTGGTATCTCCATTTCAGGTATCTCCATTTTTTTCGATGTCTGGTCTAAGGGCGGACGTGATTACTTCAGATATAGAGGAGCATAGCTTCTATTTCCTAATTTCATAAAAAAAGAGGGTGTATTGTTTTGGAGGGAAAATCTTATGAGTAACATTGACTCTACTGGAAGGGGAAATCCAAATTTATGATAGAATCAGTTTTGTTGAAATTGGTGGGTAGAGGGGGAAATGTAAAGAAAAGTAAAGACAGATGGCAGAGAGTGGTATGGTAACCCATAATAGTAATAGTAATAATAATAGTATGCTAGACTCTGCTGCTTTCTTTCATTGCCATCTTCTTCAATATCTATTCATCCATCTTTATCACTTTCATTACACCTTCTGACTTCTAGGGGCCATTCACATTATATCACTTCATACTGCAAAAAAAAGACCCAAAACTAAAACCATGGTAGAAGGAAGCTCCACTGGATGTTTGGATTGAGATTCTATTTTTTGTTAACTAATTTTTATGAAATAATCCACTAGTATTAACCTCAAATTTCTACTTCAATTACAACTAGTCTCACTGTCTTGCAATCAACTAAATAGAATGGGGGATATGGTCTAACATTTAGGAGTGTTTGGATTTGGAAGAGTAGTAGACGGCTAGATGAACCCCTTGTTTGTTTTTAGTACATTACAACTTCTTTCCGACTCTTTCTCAACTTCTCTCTAACATCCAATCAAACTTAAAAATAAAATTTTATATCAAATTTCATCTAAAATAAACAATTTCTCCCCTAAACACAAATTCCAAAAAAAAAAATTATTTTAACCTCTACTATCCCACCAAACGCCAAACAAATACTTCATTTTCTCTCATTTCTCCACTTTCTCGCATCAAACCAAAATCCGAACAACTCTTAAGATAGGGGCAAGGAAATGAACAATTCTCACTCCTAATTCCATCCTGACAATTGAGAACAAAATCAGCACCTGTTTCGAACGTTTGTTTTTTTTTTTTTTTTTGAGAAATTCAGCACATTCAATCCAAAGACAGGACAACACAACAATGGATTTACATTTCTTGGGAGCCTAGTTTTTTGATATTTTAAAGTAAAAGATACAGAGATAAAAAAAATGTCAGTGTATTAAGAGGGCAGATCAAAACAAGTGGATACCAACTTGGATGGGGGCAGGCAAGAAAAAGATTCATACCCTTTCTCAAAGTATTGTGTGATTAAAATTTGATTTATTTCAGTTCAGAATCAAATAAATAAGAGAAGGGGCTTTTATAAGAGTTAGGACAGGACAGTAAGTACCTCCAATCACAACCACATCAGCCTTCTCTCTCTCTCTACTTGCCCTCAGGTCAGCTCCATACAGTCTTGAACCATTGTTCAATCTAATCTTTGATTTGTCCCAAACCTGCAATTTCCTACTTTATTCAATTTGTCAGACATTCTTTACTCTGCCCTTTCCCTTTCTGATCATGACCTTCAGTTCAAATGGTTAGAAAATGTTACTACTTTTAGGTTATATTTGGTGCCCGTAGGTCTCTAATTTATTCTTACTTTTCTTCATTTATCTCTTCTTTTTCTTTTACTTTCTTTCTCTTCCCACCATAGCCAAACATGTTCTTAAAGTGTATATAAGTAGGTGGTGAGAAGGAATGTTAAAAGAAGAGAAATGATTCATTCCCACCATTCATCTCGCAACATTATGTCACATTAATCACTAATTTACTAATATACTAATTATTTATTTTTATTTTTATTTTATCTCTTTCCTTCCCTCTCCATCCCTTTCAGTTGTAGCCCAACCTGACCTAAGAACTGAGTTCTGAGCAGTTAAAGAAAAATTACTCAAGAATTTTAAAAAGATTTTATGAGAACATTTTAAAGCTTCATCACCCAAAGGTGGGAGTATGAAGTAAACCAACCACTTACAAGCCTTCAATAAAAACACACCATTTATGTGTGCTGGGAGGTATGAGATCAAACCATGATGAGAAATATATATATATATATATTTTTTTTTTTCTATGTTCGAGTGACTGACAACTATTACTTCCAAAATTTCATTTCACATGAAACCGTTTTCCATGATGTCTTTACTTATTATTTTTGTCCGTAGATTTTTTTTTTTTTTTGAAAATCGATAAATTGAAGCTTACGTTATATACTCGAGGTAGTCACACTCGTTCTTAGACCAAACACCAGAAGATATTAAAGGAATAGAGACACAAGAGGTGTCAAAAAAATTAATGTCTCGAGTGGGTCTCGAATCTAGAACCTTGAGAAAAACATACCTTCAAAATTCAAGGTTGCTACACCTCAAACACAATATTCTTTTCATTAATCATTCCCTCAAGAATTATTCTTATACCTTCTATATAATCATTTCATTCACTCTAAACAAATTTCAAGCTAATTACATCCCTCAAAGAATGGTCAACAGGGGTTCTTCAATGGCGAGGGCAGACTTTGAGAATGCAAGACCTTTTACAACAAGATAGTTGCAGAAAGTTACATTGAAGATTGAACAACAGATGCAATAGCTGAATTTCGACAAACTTAAGTCATAGAGCTTGTCAGCAAAGTTAAGAACAGTTTCTTGAAACTGTAAGTTCCATACATGATATTGTTAAATAATGTGAAAGTTAATGGTACCGTAGCAAGAAGGCACCTCATTTGAAGCTACCCATTTTGGCTTCAGCCAAGTTGTTAAGCTTTCTAGACAGGTATGGGAATTGCCAAGCTGGAGATTCTAGGGGAGAGAAGAGCAAGGAAGATTAGATTTCAGGGACCACTACCTTCATTTTGACCTGAGGCTAATGCCAAAAAGATGGCAACTTTAGTTGATGGGCTACAAAGAAAGAATGGAAACATCATATGGTGAAAACTTGTGGGACCGCCTAAACTAAACCCACTTGGATGTCTATAGGAGTAACCAGAATGCAGGATAAAGTCAGATATCGTAGATAACGAGTATGAATTTACCTACATCTTCACAATTTGGTTGGACACCTCCTCGCTAATGTTACTGCTCAAAATTATCTCTCATTGAGTCACTGCTATTGTTTCCCACCTTCAGCAATCCAATGAAACCTCATTGAGAAAAAATACGTTGAATCACAAAGCAATATAGGAAATAACTACTGCAATTACAATGAAATTTACATTTCTTGTCGCGTACAAAATAACAACTAAAGACAGCATACCTAAAGAACCCAGAAGGGCAGAAAAAGTAGCACCTTCCGACTGTACAACTGCCCGTGCCAGCTTAGTTGTTATCTATCATTATGATTGATACTCTTGTTTGTGAGATGTCTTGTCTATGTTGTCCACATACTGCTTCATACGAACTGGGTTTGATTCAAATATAAATGGCATTCCCCTTATCTGTAAATGCACAAAAGAGTTAAACATTCAATTGTTGAATATAGACGTACAGTCCAGCATGACAGAGTAAGAAACACAGAGTTCCAACTTCAAAGGCTAGGGAGCCATGAGGAATAGTAAAGTAACTTAACTGATAAAATATGAAATTGCAGAATTTTCTAACATAATTTTAAGCACAATGTCTAGATTTCAACAAGTTAATTGTAATCCACAGGGAGAGTTTCATTTTATTTTCTTTTTAATTTTTTTCGAAATTGGGAAATCGAAGCCCACTATACTTGGGGTATCTACCCTCGTCCCTAGGCCAGGCACCGGAAGACATTAAAAGAATGGAGACACGGGAAGTGTCTACAAATTAGTGTCACAACTGTGTCTGTATTTCTTTATATGCTAAGGCCATTTCCCCCACATTAATATACCCAAGGCCAAGATGTCAATCATGAAACAATAAGAATACTTCATGACACCAGTAAATCTTACGAGACACGCTACTGAACATCGACAGTCAACTTGAAGTGACCAATTCCACAGAAAAACTAACCACAAACTGAGAAACATTAGCGTCATTCCTTTCTAATAACTAGGGCAACATACCTCAATCAAGCAACCAGAATTGAGTCGCAGGCAGTGACCAGAAGCCACATCCTTGTTATTTATGGAAATTGAGCACTTGCCAAGATTCTTCAGGGAGAAAAATCCGTCCTGATCAATTTTTATAATTGCCTAGAAAAAGATTCATCCCTCTCCATAAGGACATTATATGAATAGGAGATAGAAAAACAAAAAATTATTTGTACACAGCAAAAGAGGTAGATAACTCTTACAAGTTCACAACCACATTTTTTATATGGACATCATTAGGAAAAAAATCAAATCAACTCACCTGCCGTCGAGATATTTTATTACCACTTCCCTCCCTTCCCAAATCAATGTCTACAATGAAATCTGCAGTCGCTCTACCCAATAGAACCTGCATATAAAATAAGACGAATCAATTTAGTTCCTTCAGAAATAAACCAACTTGGTTGTGCTTTTGAGTTGATTGATGATTAAACATGATTGAACATGGTATCTAAACAAACCACCATGGTATCCTAGTGCTCAAAAGGACAATAAGGAACCAAGAATAACTTCCTATGGAGTTTCTTGACATCCAAATGTTGTAGGGTCAGACAATATACCCTGTGAATAGTCGAGATATGCGTAAACTGACCCGAACAATTACGGATAACAAAAACAAAAAAAGAAAAAGAAAAAGAAAAAGAAAACATGGTATCCGAAGAAAAGGTCACGTTGTTCAAATCTGAAAGCCCTAAGAAGTTGTCATCAAAGTTACCATATTCATATTGTCCATGTTAGCTCATATAATTAAATTATCTCGAATCTTTCCACTTAAGCTTTTGGGTCGATAGTTGATTTAACATGATTGTAGATTCAATATGGTATCATAATGGAAAGTCATGTGTTGAAACTCATGTAAATCACTTCATCCCCAAATAATATTGAGCTTCTACTCTTTGGGCAGTCTTCAAATTCAAATTCTCAAGCCTACAACAGAACGGAGTGTTGGTTTACATAATTGTGATTCAACGTGATTAAACAAAACTTGACAACATCCTTATCAATTATGTGGGCTTGAGAATTAGCAGGACCGTCTACAGACCTTAGGTCACAACATCCTTATCAATCATGTGGGCTTGAGAATTAGCAGGGCCGTCTACAGACCTTAGGTAATAGTTTAGTCGGGAATCGAGGGTAGGGAAACAGAAAGAAGCACAGGGAATGGAAGTTGAAAGAGAGAACAAACGGACAAAAAAACTGACATAATATGCTCACAGGACAAGAACCATATCAATCTTCTTGGCGGTGACAAGCAAACATCTAAAATTTTGTCCAACAGAATTCATTCAAGGACTTCATAAACTACCCCAAACAAGAGCTCAGTGAGTAATCCACCAATAATTGCCGGCCTACTTCAAAATATAAATCAATGAAGTACCTCTGATTTCTTAATGTAATATTCCGCATGTCGGCCATACAGGATTGCTAATGCCCCATGAGAGGCAATTGATCTTTGAATGTAAGCATTAGCCCCTTGCTCCAGTCTGATGATTTTCTTCTTGGTCTCTACATGTTGATATTTTAAGACTACAAATTAAAGAAGAATATAAGTAATGATATTCAAGGGATAAAAACACAATAATTTATAAATAAAGAAAACCAAAGTTGGATCTAAACGTGTAAGATCGCAATAGAGTGGTCTGAGTAATGTGAAAGTGAAAAGAATAAGCTGGCACTCACACTCGTACTCACTAAACCTGACAGTAGAGTATAGCAAGATACTATTTGACAGGGAGCCAACCAATTTCAAATCAAGAAAGTACGATATTTTTTTTTTAAATGACAGAACTATAACTTTTTAACAAATTTTTTTGATCCAGAGGAAAAAAGGGAATAATAATGAGAAAAAGAGTAATACAGTTGGAACTTTTGTTTGGAGGTTTACTAAAAGCTTATTATTATGCACCTCAAGAGTATAACCTGAGAATGAAAAATTAAAATGTAACGATTTCATTTCGTAATTCACACTCGAATCATTCAAAATCTAACAATTTCAATTTGGAAAACTTTAAACCAGAAACAGACTTAACTTTTGATTTCGATCTATTTAATTTAAATGATTAAAAAGAAAAGTATTCCAAACCTATATTGTGATACTCAACCCAAGTCCCAAGAAAACAAATGAAACATAACACACATGAACACCTGCGCACAGACACAGGTAAATAATAATCTATTGCTAAATCCTATTTCATCATTATTCCTTACATGATAAGGATAATAGGCTTTGTCGTTAGCTAGACAGCCAGATATTTATTAGAAATGATTTGACCAAATATATTCATGGAAATAAACAATTTAATAACTATTAGACATCTATACGTTACCTTCTTCACTTGAATACAGATCCTGATCTTCTGGATCCAAGTCCATATCAAGTATCTGAAATAAATAATTTAACGAAACTTTATGAGACAAATTGAGCAAGAGATACAGATAGTCATATAGTCATCTGTCACTCAACTATTTACCATGAAATCTTACCATCGCCTCAATATCTGAAAAATGAGCAACATCATCATCACTATCCATGGATAACTCTTCTTGATCAGATGTTGAAGATATTCCATCATGTTCTACATCGAAAACACCTCGAGCACCCATTTCTTGTGATAAGCGATGATCTTTCACCATAGTCAACGTATCTAGTTCCTGTTTAATGCCACAAGTAGCACTCGGTGGATATCTTCTAACAGATTCAAATCCTGGCTTCTCTACATGAGCATTTAAAAAATTCTGTCCAAGATGATTTACCCGGGAAATTTCATTGCTCTCTTCCTTGAGTGCGATAGGTAAGATAGCATCGCTATTTGCAGCTATGGAGCTGGTTTTATTTGCAGATGGCCCGTGTATGGTGTTGCTACGGGATGATTTCAAATTAACAGCAGCTCCACCAACCAGATGTTTTTCACCTGTTTCAGACAAACCATCCAATCCTATTGATATAGATGAAACGCGAGGTTGTCCATGATTTTTCCTCTCCCTTTGCACAAGGTTTTGAGTCTTTTCACCAGATTTTTGTTTACAAGAGATATTCGTCATAGATGAAAAGGAAGGATCCATGCAATCCTGAAAATGATATCCCATAGTAGCAATTGTTGACAATGGAGGTAGAAAAACATCATCATTGCTCGGGATTTCAAGGTCTTCTGTGTTTAAAGTGCAGAAAAAAGGCTCGTCGCCTCTTCCAGGACATTGACTGCTTAAAGATGCAGATGCCGATGGATGAGTTTCTGAACTACTATCCAAAATTTGTTCACTACGGTGGGATCCCTTCTCATACAACTCTCCAGAACATGCAGTACAGGGCTCTAACATTGTATCCATTGGTAACCCTGTATCGACATTGATTGCATTGGTTGTTTGATCACGATTAACTTCATTTGGTGAACTCAACAAAAGTGACAACCCCTCATAGTATGACTTATCAATCACATCTCTTCCATCCACATCCATGAAAAGTAGCTCATCCTCATTGCTCAAGTTCAAAAGAGAATTGGACAATTCTGCGAGATAAGAACCTTCAGCCGTGGCATTTGAACTTTTCAAGTGATCATGCTGCAATTCAATCTTCAACTTCAAGTTAGAGTGAGTATCATAGCCCGCTAATCTTGCATTTTGATTGTCATTCCCATCATCATCATCAGGGAGTTCAAAAGAGTCTCTTGTCGGTAAATCAGTATCTGCAAAGCCAACATCAATCGGCAAGTCTGGTGAGGAATCTCTCCATATATGCATACCAGGAAGAGGAGATGAGTACTCAACATTATGAAATGATGCGCCAGAATCAGAAACTGGAGAATTAAAGACATCGTTGTCTTCTGCTTCAGAGCCCACCGCTCTCTGATCATTGCTAAGTTGCTCAAAAGTAGAAGGTCTGGCCTCCAAATCATTTTCAAAGAGACTATGAACGGGAAAGCTAGTTGGCGGAGCCAATTCTTTAGTATGCGAATCATTTGCAGAGAAAGGCAGATTATCTACCATAATGTGAGAAATTTCCTCATGCCCATTATCCAGGTTCTGAGGAAAATGCTTATCAACTGTATGTTGACATCCAGAAAGAAAAGTGCGTTCAGTATCATCATTGTTCATCACATTTTGCACAAAATTGCAAGGCAAGATCTCCTGCTCTGAACTCTGAAGTCCAAAATCATCTGATATTGGAGGGAGACAATTACCTGACATAGGCTCTTCACTGACATAGTCATTATCACCAACAAGATAACTCAGGTCCAAAGGGTTAAACGGTTCGTTGCAAATTCTTTTACGCAAAGCATAATAACAACGCCGTACACTCCCAGATTTCCTCTTCCCACCAATACGTTTAGTTTCTTTTAGATTTCCAAACTTGTTGAACTTTGATGGAAGAATTGAAGAAGAACGCTCAATGTCAATCATGGATATAGATGCATCTTCAGAGACAGTTGGAACATATAGTAAAGAATACCATCGGTCTTGTAATTCTCTTACTGTGTATCTTCGAGAAAACTGCACAGCACCTTTGGCAAGGGCCTCCAAGGAAGCACCCGCCTAGAAGTTTAAAAAGCGTCAGCACACTAGTTCTCTTGACACCAAAAAAAGGCATGAAAATGCATTCCATTGTAAGTAGCACATAATTAAATAAATTGACGCACATAATGGTCTGCTAATCTGTGGTTCACGAAGAAGAAGAGTGCTTTAAATCCTATCAAATCCCTAACTTTGCCTTAAGAAAACTAACGATTCAATTTATTTATTTTTTACATTTTGTTTCAGGAAAATGAAAATAAAAAAACATAAAAAACATACGATGCCTTTAGAGTGCTGAAAAATAATAGACTTATCTTCCCATTGGTTGATTAATTTAAATTTAACTTGAGCCTAAGCTTTGAGGTTGATAATGATTTAATATGGTAATAAAGCATCAGGCCATATATTCAAACAAGTGTCAAATCATTTCCTTTCCAATCAATATTGATTTCAACTTGTTGACATTATTAAATTTCTAAACCAACAAGTGAAGGAGAGTGTTGTTTTATAGAATTAAATTTATCCAAACTTAACCATCATGAGTTGGAGGACTAAGTAGTCAAAGAACATTCTAGAGATCTAAAAGATGATGAGTCTAATTCATGGTGGTCGTCTACCTAGAAAATAATTTCCTACAAGTTTGTCGACATCCAACTATTATAGGACCTGACAATATGTATCGTGAGAGTAGTCGAGACACGTGAAAACGGGCCCACACACTTGTTGATTATATATATTAACTTGTTGATCGGTGATTTAACATGTTTCAACCTCCAATACTTAGACAGCCTATTTTTCGTAATTAACTGTCGAATTATAACTCCAGACAAATAAGGCAGTTAAATGCTTTCAAGTTATTTAAAATGCAAGTTCAATAATCCCAGCACAAACATCCCGTCTAACTTAACTTAACTTCGTGCGAGAGTGACCGAGTAAAGGAAAATACCCTCTCAGTTTTGCACAAATTTTCCACAGCAAGAAAAGTACGAAAAGACGTTAAACAGTACAAAACTAAAAACACACACAAATTTATAACAGTTCAGCGACGACCTCAATTGATAAAATCAACCACAAGTAATCGAAGGGAACCAAAGCTAAGCGTGATTCTTGACGAGGGGAAAGGATTTTACCTCGACTGCGTTCTTGAGCAGAATATCATCTTCAGGATTCCAAGGCCCAACAGGGGCAAGAGCTCCCATCTCCGTAGAGCAGAAATTTTTAACCAGTCCTTGGTTAGAATGGATTGCAACGTTCGGCACTGACCGGAGCAGCAAAGGAAGCTGGAGAACGGTTGAGAGGAGGAAGACGATGGATATGGAGTACTAAGAGAAACCCTAGAGAGTGAAAATTGGAAACGCGGCGAGGCCAAACGGTGACCTCGAAGTGACCGGTGATAGCATGGAATTTCTGTGCACCCACCTTTCAAATATGACACGTTTGACAATGCTTCTTTTCTTGCGACCGGTCACCGGCTGGATTCCTGAGGTTTCTAAAAATCTTTGATTTTTTTTTCCAAACTATTCTTTCCTGAGACTGCCACAAATAATATCTGGTCAAAGGAAACAGAATTTTGACCCCTTCTGAATTATTATATTTGTAACCTTAAATTAAATTTGGGACTTAATAACTTTTTATTCGTATATTTTAAATATTAAAAAGATAATAATTTTATATAACATGTTTTTTTTTTTTTCTATTTGTAGAACAAACTGATTAAAAACTATTGATAAGCTAATTGAATCTATCAGCAAATTGATTCAGTCTATTTTTTTTTTAAATTATTGATTGAGTTTATCGCTTGAACTACCGATGGAAAAACTATTAGTTCAATAATTGATTGAAAACTATCAGGTAAAATTAAACTACTGATTCAAGATTATTAAGTTGAACTAATTAAAATATCAATCGAATTGATTGAGACGAAGTCATTTTGATCATTTGACATAAACAACCAACTTTTTTGCTATATATAAAATATTTTCAGAATTTTACTGTGCATAACATTTTTATAATTATTTTTGCTATACATGAAAAATTCCACAAATTTAATTATATCATAAATATATAAGGAGTTTTTTAGATAATCGAGCAATTGGAGCTTGTGTACTATTCTTATGATCTTTGAATGTGAAATTGTAAAGTAATTTTAAATAAATAGTTAT
>JBBMEG010000018.1:3305654-3356066 GCA_037832605.1 Cyclanthera cordifolia
CTATTTTAATTATAACATTTTCTTAAAAATAATTTATACATATTAGATTTTCATTCGTTGTTCCAAAATTTCAATTTTATTCCTGATCTTTTCAGCAAAATGATTGAAGACTGTCAGCGAATAAACTGGAACTATCAACAAACTGATTGAGTCTATCAGTTGAGCCACTGAGTAAAAACTATCAGCGGAACTACTGAAGACTCTCAGATGAAACTAAACTACTGAATGAAGACAAATAGTTGAATTGATTGAAACTATAAGATCAGGGGAGAACATTTTGGTCATTTTACAAAAACAACCAAAATTTATGCTATAAAAGGAAATATTCTCATAATATGCTATTTATGATTTTTTTTAATTTTTTTTTGATATATATCAAAATTTTTTTTTTTAACGAAATATCAGTAGTTGGTGATTTCATTGTTTGGTGGTAGTCCAGTTCAACACCAAGTCACAGTTCGATCTTAAAAATATTTATTGAGAAATACCATAATTAAATCTCATTTAACTCCTCACTATTTCCTACCCTCACCTTTTTCTTTTTGCCTCCCTCTGTCCATAGGCTTTGTTTGGTTATAAAAATTAGACATTGTATTAATGTTTCCCATTGTTTATCCTAAATTATCCACACTCAAATATTTTAGGTATTTTCTTACCTCAATTATAAATTAAATGAGATAGATATATTTTCAATGAGCTATTTAAGCAACTAGAATTGATAATTCAATCTTTAATAGATTAATTTATGTCACAACCAACAGAACTCTGTTTAATATTAACAATTTATTGACAATTTCTTAGATAGAAACTTTAATCTTTTTATATTTTTAGTTCTACAAAAGATTCAAAACTTTTAAATTCTTAATTTTAATTATATGTATTAATGTTTTTTTTTTTTTAAATATTTACAGATTATATAGGTCTTAAGACTCAAATTCAAAAACCATATAAATTACGGGTATATGAAGTTCGCATTATGTTGTACATTTTACATCTTATTGCGGTGTATTATGGTCGGTAACACGATCAATAACAATTTCACGATTCGTGAAATTCTTGCATTTCTTAAAACACATTCTATATTAGCGATAAGTCTAGTTTGTTGACAGATTGGCAATTCATGAAATCCGAGCTATTCGTGTTGTGTGTAAGTTCAACCTCTTATTCGCGAGATATTCAAATCAACATCAGATTTAGTATATGCGTGAACAAGAATTGCATTTTCTCGTCAAACAAATTTGTATATGTCGTTTTTGTCGCTTGAATGTCACAGGCGGCGATCTCTTTTCTCGCTTGGTTCATCTAATTATATTTTATCGATTACTAATTCATTTTTCTTCGTTTATCTCGGTTGTAGACAATCGTGTCGTAAGTGTGTTTAATTTTCGGACAATTAAATAAATAATTGAAAAACAAGTATATGAATAATAAGTGAAGTATTGAGTTATATTAGTTGAGATGGGATTTTGGATTGGATTGGATTGGGATTCGATAGAATCCAGCAAAGCCGGGAGGAGATTTGGTCAAAATTGGACAGAACACTTCAAAATGATTGGAAGAAAATAAAAAAAAAAAAAAAAAAGCATTAAATAAAAATGTAGAAAATGAAAGAAAACAACGCGCTTATTACCCGCAAATTTTGCAAGCAATATACTTCGAACTCACATGTACAACTAGCGCCGCTCCATTATTAATAATTAATTCCCAATAAAAACATCTTTTATAAACCTCCCAAAATTAAATAAATAAATAAATAAAGGAAATCTATCAATTATATTCATTGTTTTCTTTTTCTTCTTTTACACTAGTAAAATAAATATGACCATTTTCAAAAAATATATATATATAAAATTAAAGTTTAATCCAACAACATTTAGTTATCAATAAAATTAAAGAAAATCGATATCTAAATAAAAAAATAATTAATACATTTAATTCATAGTTTTTCAAAGTAATTATTGACCATTTAAATTACCGAGTCATGATGATTAAATACAAGCTAGAAAGTTAATATAAACACATAAATATTTGTATTTTTTTAGATATAATTATATCAAGCATATTTCAACATAGTATTTTGACATATTAATAATTTTGGCTCGAGCTTCTCAATTCTCTCTTGTAATAAATTAGAATTATGTCTCGTACATATACCATTCAATTATATATTAAAAGAAATTAAAATACCCTCCTTTACTATTATTATTTATTTATTGATAAATATATTAAAAGAAAATAACTAAAAATGCATTATTTACTAAAATAATTTATTTATTGAAAAAAAGTTCATAACATGGACTTCTGAATAGACTAGACCTGGTTTTTACAGTTAACTAGGTTTTGTTGGTCTAGAATTACACACAAATCCACGTTGACAAACGCTTGCTTAAGTGGAGATCGAATTATCCAAAAGATTAAAAAGAAAATTAAGGCAAAACAAAAATAATTAGCAAAAAAAGAAAAAGAAAAAAAAAAAAGAAAAAAAGAAAAAAAGAAAGTGCGTACTATTTGGAGTTGATTAAAAAGACAAGGGTAATTATGGGATGGAAAAGGATCTGCGGGTTTTCCGGTTCAAGGACAACCCGTTAAAGCAGATGATGAAACGTGGACAATCTTCCACCGTCCGATCTTCATGCACAAAATCTTAGTCATTTTGCAATCGATTTGATTCATTGAACTGAAAATTTATACAGTAGAAAACTGCGTAGTGATCCACTGAACACACGTTTTTTAAATTTATTAAATTGCAATTAGTTTCTAATTTTAAGAAAATTAATAACAAACAATTTAAAAAATCACATTCATGAATAATAATACAGTTTTTAATTATTGTTTTTTTTTTTTATATTAGTCAATGTTGTAAGTTATTCTCACTTCTTTATATGGTTTTTTTTTTTTTTTTTTTTGGATTTATCATACCTTGATAAAAAACTATTTACTTTTTCTTAAAAAAAAAGAAGAAACTATTTACTTTTATTTTTAATATTTATTGGGCTTTAATCAATAATATGAAATTTAAAATAACATTTGGATTAAAGGGTTGAGTAGCTAATTGTCAATTATTGTCTTTAATTATCAATATTCAAGCGTTTAATCTTCAAAAAAAAACTAAAACTAAAATTTAATTCACTCTTTATTATGATTTATCTAAATTATTTTGTTATATATCATAACAATTAAATTTAATTATGATACTATTTGCCATTTAATATGATTTATCTAAATTTAGGACTAAATTTTATGTACTAAAAATTTATAAATTATATTCTAATTTTTCGACCAAACTTGTAATTTAATTATTTAAAAAAAATTATATATATATATATATGGGGAGAGACAAAGAGAGTGTTTTTTTTATTTTAGTTGTCTTTAATGATCAGAGTGATCTCAGTACTTAACACCACTCCATTATTGCATATCCAACAAAGAAACTCCCTTTTTTTTTCTCTCTTCCTTTCCTTTCACTTTTGCCAAAACCCTAGAAAAATTATTGATATATATGGCTCAAAATTGTTGATTCTAAAGAAAAATATTTATTATTTTTGAGAAATCATCATGATGGGGTTGTTCTATTCAGGTGGGAAACAAGAAGATCAAGATGAAGAAGATCGAGGAAGAGAACAACAATTGTTTCGAAACAACAACGAAGAGATCTACTCAAAGGGTTTAGAGATATGGCCGCAGTATGGCCAGCATCCAAACATGGAGAATTACATTTCTTTCGGAGTCGGGCCGAGTCGGAGGAACTTCGTGATCAACGGCAGTTCGGATCACGAGTTCGTCTCGAGATCGGGGTTTACGATGATGAGACAAGGTGTTGGAGTTGGAGTTGGAGGTGGGATGAATTGTCAAGATTGTGGGAATCAAGCTAAGAAAGATTGTTCGAATTTGAGGTGTAGAACTTGTTGTAAGAGTAGAGGGTTTCAATGTCAAACACATGTTAAGAGTACTTGGATTCCTGCCGCGAAGCGTCGAGAGCGACAACAACAGCGACAACAAGTCGGTGATCATCATCACCATCAACAACTTCGAGCAGATCCGATAGATCAAAATACTACCAAGCGTTGTAAAGACAATCAACCGCTCGTTGCTTCGAATGTAACTTCAGGTGATCAATTATTACTTAAAATACTCATAAGCTTAAGCCAATAGATTATAAATTCTTTTAATTCCAAGTGGGTATTGTTTGATTCTTTAACCTCAAGGGTAATCTTTTATTTTAATCCTTTGTTAATTAATTATTTTTAGTTTAACAACTATGGAAATTTGGTAAAAGATAAATAATTTGGGATTCATTTGTAAAAGAAATTTGGAAAATTTGGACTAATTTGTTTTCAATTGGAAACGTAGTTAATGACAAAATGGGTGTAGAAAATTCAAAAAGTGAATGTTGGATAATCCTAAATTACACAAATGATTTTATTATTATTATTTTTTAAATAGTAATTTGTTTGATTTGAAATTAGGGTTAGAACATGGAATTAATTTTCCAGCAGAGTTGAATTCAGCAGCTGTTTTCCGGTGCGTAAAAGTGAGTGCAATTGACAATGTAGAGCAACAATTAGCATATCAAACAGCTGTAAACATTGGTGGTCACATTTTCAAAGGCATTCTCTACGACCAAGGTCCCGAAACCACCCACAATTTAATTACCACCACCGGCGACAGCAGCTCCTCCTACTGCCACGGCGGAGATGACGGCGGCGGCCAAGGCTTGGATCTGGTGATCGGAGCCTCCAACGGCGGCGGCGGGAGAGTTCTTAACCAATCTGCCCCATTTGTGGAATCTTCTTTATATCCCATCCCTTTGAACTCATTCACCAATGGTACGCAATTTTTCCCTTCTTCGAGAACATAAAAAAAAAAATTGTCTTTAAGTTGATTGCTTTGAATTCATAAGCTAGCAAAAAAAAAAAGAAAAAAAAAAAAGAAAACATGTTTAATTCTACGATGTTGTGTCGGATATGGATACAATACAAGCTATGTTGTTATATTTCAATCTATGGATGAGTATGATGATTATCCGATTCAATTTTCATCCTAAATTGTTTGCATTCTCATATCATAATTTTTATTATTTTTAGAGAAATTGTCTCTTACAAAATAATAATAAATATAGCAAAGTTTAAAATATTTAATCAAATATTTATTAATATTAATATTATATAAAAAATATGTCACAATAATCATTAAAAGTATTTTCTAAATTTCATTAATTTGGTAAGTTTTCTTTATTATTACTTTTATTTTATTTTTTTAAATCCTAGTTTTCGGATGCCGATTTCTTTAGATTCTAGGACATTTGGTTGATATTTAGGAATGAACTCCTCATTTTATTTATTTGTTTTGGGTGAAATTTTTAGATAAATTAGTATTTGTTATATATATATTAACATGTGTACTTTGTGAATGGTTCTATTTTAATTAAAAAAAATAAATAAATATTTCAAGTTTATAAACTCACCAAAGCTTGAAATTGGTGTTTGGGTAGGGTTGCTTAGTTTTTAAAAGAATAATTATTTTGCTTAGTTTTTAATCAATAGCTTCGAATATGTAAGAATTAATTTTAAATTTTGTTTTATTGAAAGAATAAGACTGAAATTGAATGTAAACTAATTTGAAAAGATTAAAATGGAACCAATTAAATTTAAAAAAAAAAAAAAAAAAAAACATGAGGAAACTTACATTTTAAGATATATATATATTAATTGTTGGCATTATTATGATAATTTAATTATGATTGAATGCAATTTTAAATAGAAAGTAAAAAAGGGGAATGTTTTTGGCTTTGAGTGCTGTTTGTGCGGCTGAAGCGGCGCTAGAAAGTGAGAGAAAAATAAATAATAAATAAATAAATAAAAAATGATTAATTTGAAGGGTGTGGAACTCGAAATTGCTTTACGCAGTTTTACCGGCCAGGGTTGCCGGGTGGGAACAAAACAGCTTCATTTAGATTACGTGTTCGGTTACCCAAAAAAGTATACATATCAAATCGTTTCATTTTTTACATTCTTATATTTGGATAATATTTATTTTTTTAATTTCATTTTTATTTGATTGAATACTTGTTCGATTTAATAAGTTAGTGCTAATATTTCTTTATTTTTTAAACGTGGAACATTAGAAAAATCCTAAACAAACATACATTAAATATGTATTTGTGTTTATGTTTTCATATTTGAGTATTTAAAAATAATGATTACTATAAAAACCTTGTTTGAATGGGTAATTTTTAAGAATATTCGAAATTATTATTTAGAATGATGATTTATTTTGAATATTTAAAAATAATGATTTGTAATAATTGCAGTCAAAAGCTTGTTTGAATGTAGTTTTTAAAAATACGTAGTATTAGTATTTAAAATGAAATTTTATTTTGAATATTTCACAGTAATGATTACAGTTTCTTTGGATGCTGTTTTTTAAGAATATTTCAAATTAAAAGTAATGATTGTAGTTAATAGCTTGTTTGGATGTATTTCAAACTAGTTGAAATGTTAGTACCAAACATCTCCTATGTATTAAATCATATATTATATAAACTCTCTTAAAACTCTAACAATAGTTTGATCAAATTTTGTACTCTTATCTTTTTATTAAAACAATAGAAATATTTAAGTCAATGTCTAGGTATGATCTAAATATTAATGCTCACACATGTGACTCAATATCGATCACAATTTATTTTATTTGAACACCAAAATAGAATGTGGCCGATATTAAGCCATTTAAATAGAATTTTTTATATATTGTGTGTGAAAATAGGATTATAAATAAATAATTAGGCAATTAATATACTATTAGAACGTGTTTAGTATTTGGAAGGATTTGTATGTGACACTGAAATTGATGGGGATTGGTATTTAAAAGCTTCTTTCTGCAGTCTTCTAGGGCTGAGGAAATGTGTTTGTGCACGTGTTATATGATTAATTAGGTGCTAATTAATTAATTAATTAGTTTTAATATTATGCTATTTTATTTTTAAGTAATTATGTCGAATATTGTGTCATAAAAACAGCAAAACGTGCAGATTTTCAGTACTCATATACACTGTCTTCGATTGTCCGTACATTCGCATGATTGGTTTCTGCTATAGTCGAAGATAATGAAACTTCTTGTTTCTTTTACTTTTCTTATTTAAGAAGATTATCGGGATGTTTGGGTCCTTGTTTTAATAATACTTAAGAGTCAGAAATTATTTTGAGATAATTATTGCATTTAAAAATTTATTTAAATCTAGTATTAAAAGTATTTAAAATGACAATTTATTATAAATATTTAAAAGTAATAATAACCGTCAAAATCTCGTTCGAATGTAATTTTTTTATGGGTATTTAGTAAATATTTTTTTTAAATAGTCAAACCAAATATCCACAAAAGTGTTAAAGATCGAGTCGCTTTTAATAATTCCAAATATTTGAATATTTTTATAAAATGTCTATCAAATTTCAAATATATTATAAATTATCAACAAATTTTTTTTTTTAATCTAGAAATTAAAGTAAAAAAATAAATAAGAAAAATAATTCCTATAAAAAGAAAAAGAAAAATAAAACAAATGTAAACATGATATGGATCAAGAAAACGAGACGTAGAATGCATTTTTTCGGCTTTGATCCTATTCCCGTCTTCTGCTCTATTCCTCGATCCCCCAACCAAGGATTTATGCAGGAAAATGAATATCTTTGTATTAAAGCCCATTAAATCATCCAAGCCAATATACGATTCAATAAAAATGAATTCGAGATTGCATTCAAAATTGGTAAATCTAAAAGTGGATAATTTGGAAGATAACAATAGTTCCTCAATCTTATTATTTATACATATACTATTGTTATGTAATGTATATATATACATATATATATATATATATATATAGAGAGAGACACACACGTGGGAGTTGGAATGAAAGCATAGCTACTAGAATATAGCATGTAAATATATAAAATAAAACCTAACGTATTTCTTAGACACATTAACGTCAAGTACAAATTCCAACCACTACACTGTGACTCTGCTAAGCAAACCCTACAATATAGCAATGTCTGTGACTCTAGATTTTATTCTTCTTTGTTTCTCAACGAATCAAATTCCACATGATTTTTCCTGTCACCTTCACCAAATAATTAATCATATTAACATGTTTGATTATTGCTTAATTATTAAAAATTTTCAATACATTAAAAATTAGAAAGACTTCAATTTCATTATCACTAGCTATTATTTTTCCGAAGCATAGATCTATTAGTTTAACTACATTCATTTTTGACATTATGGGATTTGTGTTCGGTTTTTGACAAAAATATTAGAAGAGAATTATCCACATCAGAAATAAACAGAAAGTGATGTGCTCCAAGCATTTATAAGAAGCATTTGGTTTTGGTTTCAAAGCATTTTCTGTGGTTTCAAAACGTCCAAGTCAGAAACACTTTAAGCTTTGTGTACTGACTCTAGTTAAATTCCTTTTGTATTCTTTTGGAAGAGTTGGACAAACGTTGTGGGTAGTATAAGTTTATGTAATTGGAGTCCGGAGAGAATTATATGGGATTGTAACAATTATTAGGTTCCACGTAAATTCTTGTGTTCTATTGTGTTATTTTTCTTTTTAATTTCTTGATTATTTTTCTGCATATTCGTGCGATTATTAGGGTAAGTTTTTCCATCAAGTGATTTGTTCTATTTGTCTTCTACCGGATTCTATCCATCAATCACTAATTTATTCTATTTATTTTCTTTTTTGTTCTAATCAAATATTTTTGAGGATGAAAAAGTAAATAGTATTATTCGATTTATTGTGTGCATTCTAAAAGATTATTATTATTATTATTATTATTTTTTTAATTTGTCGTTGTACTAAAACTAGGTCCTCATCCTTGACTTTCTGTACTCATAAACTGGTACGCTTTAGCCTCTGACTAAGCCCAGAACAGTTAGTAAAAGATAAGCATAGAACAATTTAAATGGGCCGTGCAGACAGATCTATAAAATGGGCCCCATTTTAGGCTTACATTGACTGCAAGAGAAGTGGGCTTTTACAATACCTTAACAAAAGCCCATATATGAGCCCAATGTCCAGTATTACGAAAAATGTCATCTTTTAGGAAGAGATTTCCGCACATTCAACGTATCTTCAAATAATAATACAATGTATCTTCAAATTTAACGTACACTTTCAATATGTAACAAGTTATAATAAATGTAACTAAATGTCAAAATAAACCACTTTACCAAATTGATATTTGGTCACACAATCAAGAAATAATAATCTATATTTATACACATTAAAATCCAAGGGTTAAGATTTAAGAATAATAATCAAACCTGAACTATATACTATTTTTTTTATTTTTCAATATAAACTATAAACCACAAGCATTCACACTGTTATTATACATACATTCCATCAAACCCCAAGAACCTCTTTATAATAATTTTTTTTTTTAAATAAAATAAAATAAATAACAACAAACCCAAGCTCCATGAAAACCTAACCTAATTACAAATTAATATTTAATTTATATGTATACACACTCAAACTATATAATTTTGTATGTATAATATTGAATCTGATGATCGTCACATGCACCACTGCAAAGATTCCCAATTGGTGACCCCATTGAAATAGAACCCTTGATCATCATCTTCAATGAAAGGAAAATCCAAAGACATAACGGCCTCCCTCCATATAGACTCATCAAAATTCACATCCTCACTTCCCCACGGTCCGACCACCCGCGATGACGACGATGACGACGACGCGGCGTTCGGCAAATTAGCACGTTGAGGCTCGGAATTATTAGCAATTACTTGAGGGAGGTTAAGCTTGGCGTCGGAGCCGTAGAGCTTACGGGCGGCTGCATCGTAAGCCACGGCAGCTTCGTGGGCGGTTTCGAAAGTGCCAAGCCATAGGCGAGCTCCGCGATTGGGCTCGCGGATCTCGGCTACCCATTTGCCCCACGTGCGCTGGCGGACGCCTTTGAAAGTGCAAGAGGCGTTGTCCGGACCGCCCTTGCCTCGCATGCAGCCTTTGCGAGAGCTCGCTTGAGCAACGTTGTTGGTTGATTTTTGATGTCTCTCCATACTCTCTCTCGTGTGTGTGTGTATTTTCTTTTTAAGAAATGTCAAAATTAAATTTGATTTAAAAAAAAAAAAAAAAAAATTGGTCGGTGGCTAAATGTGAAGAAAATGTGAAAATATATAGAGGAAAGAAACGACACGTGGCAAGATGTGAGGTAAAGTCATGGATGGGATCGTGTCACTAAGTGGGATTTTGTGGTGGGCTCTCAATCATACATTTGGCTTCTTTATTTTCACACCATATTTCCAAAATTTTATTTCCAAATATAATCTAAAATAAATTCTATATTTTAGCTACGTTGAATCTAATGATTCTTCGGGGGGTTTTATGTTTTAATTCATTGAACTTTGCACAAATTTAATGATGTTTGTGTCTATTAATTTTTGTTTTTTCTTTTGAAATTAATATATGAATGAGAAAATAAATGAACTGATTTTTACTTTGATGACATAAATGAGTGATAAATGATGTAGGGTACTTGAATCTTTGAGTATTAGGGAAAGAGTGCAAATGTTGGGTTATTAGTTGTGTTATGGTCATTTTATTTGTAGAGATTTTTAAGCTATGTTGTTGTTAGCTTGCATTTATATATACTATTATTTCAATTTGTTGAACACTCAAATTATAGTTATTATTGGTAGTTTAGTGGTAAAAAAATATCTTTAAAAATCAAGAAGTTGTTGATATTAGAAAAAAAAAAAAAAAATCCAATCTTTTTGACATATAAATGTTTAGAATACTTGTTAGTTAGTATAAACATTTATGGATTAAAAAAAAAAAACTAATATCTCAAAAAAAAAAAATCATTAACATTTTTTTTAATTAAGCAGCCATGATTATTAAAGTGGATTTAATTTAATGTTAATTGGCTTGTGTATTTGATCATTCTTGAACCCTAAATTTAATTTTGTGGTAGGTGACTAGTGTATTTGATCATTCTTTAATTCTGTATTAAGTCGCCGTGATTGCTAAAATAATTTTAATTTGACTTGAAAAACCCACTTATAACTTTAGTTTTTCATATAACATTGTGTGTCTGTGTGTTTTTTTTAATGAAAGATTTAAAAGGTTTAATTTTTTTTTTTTGAAATCGAAAAATCGAAACTTCACTCCACTATACTCGAAGTAATCACGCCTATCTCTAGACAGGGCACCGGGTGACCTTTAAAAGGCTTAATTGGAAGGACTAAATTTAGGGTTTAAAAGGCTTGATTCAAAGGACTAAATTTAAATTATGAGTTATTTTGTTTATTGGATAATAAGGGAGAGTAATATGTGTGTGTATATATATATATATGTAGTCAAAGGGTGAATAGATATAACCACGTGGCATGAAGAGGAGGGGAATGTGGGGCCTACGATGATAGGGATTTTTGGAAAACGGATTTATTCTCTCCTCCGTTCTTTGTATTCGTTTCAATGTCTGGGGGGTTTTCTTATTTATTTCTCCGTTTTCGTCGTTACTTCTTTGTTACTCTGACACGTGCGGAATGCATTAAGCTGCTCTGTTCATATGCTCCACCGACACGTGCGGAATGCATTAAGCTGCTTTGTTCATATGCTCCACCTACATTATTTGCTGGATTTTTTTCTTTTAGAAGTGGAAATTTGATTTGTTTGGAATTCAAATTAAGTGTAACCACAAATTAATTAAATTAAGAGTAAATTTTCTATAAAATAATATTAAATAATTAAGACTAAATTATAAATTTGATCGGGTTATAATTTAATTAATAATTTAAAAATGTAGAGACTTTAATCTCTTGATCGGAAAAATATAGAATTTAATTCTTATAATTTAGAAAAATATATATTTTAGTTCATATGATTTAAAAAAAATAGAACTTAATTTTTATGATTTGATAAAATTTTAAAAATAGTTCAAGCTGTTAGCAATTTTTTAAATCATAACGAAAAAAATTCGTAGATTTCTCCAAACCTTAAAATCTAAAATTTCGAACTAAATTCTAATTATTTTTTTTTTCCAACCAAATTTATAATTTATGCATAAATAAAATATATTTATTATGTGAAACTACTTTATCATATTATTCATAAAAATATCCGTGACTATTTTTATAAATGAATAAATTCAAGAACCATTAGAATATATGCCGTTGAGCCATACTTTTTCTTACGGGGAAATGAATTATTTATTCAACCTGGGTTATTTCTTTGTTTTTGCTAAGATTAATTCAACAATAGCTTATTTGAATCAATTTTTTTTCTTCAAAAACAAGCTTTGCAATATCTATTGAGAAATAAAAAGTTCCAAAATTTTCTTACTAACATACACAACAGCAAATGAAGCTTGGAAATCATTTACAATAATAATAGTAATAAAGCCTATCTATTGTGAGGGCTCTCTACCACATCCTATATCAACATATCTCAAGTGAAATCACTGAACAAAAATTGAGTGGAATTTCATCAGTCATAAATCAATATGTAGTTGTTTCCGACTTCAGTTAATCACCCGAGTTCGTCAACACTCGATTGAAATCTCTGCACGTCCTCAACGCTGCTCGAATCTCTTTCAACATCAAACTTATATTGATACCTTTCCTGCAAATGACACATCAAATGAGAAGGAGAGGTTGTGATGTCTGGACAACGACCAGTTCAACGCTAAACATCAAGAAAAGTGTTATTTTCTCATGAAAGAAGGGGAAGAAGGCAGTCGTTGCACAAACTGTGATGGTGTCTCAGATAAATATGAATGGCATGAGAACAAACATGGCCCTTTAGCAGTAGAAACTCCGTTCATGTCCGAACCAGTGCGCTTAAAGCCATAACAGTTGCTTTTTTAATTTTGTGAGTGCTCGTGACAGCTTGCGTGCATCTCAACTGTTCTAATAAAATAAGCCACCTGATCCGACTCCATTTGATTGTAAACCCACCTTCCTAAACCTTAAAGGCCCTTTGGAGTTTTGACCCATAAGCCACCTCTGGTTAATTTATTCTTAAATGTTTTCCTACAAACTCCTGCAAGAGAATTTGTACTGGAAAGCAAATCAATGAGCCCAGTAACACATAAATGTACAAAATCCCTTACGACATCTGACATGATATTATCACCAAATCATAGACATAAGTGTGTTCCCATAAACCAAGAGATGGTTCAAATCTCCACCCCACATTTGACATAATTTCTAACGACATGGTGAACAAGAATGCAGAGTTTTAATGCACTAATCGTTGGAATAAAAACACTACAAAAGTACAAAGGCATAACAAAGAAATCGACAAGATATAGGAATGGCATGACCGTGTAGAAATATTAAACAAGTTAAGAGATGAACTTACAGAACGCTAACGCCAACAACAGAAAGAGGACGGGAATAGTCCTCAATCTCTTTATCCTCTTGATCTGCAATTGGAATTTCCAAAGAAGAAACAGTTGCAAGATTGCCTTCTGAAAATGATGATTGCACACTAATTTCTGATACCGCTTGCTCAGGATAAAGATTATCAGTTCCGATTCTCAATATTTCTTCAGTAAGGGATGGAAGCCTATCTCTGGCCTGAAAATAGTAACTAGACATTTTTAGTGTCGCCTTGAATTTTTTCTAAAAAGTAACCGGAGTGTCCAAGCCGGCGTTGACTTTTATCACAGGACATACATGCTTGAAAGTTAAATAAAAATAGAAATTGCAGTAACCATACATTTCTACAAGGACAAAGTTCAAGAGATAGAAGATCATGAAAGCACAAACCTCAGGAAGGTCAATTTTATTTAGCACCACAACATATGGTCTTTCAAGGTAATTAGGATTGTACATCCGCAATTCCTGTAGAATAATATTCATACTTTTGTCAAAGAAATATACGGATCTAATTCAACAATGAGGTCTTGTCATCATATGATCAGCCACCCAAATATGTTAATTCAATAACAATAAATGATGTGGCATTGAGGCTTCTGAGGAATCATCCAAAAAGTTCAAATAAGAACACAGCAGGGCAATTTACAAAAGGAAGCAAAGGTGCAAACTTACGTCTCTGACAGTCCTATAATCATTGACCGGGTTCTCAGCAGCGGCATCAACAACATGAACCAGCAACCGAGTCCTTCTCAAATGTCTCAAGAAGTTGCGACCAAGACCCTAAAGAACTTAATGAGTTGGGAAATTGAAAAGGTGCCAAATAAACTTAGAAAGAGAAAACAAAATACATTATCCAATACCTTACCCAAATGAGCACCTTCTATAAGACCTGGTAAATCTGCTAAAGTAGCTTCGGATTGATACATTCCTGCTCCTAAACTGGGATCCCCATTAAGGCGTCCGAGATTCGGAATTAAAGTAGTGAAAGGATAATCTGCAATATCAGGTTTTGCAAGAGTAATGGCTGCAAGAAGGGTTGATTTTCCAGCATTGGGAAGTCCCTACAACAATCACCAGCAGAGAGGCTTGTGGTTAGATGAAAATAGTTTTCAAGTTGTTCAAAATTATAACTCAGAACTTCACAATTGGTTCGAATCAAGGATAAATTTCTCAAAAGTGTCCATTAAAGATGAAGAATTAGAGGTGAGATGCATTTACAAGAAAAATTACTGAGATATGTACCCTGAAGAAAAATAAGAAAGAAGGGATAAAGACTTGTGGTTAGATGTACTCACAACCAGACCAACATCAGCAACTACCCGAAGAATCAATTCCAAACTGACCTCTTCCCCAGGTTGACCAAATACGAGAACCTGAAAAAAAATATATTTATAACTAATAAGTCAACAACATAAAAAAGCCAAGGTCAGAAGTACAAATACAGATGACAGGATAATTTAAGAAAAACATCAAACCTACAGAGAGCTAGAACTGCAATACATAAGTGAGAAGAGATAGTTTGCTTTGCTATTGGAAATATTATTCTACTAACTAGCATGTGAAATTCTTGTTTCTTTTTTAAGGTAGGAAATTCTTTGATGTCGCACATGAATTTAATACAAGTATACAAATGTTTGCTATCTTCACCTTATCACTTTCATCTCTCATCACATTGGAGGTCATAGACATCAACTTTTTCCTTCTACTTTCTGGCGTATCTATCAGGCTTATCTGAACAAACAAAAGTGTAAAATTGAGCATGTCTATAAATTGGGAATAGAGGGAATCGAACCACAGTTCTCGTGGTTGTTAGTACAACAGTAACGTGGCTCGCATTGACAATCTAAAAATAATAATGTGATATTGTTACTGAAGTATTGGAGTTCAAGACTATTACATATACAAGTTCCATTCCAAGAATTTCAAAACCTAAGAATTTAGAATGACAAATACAAGAAGATGATTATAGTGAAACATGGTTGAAACTTAGCTGCACTTGCAGTTCACCCGATACAAATTTGGTCCCAATGTTCGAAGAGTTTAATTTTCAGCTCATATTATAATGCCAATGACTAAACTTGAAGTTTCTTACAACTTGAGAGAGTTAAATTATGTTTTCAGAACTTTTGGGACCAAATAAGAATATGAAAAAGTTTAAGATAATTCTTATCATACTCATACATACCCCTCCTTGTCCTCCTCTAGCAACAAGAATCTCATCACCTGGATTCACCAGATCAGCCAACAATTTTCCTCTTTTATGTTTTACAACAGTACCTAGAGCATGAAAACCCAACCACAATTAGACAAAAACTTCAATAAAAATGTATAATTACGATACCTGTACACAGAGTAAAAATGTAAAATAACAACGGTAAAGTTGAACATGTTTAATGATATTCTTAACTAGAGTCAATCATGGAAAATAAGATAATATCACATATGAACCCACGATCGTGGGTTAGCCTAGTTGTCAAAAAGGGTTTTGAAGATCCAAGAGGTTATGAATTTAATCCATGTTCGCCACACACCTAAGAATTAATTTCATATGAGTTTCATTGACATCTAATCTAGACGCTAATAGATATCAATAAAATATAATAAATAAATAACAAGATCATATGCATTTCAAGAACTCATTAAATCTACACCATTTCCTTACATTAAATTAGCAAAAGTGTACCCAAATCAACGATGCATTAGATTAGACAAACAAACCTAAAGGAACAGGAATACGCAGAGTTGGGGAAGCAAGTCCATTGTGCAATTGAGAGGTCAAAACACCCATTGCGCCAACATTGCCACCCCGTTTCGCATTAAACCGACTCTTGGTGTGAAACTCCAGCAGTGAGTCTTTTCCCTCATCAGCATAAATCACCACATCTCCTCCATGGCCACCCATGGGAAGAATTAAAGACCCATCAAAATCCCTTTTATACAAACTTTTCTTCTTCATCGCCTTGTCCTTGTCCTTGTCCTTCCCATATTTTCCTTGGGACTTGCTTGTTTGTTGTTGATTAGGCATACTCAGAACCGTACCATGGCCTCCATCTCCAGAACGAACTGTGATGATAGCCTGATCGAAATACTTATGAGGCTCCTTTGTTAATATAGCTGGTTTAGCGACAGAATCCACGACCCTTGCTAATTTGCACTTAATTGAACAGTAGCTCAAATACCTAGAAAAGTCTCTGTCTCTATAGCGCCTATTGAATAACAAAAACAAAGAGCTATCGTCAAACAAACACAGAAGCTTGAATTAAAAATAAACGCTGCCATTACAGTTGAAGAACATATATGTACCTAGAGCTCACAATCAAAGAATCAAATGAGGAAATATTCGTTGAGCTGAAATTGAGTAGAATCGTACCTATTCGGGAAGACGCTGGAGAAGAAGAAGTTGTTGTCATGAAGAACTGAGGAAGACGACGGAAGAGAAACAATTGACACCATTATCCAAAGAAAATGGAATGAGAAAAAGTGGAATTGTAACAGAGTTGGGATATTTTACAGAATTGGCAGCGAGGTGGGCCACAGATGAGGCCCATGTTTATGAATAAGGCCCAGTAGATTTATTTGGGATAAAATATTGAATAAGCCCAACTCAATTTTGAACCCAAAGCCTCATTATAAATGAATTTGTACAAGAGAGAAGCATAGTATTTGAACTTTATAAATTAAAATCTCCCTATCATTATTAATCTCATAAATCTCCATAAATTTAAAGAAGTATTAGACTTTGTTAGTTAAATAACAAGAATAAGACTTGTGAGACGACACTGTGATGAGGTGCTCGATCAATCAAATCGACCTCCTTCGTCTTGGACTTGCACGATACAAAAATGAAAAATTTCAAGTTTCTAATAAGTATTTTGTGTAGATTGTCGACGTCACTCTAAAAGAATATCAAGTAAATCTATTTTTAGTTGACTTTGTTTTGTCCTTGACATGATCGCAACTCCTTTAAAAAATTTACGGATGTAAAAGATTTTAAAACTCTATATTCACCAACAATTTAAGAACAGTTGATGGAGAGTTAATGTGCTATTTTTTCCTTTTTAAGTTCAACCAATTTTTATTTTTACCTTGACCAAGTACCTTTGAAAATTAGATCTTCATCAATATAAAGTAAAGTATGTAGAAATACTTAATTGATTATATTTATGCATCAAAAAAAAAAAAAAAAAAAAACTTTTTTTCACTATCATTAATATAAATGATGTTATACATATGAGAGTATTTGTGAGCAAAATTGCTTAGTAGTGTACGGATAAATTATACCATATATGACATCTATGTGTTTTAGCAATTTTTGCTAGAGGTTAGAGTTATAATTCTTAAAAGAAATGAAAATCTTATTTTTTATATAATCTTTTATGAGCTAGACAAACTTATAAAAATATGTATTGAATTCATTATCTAATACTTACCTTGATTGACTACACAATTCTAAATATTTACCTTGACCGACAAGACAATTTCAAATATTTTTCAAATAAATATATATTTTGTTAAAAAAAGAGTGATATGATATTCCATAGTTGAACATTAAGATAATTGACTTACTCGAGTGACCTGATTTACATAAATCAAGTCCTTCATTATAGAGACATTGCAACTACTTGTACGAGAAAAGTTTAGTACTCATCATAGACATTATTTGATCCACACTCTATTTTATTTTGAACCAAAAAATTATTTGATCCACACTCTATTTTATTTTGAACCAAAAAATTAGGATGTAAGTTTTGGATTGATATAACGACTTAAATAGTGTTATGTTTTCATGTGTCGATAATTGGAAGTTAATGTAATTTTCATTTTTCAACGCTTTAAAAAAAAAAAAAATCAACACCTATCATCAGAAAACATACCGTGCGAGGAATTAGACAATCTAGCATTCCAACACAATGCATTATTTTAAAAGTGTAAGATTGATTTTGAAGGTGGATATCTAAACTAGTGGTTCTAAGCGCAAGGAAACCACCGACCATCGAAAATGTTAAAATAAACACAGATGCGACCGTCAATCTCCAAGATGCGAGGGTGGTATTAGGGGTTTATTGAAAAATAGAGATGGGAAAGTTGTGTTTTTTTTTTGTAGGCCTAATGAAAAGACTCTAGAGGCTGAAATTATCGAGGCTCTAGCTGTTCGTGGTGGTTTGGTGATGACATTCAAGCTTGGAATTAGGCGTGTAGAGGTGGAAATGGATAATCAACACGCGGCCAATTTGCTAGACACAATCATTATGTAGAACTAAGTTGGGAAAAATTGTCGAAGAAATTTTAGACACAGTAGCACGAATGTTATTCGTCCCTTCTAGGTGCAAGCAAACAAGTTGGCCCATATTCTTTCACGAATGACAGTAGTGGAAAATTAGAATTTGTAGACTTGTCGTCAATATTAGATACTAGTACGGATAGTCTGCCCCTGCATTGGTATGACGCCTTCAAATTTGGTGTAATCATTTTAATAAGTTGTATTGTTAACTCACAAAAAAAAAAAAAAAAAATTTTAAAAAAAATCCTTCCACACAATCAAAGACTAATGTTTGAATCTGATCATAAATGAGAAGTTCTTGAGATGTTTAAAAGGTGTATGAGACATGAAGAATAAGAATGAGTATGTTAAGAATAATTCTCCCACCAACATTAGGACTACTCAAAATCATTTCTCTAATGATTTTTGATTCTCTTAATACTCATAATCATACTTTACATTCCAAATTTAGGTCAAAGATCTCCCATACTCATTTTGGAGGCTTTTGGTTGGTTCAGTTTTTTTCTTACACTTGGTTTTATTGAGATTTCCTTTCAATTGTTTTAAAAAAAGATTTTGGCAAGCTATGGTTCGAGTTCTGGCTAGGAATTTTTGGTTGGAGCATAATCGAAGAGTTTTTAGGGATTTAACACATACTTTTTGATCATTTACTAGAATCAATTCTTGCTTTTGGCGTAAACATCTTCTTAAGATGGATGTGACAACTTTTTTGCTTTTTATTGTCAATTGGAAAGATTACTTGTATAATCACTTATAGATAATCATTAGATCAGCTCCCTATTCTATTTTTTTCATAATCATTTTTATTTGAAGCTACTCAAAACAGAACCTCTCAATACGTATCAAAATTGAAGTCGAGATCTCAAACAATTCACCTAAGCGTGCAATTTCTATAATGATGTATGTAAAAATTGGTAGACTTGACAAAGCAAAACTCAATTATATATCAAAATTTACAGCTTAAATAACAACCGTCCAATATATAAAAACTTGCATGTAAAGGAAAGAAAATTCAAGCATTAATTACCTCCAACTTGCTTCTTCCTCTTCAACAATCTCTTAGCTTAATCTGTTTGACTTGATTTCTAAGTATTCGTTGGGAACACATCTTTAACAGCAGAAGCAGCAGTCAAGTAATTTAGAGTGTTCCTCAATGTCTCCTTCTCCCTTTTCAACCGCGCCGCCGTATCCACCAATTCAAGCAACGCCTGCTGCTCTCTCGGCGCACCTTCAAATGTACTTCCCACGAAGAACGAGAAATGAGTTGGAAACAAATTCCTCCTCAAATCATTAACCTCTTTCTCTGCCTTACCACTCAGACGATTCGACAATCGAATCACATCCTTCATATACGTTTCCACCTCGTTCGCCGTCGCCTCCAAATCCTCTTCTCCGCTACCCGACGGCCGATCCTCCAGCCACGTAACTTCGCCGACGAGGTACGGTTTCGTCCGTACAAGATTCGTTACTCTGAATCTCTCTTGTCCTTTACATATCAGAAAGAATCGATCGTCAACGAGCCGCTCGTGTTTGACGATCTCGCCTACGCATCCGACATCCGCCGTGCCGGATACTGCATCGGTGTATATCACTCCGAATCGGAGATCGGTTTGGAGTAGAGTGTGCATCATCATCCGGTAGCGAAATTCGAAGATCTGGAGAGGAAGAACGGCGCCGGGGAAGAGAACGAGAGGGAGGGGGAAAAGTGGAAGCTCGACGACGTCGTTGGATTTTGGAGAGCCGGTGTGGTGTTTTTCAGGGAAAGACGAGGCAGAACACTTGAGCGTGATGGATTTGTGGCGTCGTTGGCGAAGGGCGGCGGCGGCGGACGGAGAAAAGAATCTAGGGTTAGGGTTTAAGGTGGAGGAATTGGAGTTAGGGTTTAAAATGGGTTTATGGGATAGAGATGACGAAGAAGAAGAAGAAGGAATGAGCTGAAGCAGAGCCATTGAATTGAATTGAAGAGAAACTGTATTTCGAAGCTCACAATTACTTTTTTTTTTTTTCTTTTTTGGAAGATATTTAAAATATATTTAATTGATTTTCATAACTGTCTCTCTCCAAACAAAAAAAAAAAATCTTGAAGTTTTAAGGAGAGGCCAAACTGAATCGGAGATTGTGGATAATATGGAGAGAGAGCGATCGTGGAAAAAAGATATTAGAGAGAGAAAATTCTTCAGAATTAATGAGAATATTTAGAACCAATTAATTTGGGCCTGACTAGGACCATTATTGTTGAAAAGCCCATTACTAAGCCCAGTAGTTCATATTTGGAGGCCCAAAAACTTTAGGGCTCGTGAGAATGGGTAAAGATCGAATTTTGGATGGAAAAATACTTTCGAAATGTGTTTTTTTTAGTACAAATTATGGTGGGGGATTACAAACCCTATAAATTTTGAATGGAAATACTGGTGTTGAATTGCATTAACACAAACAATGAAACCACTGCGCCACCAATCCTTTCGGTCAAAATGTTTTCTTTTAAGTTTAATATAATAAGAGTTGCTTTGGAGTGAATAGATTTGAAAATGAAGATGAGAGCAAAACGAGGAGTTCAATTAGTTCTATATTTTTAATACATTACAATCTTTTCAAACTTTTCATCAACCTCTCTTCAATTTTTCTCTAACATCTCATCAAATCTCAAATCAAAATTTATATCAAATTTCATCTAAAATAAATATATTCTCTCCAAAACACCAATGAATCAAGATAATCATTCGTCCCGATATAAATAGTCATTATCTATTCTTCTATAGTGAGACTATGGAATGGACAACACCTATACCCGATTCCTAACTCTATCTCTGGGGCTGGAGCTTTTTTTCCTAGGCCCGTGTATGTTCTTGAAGGGTATCAAACTGACTCGAAGGACAATTTCCCGCTTCCGAGAATTGATCAACTAGTGGACGCGATGGTAGGACATGAGATGCTCAAAAAGTCTAAACATAAATCTGAAAAAGATTTTTGTAACATCTCCTCTTTAAAACAAAAATTCTCAGACAAATATTTCATATCTCCAAATCACCTCATTTCCTCTTCTTCCTTTGTTTCCTCTTCACTCCTCTCATCAACCCCAAAATCCAATCATTCTCTCAGTGTTTTCTCAAGGCATAGAGATTCAATTTACTCCCCAATCAAAATAGATTAAGTTATTTATTGAAGTTATAACAATTCGGAGTGAAAAAACTTGATCCTGTGATCTATTGGTCATCAAGTTTACTCTGTTGCTCTACTTTATTAGCAAAATGATCAAGTTCTTTATTGATACTCAAGTTCTTTATAAATGAATCTCAAATGTATTTTATGGAGCTTCATATTATTGTAATCTTAGATGCTCTCGTTCACATTTTTCTTAACGTTTATATAGTCTAATTGTCACACCTTGGTTCATATCCACTTCTTATAAAAAGATTTCTAAACTACTCTTAAAATAGAAAGCCTCGACACTATGGTGATTTCTAAAATACTCTTAACAACTTCTAAGTTGAGATATTGAGTAATGTGACAATGAAATAGAACAATATGATGGTTCAATTCTAGGCCATCGCCTTTTTAGGCCTCAATTTCAACAAAGATTTATAAGAGAGTGTTTGGATGAATAATTATAGAGTTATTTTGAGTGAAGACAAATCAGACGTTATTTTGGATGAATTTAAAAGAAAAATGTAGTAATAATTCAATTAGATGGGATTGTTTAAAGAATGACTATAACACTACTTTTATAAAAGTTTCGAAAAATCTTGAAAAAACATAAATAATTTCTATTTCAAATTATATTATTGCTATATTTATAAAATGGAAAAAACTATAATATTGTAACTCTTAATATCTTTTAGTAATATTTTTGAAATAAATGACAATTCATTTTTATATATGGATATTACGTTTTTGAACAAATATATAATTCCAATATTAAATGTTCACTTTTATTAAACCATGTTTTTTTTTTTTTTTTGTAAATTGAAGGATAAATTACTATTTATTAAAAACCACTAGTTTATATTATAATAATAAATATAATCTTAATTATTCATCAAATTCTCTATTAAACCGTATCATCAAATTGAATCACCACTACTGACAACAATCACAAATAATTAATTAATTATTCAACCTATTAACATGATCAATCTTAAGCAAATATTCAACTACCATTAACCTATCTATTAATTTTACTCCATTTTTTTCTATTAAAACAAAGATACCTTTATGTTTGCAAAACTACTTTCCGCGTAATAAAAAAAAAAAAAATCAAAATCAAAATTATGCTTATAATTGAAATTCTCGACAATTTTGATAAAAAATTCGAATCTTTTGGAACATTGTATAAAACATTGTATCATGTTTTAAGCCACAACCCACTAATCCATGTGCGATTTTTCCTCCAAAGTTCCAAATAATTTATTCATTTTTTTTATTTTAAAAGTTATGAATAGAAAAATTAAGGGTTTGTAAAAAAATTAAAAAAAAAAAAATATATATATATATATTTATATTTATATTTTTTAATATAAATTATAAATTTTGTTCTTATGTTTCCATGAAAGCTAAAATTTAGTTCAAAATCTATATTTTAGTCTTTATGGTTTGAAAAAATATACAATTTAATTTCTATAATTTGAAAAATTAGAATTTAGTCCCTAAGGTTTGATAAAATCTAAAAAATAGTACGTCGTTCATAATTATTGGTAAATAAAATAAGTAGAAGTTGGTTATTTTTTGTTTCACGATGAGAGTATGAGATAAATAATTAATTGAAAAAAAAATCCATAATTCATATATCACATTTACATACTTAATTCGACTACGATTTACGAATAATATGTACTATATTTTAAGTTTTATCGAACCATAACACTAAATTATATTGTTTCAAACCAAAGAAATTAAAATCTAGATTTTCAAACCACATTCACCCTTTTAAAATATAATCGAGACCTATATATATATATATATATATATAATCGAAACCTATATATATACATATATATGTTATTTATTTTCATTGTAAAAGTTATGGAATGATGGTTGTATAGTTGCGTACCGTGTATTGTAAAATTGCTAAAATCAGATTCTCTTTCTTTCTCTCTGTTTATGCCTTAGTTGTATTTGTTCTGTCCTAACGCACTTTCATCGTCAAGTGTTTGGAGAAATTCGGTTCAGATTCTTGAAGATGGTTCGATTTTCATATGCGCCGCTAATGGACTTTTCCTCTTCGCACGCTCGTTTCATTGTCTTCTACTACTATAAATTGACCCATTCAGGTTTGTGTATTACTACAATTTCATATTCGCAGAACGATCTAACAGAGAGAAGCACTTACGATTTCAAATTGATTCTCCTCTCGTTTTGTTGTCGAGATCATCGAAAATGGCGGTTAAGAGCGAAGTGATTGAGTGCCGTACCGTTGGATCGTGGAAGCAGCAGCTTCTCAGAGGAAAACAATCTCATAAACTGGTACTGAGTTTGATCCGAAGTTGTCAGGGTTGATGTATTCTTCCTCTTTCTTTCTAAACACCGACTTTTGATTATGCAGATTGTTGTGGATTTCACTGCCGCGTGGTGCGGTCCTTGCCGTGCTATCGCTCCTGTTTTTGCAGATTTGGCTAAGAAGATGAATAATGTCGTGTTCTTGAAGGTCGATGTTGACGAATTGATTGTGAGTTCGTTCAATCCCTGCCCTGCTAAACATTCATGTTCCTAAATTGTAGTTTTTGTCCCTATGGTTTGACGAAGAAAATCCTGCACTTAGTCAGAAATTTATAGTTTTGAGACTATAGTTTCCTATAATTTGATCAAATCTAAAAAATAGTTCTTGTTTGAGAAATTAAATTATAGAAATTAATTATTCATGTGTTAATAACGATAGTTTAGTATCTCAATAAACAAAATGTTTATCACATCATTTGCACATTAATAATAACCTCTATGTATTTAAATTGGCAGCAAATGACATTAATTATTTTTTAAATTTTATCAAACAATAAACACTAAATTCTAGCTTTTAAAAGCATAGAGACTAAATTCTAATATTATTCAAGCCATAGGTTAAATTTGTCTATATATAGAGTGTTTGAATTAGGTTATGTGTATCTTCACTGTTCTCAACTGTAAACTAATGGGAATTGATTTTGTGTAGAGTGTTGCTGCGGAATGGGGAGTGAGTTCACTCCCTTGCTTCATGTTCTTGAAGAATGGGAAGGTGGTGGACAGGTTTGTAGGTGCAAGAAAAGATGAGTTGCAGAAGATTGTAGTGCAACATGCCTAATGAAAAGGTCTTAATTTTGTTCTTTGGATTTCATTGGAGAGAAAATTAGTTTATGCAACCTATGTGAGTTGCTATTCCATAAATTGATTGCTTTTAGTTAGAACAACTTTGATTTTTCTTGTATTGGATTGGTTTTGAATCAGTTTATTATTTCGATGATTCTTTTGTTGAATAAAAATGAGCCACCTATTTTAATTTTACTATTACATTATTAGTTGTATCTTTATCTTCTATTTTCATTAAATCATATCAGACAATTCAATTTTGTATATTTACCGTTCGGTTTATGTGCATATCAATTATTCACGCAAAATAAACTACATGATACTAAAAAAATTTAGTTGTCAAGAAAACTATAGAGTGTGGAATTGCATAGTGATTATTTAGAATGATTATAAATCGAGTTACTTTTAGTAATTGAGTTTTAGTAATAACTCATTTGGATGTGTTTTTTGTAGATGAGTTGCAATTAATTGCTCGTTTTGACAATAGTTTTTGTAGACAATAGCTCGATTGGATGAGGTTACAAACGTGTGACTATTTTGAATAGTTTGAAATGAGTAATTAGAAACAAACGATTAGAAATGACTGCTTAGAAATTGATGATTAGAAATGACCTAATAATCATCTAGTCAAAAAGAGAATGAAACTGATAGACAATTGGTAAATACTCTTTTATAACATGAACTCATTGCATTTGATTAATACAATGCCCAGGGAATAGGAAGAAAAATAATGTCATGAGCCTTCAACTTTCCCATTCACAGGGCTTATATGTGTTTCAGTAATGATAACTTACACAAATCTATGATATATAATGTGCAATGCAACATATAATCAATGGAATTTTATCTGCAACATGTAAGTTAAAATCTCCTTGGCTTCACAACATGAAACAGCATGCTGGTAAGGAGCAAGGATGATGGCATTTGAAATTTTTCTTATGAACTGTCTCCATTGATACCTGGTATGGCACAATCGACTTCGACCAATAATTGTTTTGATTCATTAGGACATGGGTCTACTCCAAAGTTACCTCTTGTTGCTGACACCGAGCAACTCTCCTGCCCAATGCATTTCTGTAGAAATGTTCGAAATTACAAGGGTTAGTCTTAAAAAAAGTCTTCAAAAGTTCATATGAATGTTAGCCCTAAACTAGCTTGGTATGGAACACCAATTTCTGTACGAAATATGATCCTATTTGATAGAAGATGTAAAGAGACAACCGTCGTAGGTTAGTCTAGTTAGTTCAGTGGTCAAAGACAACCGTCATAGGTTAGTCTAGTAGTTAAAGAGGGATCTTGTAGATATAAGAGGTAATGGATTCAATTTATAGTGACCGCCTACCTAAGAAATAACTTTCTGTTAGTTTCCTTGACATTGGTTAAGCAATATATCCCATGAGAATAATCTTGAAGTGTGTAAACTGGTTCAAACACTTGTGAATATATCAAAAGTACCTTCTCTACAATGGCATGAGAATCTAATGCATGACAAGTTCCCTTTTGGTAACTTCCACAAGTTCCAGAAGGAGTTCCAAAACTTGCAAATTTTATGGATGATATGACCTGTCCTGGATTACATTGCAGGTGCAGGGAGTCTGATTCCCCATTTCTTTCAATGATGTAGCTTTCATTTTTAACGTGGTGTTCAACTGCCTCACCACAAACACCAGTCACAGAACTCCTCATGAATGATATTTTGGATGCATCGCCACCAAGCTCTTCCAACAACACCAATACATTGTTAGTCGGTTTCAACCAGGATCGAGGAACATGATACCTGAAAGAATACGAAAGAAACGTAAGGAATCAGCTGATAAATAGTGAGTTTACGGCAGTGTCAAATCGTTGGTGGCTACATATATAATGCTGATGTATGATCCAAACCCATAAAGAATAGAATTTGATTCTTTTATATAGAGTTACCATCGTTGCGTTGGCTGCCCACAACCGTTTTCACATTTGGAAGGTCTGTATGTCCCAGCATAACTACACCTATTGCAGCTACCTTTTGCATACGCCATCCAATATCTTCCAATACTCTGTCCATTAATCCATGCTTGGCCCTTGCCCATGCTTCTCAAGTCCAACGCTAACGGCTCGTTCCCCCCTGGCGCATTGAAACTAGACTGCAAGTTCCAACTAAATTATAAACTTTTCTCATTTGAATCACTTAATCTGTTTGGAATGACTTGGGTATTTAAAAATAGGGTAAAAAACCATTTTGGTCTCTAAACTTTCACCCTTGTTTCATTTCGATCCCTGAACTTTCGAAATTCAAATTTTAGTCATAAACTTAGTGTTTTGTTCGATTTTAGTTCCTAAACTTTCAAAAGTACAATTTTAGTCCCTAGGCTTTGAGGTTTGATTTGTTTCGATCTCTGAACTTTCGAAAAAACACTTAAAATTGGTCTTTATAATTTTTTTTCTTTAAAAAAATTATCATATTCCTCTATAAATTTTAAAAAAATCTTCACATTTCATCTTTGATTGAACTCAAATTATTAACATTATTGAACCAATTTCGATTAATATTGACTTTAAAATTATTATAGAGACCAATTTTAAGTTTTTTTTTTTTTAATTTTAGAGACTAAATTTAAACTTTTGAAACTTCTGGTCCAAAATAAAACAAAACTAAAAGTTTATGACTAAAATTAGACTTTGGTAACAAAATAGTATTTTACCCTTCAAAATACTTATTTTTTGCGGATTTTTTTAAGCACTTAAAAAGTGGATCCAAACAGATGTATCTCTTCCTACTCTTCGGAGAGCTTTTACCTTATACCAAGTTAATGGACGTAGACTTTGTGAAGCAAGAGATCCTTTTACCCAATCAACAGATGCAGCTTCTGTTGGAGAGAGCAAATTCATTGCCTCTCCTTTTAAGCCTACCTGTTGCCAGTAAAGGATATTAGACAGAATGAATTAAAAGAGAAACCCTACCCATCCAATTGATGCACATTTCAGTCTTTTTACCTGGTAGTTCCATTTCTGCCAAGTTAAGTCTCTTTTTCCCTCATGAAGCCCACTTATCGAAATTGGACCGAGGATACCCGTTTTCCATGTCTCATAATGAAATCCAACATTCTAACAACAAAAGGAAAATCAGCAATCAGTTACTAGATCAATATATAAGGTAGGGGTCAAAGGAAAAATCCTGACAAAATCGAACATATTCGATTTTTTAGAACAATATTGGATCATTCCGTTGGATATTTTAGAAAACTGAAATATATCGGTTCAATTTTGGTTCTAGATGGGAGAACCAATAAAAAATTGAACCGAACTGAATATAAAAAAAAAATAATATATATATATATATATATATTAATAAAAAAAAATAAAATATATATATATATATATATATATATATATATTGTTGGTATTAAAATTTGAAGGAAGAACCAATTTAAATGTAAAATATGAAGTAAAAGCCTTGTAAATATTGTGATCCTTATAAAAAGTATTGTTCTTTTTGTTAGTAAAATGAAAGTCTTTAGAATAAAATTAAAAATCAAATTGAAAATGAGACAAAAAAAAATTGAAAGGTAAATTAATTTGAAATCAATACCGAAAACAAAAAAGAACCAAATAAAAATCGAACCAATGATTTTATCTTTGATTCAATTATCAGTTTGACACAAACTCGATAAAAAATCCAACCGAAATATTTAACTCTTATATACACCTCAAGACTATAGTTACGGAAAAAACAAGTTGTACTTCGTGTTTATATCCTTGCTTTCTAAAACTTAGAAGCGGGTTTATGGAGAAGGAGTTACCGGTAAACCAACTGCGATGCTTAGTAGAGCAATTTTATTCATTCCGGCACGTAAGTTGATAGGACCTGTAAATGTAAGTTCTCGATGTTCCGAGCTTCCAAAAGCGGACCCTATTATTTGTTACAATTCAACTTCACTGAACTGTGATAGAAAAGTACTCTACTTTTAAAATTGAAGATAAAATCTGGAGGTTTGAACGCAGACCTGAAAACTGTCCGTTGATGAAAACATGGAGAGCATCGCCTGCTGATTTCACGAATAAAGTGGGCTTTTGTCCTCCATGAAGAAATGCCTCGGATGAACTGATGCCAACACTGAAATATAATGCAAATTGATTGTAAATGTAAAAAGATATCATACTATACAAATACAGGCCTCTTTATGCTTCTTATATCCCACTTGCAAATCTAATTGTATTTCCAACTAATGACAATTCACACATGCTTCATCACAGAATTACAATATGATGTGGTGGTCTATTTACATGTGCTGTAGATTTTAGAAGGAATAGAGATAAGTTCTTATTTACTTTTTTTTAATCGATTTCGCAGAAGCTGCGAGTTTCGAAGTTGTGATTCCTCGAGGGGTTTCGCTCATATGGGGTTTTCGTTGGAGCAGCTATAAAGGATAACAACAATACTCCGACCTATGTTTGGATTTGAGTCTTTTAATAAGTAAAGACTTTGATACCATATTGGATTATGTAAATCACCAATAAACCTAAACTTAATTCTATCAACTAATTACATGTGCACATGCAACGAATTGTGAATTGAAATCTTTGGAGCATCACAATCAAGTTCTTACATAATGCTATATTGATAAGAAAGCTTTTACAAAATATTTTATACAAGTTAGCTGAAGATGCACCATGTAGTTCCAGTTTCCAGGCTCACCTTGTCATGTACCAAAGATAGTCACTGGTATCTCTAGTGACATATATCTGATCCAAGAGTCCAGAAAAAGTCATTCTTGAACTTCCTCCTAGAGAAGATGTATCTTCATTATAGGTTTCCCATGATAATTTGGAAACTGTTGGCAACATTTGCGTTCGTGCAATATGAGCTCCAACCTTGAAGAACACAAAACCATCTGAATTTTTAAAACGTAGGAGAAGAAATTGACCATGAAAACGTCCTAATTGTCAGCCGTCAGGATGATTTCAAACAATGAACTATAAAACTATACCTTTGCAGTGTTGAACACAATGCGTTTGCAGTCAGGGAGAATGCTTATTGACCAAGGAGGCAAAACGTAATGCATGTTGTTGAACACCACTGTAGCTGCAGAATTTGAATGGTAATTTGCAAGAAAAGCAGCACACCGTCCGGGTCCCGAAGAGAAAACGTGAGCCTGAGGGAATTGTCATAGTTAAGATGGAAAACATCATCACAATTTGTGAAGAAAATCATTGAATAAACAAAAAGGCCAACCTGCTCATAGGCTCCTAATGAGGTAACAGTAGGATCTGAAGAAACTAAAGCAGGCTCACATAACTTAATGGCCCTATGGAGGTTCTTCAGATGCCCATATTTTGGTTGCCTGAGCATGCCTATAAGAAACTAAAATAGTTAGCTTCGCCGATCAGTATCAGAAATAGAACTGCAATTCATTTCCTTTCAGGGATAATGTCGAGAATTATATTTGAAGTGTTGGTGAAGAATGTTTAGTACTTAAGATGAGAGTTTCAAATCTTCATAAGATAAACGTTCCAAAGAAAAAGTAGCATGTCTTTACAATGGTCTGCAATTTTTAGTGAGATACAATGGATTCAACATATTCCTAAAATGTCTCTCAAACATTCGATAGACATTTTTATGAAATATTCAGCATTCTCACCATATTCATCGAGTGGAGCATCGTAATCATAACTAGTTGTAATGAACGGGCCTCCAGCAGTGCGTCCAAAGTTGGTTCCTCCATGATACTTGCATTAAATCACCAAAAAGCAAAGTGAGTTCAGTTTTAAGTCAAGCATATCAAGTCCATAAAAGCAAGCAAGTGAATAACGCAAGCTAGCCAACCATGTAATAGTTCAAAAATGAACCACCCTTTTGTATGAAGCGAGCAACTGCAAATGCCAAATCTTGGACAGGTCGATGATAAACAGGACCACCAAATTCAGTAAACCTTTCATTACAGAGTATAGAAAGATTAGAATAATAATTCCCTTGGTATATTAGATATCTAGAGGATTGATAAACAAGATCTGTACCAGCCACTCCAAGCCTCAGTCCATAATGTAGGCTTGTAAGGCTTATTAGGCGAGAAGGCATCACAATAAAAACCATTGCACGTATTAATCTGTCGCAAAAAATGAAGATTATATACTCGGAATTTTCCAGTGAGCTTTAAAGATACATTTCTGCGCCAGTTAAGAAAAAATAGATGGCTAACCACAGGATCAGGAGCATCATCTTGTTTGCACATCACCCAAGGCACTCCTGTATTCAATCCAACAGCCATTTTTGCCGCCCAATTCATGTATGCATTACCAGCAGCTCCAAGGGCTTTACCTTGCGGCCCATACTCGTTTTCAATCTAAGAAAACAAGATTGGAATGAAAAATTCAGGCATCTGATAACCATCTAACTTTTGGTTTTTGGATTAAAAAAATCTATAAGACTATATCCAATGAATTTCAATGTTTTTCTTGACTACTTTTTATTTGATGTTCTACAAAATCGAGCCAAGTTGCAATACACTCGTAACCATTCGAATCTCTCACCCAATCTTTGAAAACTAAAAAAAAAAAAAAAAAAAAAAAAAAATCAAATTGTCAAGTCAACAGAAAGAGTTTTTTACTTTTAGTCCCTTTTTTGAGTAAAATTTACAGTAGTGTTTCTCGCTTATAAACGATATCCATAGCATTGATAGAAGTGACCCACCATATGGAGATGGAGATATCATAAAAGCTTCTCAACCTTACCTGGGAAAGGATAATAGGGCCACCTTGTGAGGCAAACAGCTTTTCATTCTTCATCATTTGTACAATTTTCTGGGTGAACCCTTGCATTGCCATCTAAAGAGCAAGAAACCAGAAAAACAACTGACTGTAAACTTCATGAGCTACTAGTGAAAGTCCCATGTAATTTCCATTAACAGAGTTCTTAGAATCAGGTAATAAAAAGTGGAGAAAAATCAACCTTGAAAGGCTGATTATCAGTTCTAAAGCTAATCCCAGGGACAAACTTCAACCAAACAGGAAATCCACTGTACAATATAATATACACAGAAAACAGTCAAATATAATCAAATAATAAAAACTATGTCAGATTCATTTAACCCACAAAGAGAAATAACAGAGAGAAATAGTAATAGACTGCTTCTGATTTCAAGCATTTACTCCAAAAAACTGACAATCAAAAGACAAGGGGGAAAGTTTTCAGTACCCAAAATTCCACTCAGCACAAACATAAGGTCCAATGCGTAGATGAACATAAAGCCCCACTCTCTGCACTGTCTTTATGAACCGTACAAGATCATACCTCCCCTCAAAATCATACTGAGACAAGTGAGAATGAACAAATTAAGTTCAAAATGTACCAAAATTCCAAGGAATAAAAGAATTCTAAGAAAGTACATTGCCAGGAGAAGGTTCATGAACATTCCAGAAGACGTAAGTATCGATTACATCCAATCCTCCATCCTTCGCCTTCTGAATAAGATCCTCCCACATCTAAAGAGCAAAATCGAAGACGCAAGCAAGAAAACATCAGTAAAATCAAAAACAATTGCACGATGAGTTCAACAATACAAGAAATAAATACTTCAGGAGTGCTTCTAGGGTAGTGAATGGAGCCGGAAATGAGAATTCGCCTTTGGCCATTGATGAGAATGGCCTTCTTATCGTAAGTCACACTACATTCCGCGGATCGAAAACCAGTCAATGCGGCCATGAAAATGAAGAACAGCAACCTGGAAACTGAGAAAGTTTCCATGGATTCGATTCACTCTTCAACTTCGAAGCTCTGCAGAAGCGGAATCGTAATACTGATCTACTTCACTGGTTTATGGCAGCTATTGATTGAAATCCGGAAAAGGAAAAGAAGAATCAATCATTGAGGTGTGAGCGTAAACCTGAAGTGAACGTTCCACCAAATAATGAAGCTATGAACTACAAAAGCTTTTGCTATGGTGTGAATATAAATGAGAATTTATAATCAGTAGAATTATCTGTTTATTCATTGTCCTTTTTCTTGATGAAATAAAAATTAGCTTAAAATATTTGATTAGATAATTAAGTGTTGTTAATAACATTAATAACAACTGTCAAAATTAATGCAGATGCGGGCAAACAAAGCTGGAAAGGATGGTTCTTTTCTAATGAAGATTACTGACAAATCTAACAGTAAAATAATAATAATAATAATAATAAATATTTATTTATTTATTTATTTATTGAACTCAATAATTGAAATATCAACAATTTTATCTATTACCCGCTAAAATTGTACTTATTTAATATTATTGGACTTTAGTAGTAAGATGATGTTTGTCATGGCTTGGACTCGTTGAATCATATCATATCAATTATTATTTTATTTTTTTAATTCTTTTTATTTATCTATTCATTTTCTTTTCTTACTTCCATGGTAACCAAACATGTCATGATACTGATTTTTATATATTATCTACTTAAGAATTATTTTTATTTATTTATTTATTTATTTACTTATGATTAAAGTTGAAGTTTGTCATGTAAGAATAATTATTTTTATTTGAAAATGTTTAATTATACCCTAAAATTTAGCAAGTTTGTCAAATGGGCTTTAATTTGAATGACTTAATTTCATAAGTTTTATAAGCATTTCAAGATTTATTCTAAACTTTAATTTATAAGTAATGAAATTTGTATCATCTTATCATGTTGTATTGAGCAATTATAAGGTAAGAGTCTAAAATTAAGAAGATTTTATAGAATGAAATATTAATTTATGGTAGATTTTCTTTTCTTTCTTTATCTTCAATAATAGAAGGAAGTAATTAATAAACTTAATAGGGAGTCAGAATAAGTAAAGCTTTCGTACATTATATATGACCAAATAATTTTCAATAATTTTATTGATAATTGGTTAATGATGCATTGCATATTCCAAATAAAATAATATTATTCTTAAAATTTGATAAATATTAGTTGAATATCCGGTCATTAATTTAATAAACAAAGCAATGCATTTTGATCAATGACATCTTACCTAATACGCACTGCTATCTGTTCATCTATGCACGTGCCTGTCAAATCAACAACCCAAATATGTGCCAATTATCAGGTTTCCATTAAATAAAAATGACAAAAGAAAAAAGAAAAAAAGCAAACATCAGAAATCAAAACAACATTTAATATAATTTTTTAATATATATATATATATAACATAGAATGGGCTAAAAAAAATAACAATCGAATATAGGTGATTTCGTTTTGATTTTTTTCGGTATTGAAGATCTTCTGCTATGCGTGCCTTATGCCCTACATTTTTTTTTTAGATTACTTAACAATCGGGGTGGGGTCCCAAAAGAGTGGCGCAATTGGTTGAATGTTTAGACTCTAATTAAAGGTGTGCTCCCTCAAGATGTAGGATATCTATCCTTTTTGTGTCTTGCATGTGTTGGACAGATAAAGAAACAACTGATGCTGAATGTTGTGTTTGTTCCACTAATAGAGAATTATTTTCTTTGTCATTTCTTCGCTCGACAGCATTTTGACTTGACTCGCCGTCTCTCGGTTCTTTCATTTGATTTTTCAAAAAAAAAACTCCATCCTCTATTGTTTTATGTAAATCTTCAAGCATTCTTTCAAATTTTGTCATTCTGTCATCAACCTCTACATCTGCCATCATTACAGACATCACATCAGGCTTTGATGTCTCATTTAGTTGATAAACAGTTAGGATGGTTTTGTTGAATGACAAGTTTTTTTTTTTACAACAAGTTCATCATAAACTTTTTCAAATTGTTTTGTGATCTTGTTTGCAATTATGTCAGCTATTGTTTGAATCTCATTTATCTCTAAGGATTTGGAACGGTTGCGTGTCATAGGTCCAACACATGTATGTGAAGCAAGTATCTTTGATGCAACTCTTCCAGATGCCATTGAGACTTTTGTCGGGGCAGCAGACTTGGTTGCAGCTTTTCGCGATGTCAACAATGTTTTATGATGCGGCATTTCCAGATGTCATGCGCGCATGTTTGATTATGTAAGGGAGATTGAGATGAAAGGTAGAGATGGTCCCACTGGGTGTGCCAATTTATTTACACGAAATTGTCGATGCTCTTAGTTCTTTGACGATGTGTTCTGAAATCCCTGAGTCTTTAGTTTTCGATTTTTTCTTTTTTTTTTCTTTCCCCATTTTTTCCATATGAAGGAGTGCTCTCTATTTATAGAGCTCTCGTGTCCGAGTGAGATTAGACTTCATGGGCTTTTAGACCTAATTTATGGATCTTTGGGCTTAAGTGTTGGGCTTGGGCCTCATGGAACTATGTGCCTAGCCATTAGGTTTGACTCTAATGAGCCTCTAAATATAGGGACTTGAGTATTGTTTAATTTGGACTCAAATTTCCAATAACTCAATATTTAGTTTAATTAATTTTAGAACAATTATATATTTATAATTGGTCCAAAAGTTAATTAAATTTTGCCACTAACTTGTAAAAAGATGTGACAACTTCTAGTTAGCTAAAATTTCTTAATCAATTGTATCATTTTTTTATTATTTTTTTTTTGCTTATTATTGCATATATTTTGGGAATAAATCACTAATGTTAATTTTGAGTCTTTAATCTTTTAAAAAGTAATCGATTTATTAGATATGTATTTGATTTTTATGTCTAATTTAATTTTTCAATCTAAAATTTGTGTGTAATAAATTTGTAAATTATAAAGTTTTTGAAACTTTATATTCTCTTTACTTATTTATTTTAAATAAGCTAATATTATTTGATATCCACACTTCGGAATTAAATTTCAGAACAGCGTGGAATCGACATTAGTTCGTTGCTTGAAGTGCAAAAATGAAAAGTACAATCGACATTTTCAAAAAATAAAAAAATTAATAAATAAATGTACAGACAACGGCGTTCTTAAGCCGTCTGTTTGTATGTCTGTGTCTTGTTATCGGGCTTTGTGAATTAATTAGCGACATTTGCTAAATTTCCGTTCCGTTTACGTCGGGCAGGTTATTTTGATTCTCCGAGGAAGACAAGTTTCACATTGCCACGTGGTTTCTTTACATGGCCAGAGTCTTATGCTTGGTGTTTTTATTTTTGCGATTACTTTTTTTTAAAATAATAATTAAATTACAAATTTAGGACTTTTTTAAGATTTTATGTCCAGTTAAAAAGTTTTGAAGTGTTGTCAAAATAAAAAATAAAAAATAAAATTATTTTTTTTTGACACATCTCAAATAAATTAAGAATTAAATATTAATTTTTAGAATCGCATCTGTAATATTGGTATTGAACTTAATTAACATCAAATAATAAAATTACTGCACCACGACTATATTAAGATTAAAGGAACATAATTTCATTGTTACACCTTCATTAAAAAAACAAATTTAATTTGATCAAATTGGATCATAAATTTTGGGTTATAGCCAACTCAAGCCCAACAAATCATATTCAAAGTCAACAAGGCTCAAAGGCCATTTAAGCCCAAACTAACATGTGTAGGTATTTGTTTGAATATTTTATGGCTTATTAAAAATGAGACTTTATAATAATTTCATATTAATCTCATATGTGAGTTATTATTATAATTTTTTTTTCGAAACCACTCAAAACGTAGAGCTCTCTTACCCTTTCAATGTGAATCAACCTCAAAATAACGTTTCTTTAAGTTCATCGTCTTTTAGTTAGAACCCGCGAGGATCTCATTATATTACATTCGAAAAGTAAAAAAATCATTCAAGCATTTATAAGATAAGATGACTACTTTTGATACACATGTGACTGTTCGAGCCAGTTTGCACGACCTCGATTACAGGACATATCGCCAAACTCTACAAATATAAAAAAGTTCGTATGAAACTAATTCCTGAGTAACTGTCGCTACGGATTGAACTCATCACTTTTTAAGTACGTCAAGACCTTCTCGATCACTACACCAATATAGAAGAAAGGAATAGGAAAGTAGCATTACTAAAGTTCCCACTTAGATTCCTCTCATTCTCTAAAAACTGTTCAAAAACGTCACCAAAATGTCAAAATCTATTAAATATATTTGGGCAATTTTTTTAATTACTCCAATGTACTAAAAGTGACAAACATTTTGTAGAGATCATATAATAAATAATTATAATTCATTTAATGGAATATGTGATAAAGCTTTCAAAATCAGCAAGTAGCAAATAGATTTCATCAAATATATGTGCATTGCATATTTAGGATAATAAACAATTATTATACCATAATTCCAATATAACTTATTATTATTCGTAATCATTCAAAATAACTCATCATTTCAATCATTTAAAATAATCGCTCCAAGATTCTTCATCCAAACATCTCTTTAAAATTTGGGGCCAAAACCAACAAACCCATCAATATTATTAAGAATTATGGTGTAAACTGTACTAAATATAGTAGTTTTATAGGATTAAAAATTATCCAAAGTATATTATAGTATTAGATTTAAAAGTTTGGGCTAAATTATAAATTTCTCGTAAAATTTCTATTTTATTAAATTGAAATGTGCTATTATTTCTATATCTTCTTACCAACAATATTAGAAGTTAAAAAATCTTTTTTTTTTTTGACAACTGGAGTTGGAGATTCGAACCTATAGCTTCTTTGTTATCAGATGAACACTAATGATGTTAAGTTATTGCTCTTGCCGATGAAACTTACAACATTTCAATAATAAAAAAAAAAAAGCGCACAATAAAGCTTTCTTATAGTGTTAAATTTTAATACTGTACTAGATAATGTAATATTCTATCTCAAAATAATATATGCACAATACATGGTTAGATAATTAGATCCGCCTCTACTTAAAAGATGCATACAAATGTTTACTCATAGATTTGTCGAGCTTTGTTTTTGGTTTACCTAATTATCACAAAAGCATTCGGGTGAGACGTCTTACGATGTCATGTTGAGCCCACCGTGAAGCCAATTAATTTCTTATACAAGATACAAAAGCGAAAGCCTATTTTACGTTAAGATTTGAAACACTTTCTTTCCACATTTTTTATTTTTTTTGTCTTTTAACTTATATATTTTATAAAGGTGTTAATAAATTCTCACCTTTATTTTCCCAACGACATTTGATTTTTTATTTGATTTATTTGATTTTTGTTGAAAGAATAACATTGTTATGAGCATAGGTATTTTGAGATAAAGTTAAATATGATTTAAAAAATCAAAGCTTTAAAGAAGTCTTCTTCAATAATCTACCATAAAATATTATTTGATTTGATGTGAATAAAACAAATTAATGTTTGTGAAATTCATAAGAGAACGTGAAAATATGCGAATCAGAAAAAGGACAGAGTTTAATGTTTCATTTATTAAATTAAGGTTCTGTTTTATGTTTGGTTATCGCTGCCATGTGAGCCATCGTGAGGCAATTCATGGACTTTTTATTATAAATATTAAATACATTTTATTAATACTTTTATTCCATTTTTATTATTATTAATAGCCTTAGGGGAACTTCTTCTTTTTTCTTTTTTTTTTTTTTTTTTTTTTTTTTGTTGACGGGCCTTAGGAGAACCTTATTAGTTATTAACTAATCACATTTATCTATAATTTCTTCCATATATTTTTTTTAAAATAACAAAAGAAATTAATTTAATATGTTGGGATATAATCTAAAGATCACCTCTTACTAGTAAAAATAATTATAATCTCTTCCGTATCATATGCCTTTTATTTGATAATAAGACTATATATATATATATAAATAATCTTAAGATCATACGCTTTTTCTTGGGTCAATTTATAATTTTTGATTTTTGTATTTTTGATGATGGTTTCATTTTAATTCGGCTATTTTAATTAGCTCTTAAATATGTTTGTATAGTATTCTTTCTTATATCATAATACAAACATATTTCTTTCTTAATTTTTTTTAATATATTTCTACTATTTATAATCAGAGTGTTGATTCAAAAAAGTGATTTTTGTATTAAAATGATTATGATTAAGACAGTTCCAATAAGAAAAAGTAAAATTAAAATTTATCATATTAAATATTTTAAATTTTATTGAAAATAGAGAACTAAAATTAATTAGATATGGACTAAAAAAAGATTCCAAAATATATTTTAATTAGAGGATATTTCATGCATAGAAAAATATATATATAAATAGCTAAAATATTTTATGTATAACAAAAAAGTGAATTGTCTGTGTAAAATGACTAAAAGATGTTTTCGTTTCAATTAATTTTATCGAAAGTCTTCAACCAATTTCATGAAAAGTGGAATAAAATTGGAATTTTTGTAAAATAAATAAAAATTTGTTAGGTAAAAATTATTATTAAAAAAAAAATGACAGGTTGCTCGATTGAGAACCAAATATCAAATTTCAAAATTCAAATCGTGACGCGGTGTTGAACTACAATACCTCTAAATATTAAAATCAATATGTTAAGTAATGTCTAATTAATTTTCGCAATTTTTCGGTTTCATATGGGTAGGTTAAAATTGTTTACATCAATTTCCTCAAATATTGTAGAATTAATGTAATTAAATTTTATTTTTATAAATTTCCCAAGTAAAAATGATGAGACCATGTACGTTGAACCATTGTAATTTTTATTATGTATTTTTTGGTGTACGGTTCTTGAATATTTGCCAAATTAAAATATTTTGATCACTCCTTCACATTTTCTTTTTAATTTAATATAGATTCTTTTAGTTTTTGTCTTTTATATCATTTTATAAATAATAATGGTGGCAAGAATGACATTTAGCGAATAAAGTGACTCACCACAAAAGACCCAAAGTTTCATTCTCTCTCTCTCTCTATTTTTTTTTTTTTTTTTTTTTTTTTAATTTTATCGTTTTAACAATATTTTTATTTTGATAAAAATCAAGTCAAAGTGATGGTTGAGATTATATATATATATATATATAACAATCAAAGTAGAGGATTCAAATCATAATAAATTAATAATTGATATGATATATAAATTACTATAAAATAGGAATAGATCTTTTCTTTTCTCATTTATTCATTCTCAATTACATCAAACCAGCAAATAGTGAAAAAACTATTTTTTTATAAAAATAATAATTAATTTTTTGAAAACCCATCTTTATAATTAATTTAAACCAAAAACATAAACCTATCATTATTGGTAAAAAAAAAAAAATGCTAGTATTAACTTATTAATAAGTATATGAAAATTTGAACTCAATTGTTGCAATATTGCATGCCAAAACTTTTGATCTAGTACAAAGAGGACCGAGTTATGTAAACAATATCATATCAATACAAAGAATTATGGATGCTCGTTATTCCTAATATCAACTTTTAGTCTTAAGTCGTAAGTCTATTGTTAGGATATTATACTATAGTGTGCACAAAAGCATATGGGAAGAAATAAAATAATAATATTTATCAAAAAGAAAAGGAAAATAAAAATATTAATGAAGTAAAGATAGAAAGATTATATTATATGATAATAAAATAGATTAAGAAGGGGGCCCTTAGAATGCATCAAAGGCCCCATTACATCATATATATTGAAAAATGAAAGCGACCCATTCCCCAAATTCAAACAAAATCCAAGAAACCAGTTTACACTTTTTTGCTTGCTTTTCCCAAACTTTCAAAATATTTTCTTCAATCATATTGATTTTCTCCATAATAATTATTAATATTAATAATTATATTAACACCTACCCAACCTAACCCCCTGAATATATAAATTATATCATACACTATTAATTAATTCTTGATTAACATCGTCATTAAACTAAACCCTTCACTAAATAAGTTCAGTGAAGCACGTGATGATCAGCAGAAGCCACAATGGGCAAGAACGAGTTGAGGAACAATGGATTACGATCGAAATCGAGATCGAAATCAAAGCCAAAATCGAATTCAAAATCATGAAAGTTTTGAAGAACATGATCTTCTTCTTGTTCTTCTTCTTCTTGTTCTTCATCGTTGTTGTTGTTGTTCTTGCTGTTGATTTGAGATAAGATCTGGTTTAGGGAGTCTAATCTATAGGTAAGTTCCAAAATCTGTGCTCTGAGAACAGAATTTTCAGATTCGACGTTGAGAAACAGACTGGTGGTGAGATTAATTCTAGAAACCATTTGGTTTTTGTGTTCGATCAACTGACCAATTTGCGTCATGAGGCCGTCCAGGTGCTGTTGCTTGCGCATCCTCGATCGCCTCGCCGATTCTCGATTCGATTGCATTCGTTTTCGTTTTCTTTGATCCAGTAATTTCAACAGCTCTTGTTCAGAACCAGAGCTCTGATTCTGAATAGATAATGAACCTGAAGAATTTCCCGTACTAGAGCAATCCATAACAAAAATAAACAGTATATATATATAGCGAGAGATTTATATATTTACAGTTGATAGATCCAGAAATAGAGGTTTTAAAAAAAAAAAAAGAAAAAAAAGAAACTAGAATGGGAGTGAGGGGAAATGGTTCATGAGAAGACGTAGAACCAGTGGAGGAAGACGACGGAGAAGGATTGAACTAAATGAGTGCGGCGGCGGAGGGAGGAGCCGATGGTGAAACCGGACCGGAGGACTTCACTGAGAACCGGAGACATCAATCTCAGGCGTTGACGATACGGTTTCCAGCATCTGACGGAATGTGGGACGAACTGGAGCTCTCGGGAACGGCGTAGAGAGGGCGGAGAGAGGGCGGAGAGATTGAGGGAGAGGGAAGAAGGGAAGGGAATTTGAAAGTGGCGAGGAAGGCAATATATAGAAAAAATGAGGGGGAAAAGAAAAGAAAAGAGAAATGAGGGGTGGAAATGAAAAGGTGAAAATGAGAGAGGGGCATCGGAATAAGAATCGAGAAGAGAGCGCCGATTGGGCGTGTGCGGTGCAGATGGATCGTTCACAACCGTCCAATTTCACATGAGGACCGATATTGTTTGTTTTCTTAAAAAGATTTTCTTTTTTCTTTTTCTTTTTCTTTTTTATATTAATATTCCAATATATTCAATTTTAATCTAATGTGCTTTTTTTAATTTAAGTTTATTTTTAAATTTTATTTGTGACCATTTCAAAATGATGCTTGCATCAATATATTGTAAATTCTTCAATAATATATCACATAAAATCGATTTTTTTAATTTTTTTAACTTGAGAGGTTACCATTAAACATTACTCAAATGTCAAATATTAAAATTTAGTCTTTTTTTTATGTTTGAAATAAAAAGATTTTATTTTAAATATAAACTCAAATTGAAATTACACCTCAATTCTAACACATATTCGGGTAGAGAGATTTTAACCTATTAATTAATAAAATATTGCACTTCCCAAAATTTTATATATTAATATTAATTCGATGTCATTTACTTTGTTGTAAGTTAATAAAATGAAGTCAAAAGAACGCTAGCTCAACGACATTAGTGAATATCGAAAAACTATGAGGTCCCGTGTTCGAATCTCTTAATATGACGTTAAACCTCGTATGTTTGAAAGTTCCTTCTTTTCAAAAATAGATAAAGTTCTATTTAAATTCGTCTTTTTTTTTTTACTCTCATTTTCAACGCCTCCGTTTCGGTTTTTACCGACACCGGCAAACCCGAAAACTTTACGCCGGGACTGACTGCAACTTTAGTTGCTAAGCCGACACGTCGCACTAAAAAAGCTGAACAAGAAAATACATAAATGCTATTATGACGACGGTATAAGGGTATTATCGTCTATTCGCTCTTAATCCTTTTGTTCTTTATAAAAATAAAACACATTCACGCTTTTTTTAGAAAATAGCCCATTCACTCAGCCAATTAACATTTCGCAATTTCTATGTTTGTTTTGAATATGATAAATGATTTAAATTAAAAAAGAAAAATCATAAGATTTTTCTTTTATTTGAATCTTATTAATAATATTACAATGACATATAAATATGTGATTTTAACCATATTTAGAATTAATATTTGAAATGAGTATTTATTTTGAGTATTTAAAAGTAATAAAGGTAGTTTTTAAGAATATTTAAAATTATTATTTAAAATGAGAGTTTAGTTTGAATATTTAGAAGTAACGATTCGTAATGATTGTGGTCAAAAAATCTTGTTTTGATGTAGGTTTTAACAGTATTTGAAATTAGTATTTAGACTTAAAATTTATTTTGAGTATTTATAAGTAATGATGATATCTCTTTGGATCTCACCAATCTTGAATCGGATCTCAAGTATCAACTTAGAAAGTGTGGGTATCAATCTCAAAACCAGTACGCAATGAGAGAAGTAATCCACCTTATTTTTAAACATGTTGAAGAATTCCACATTTCCAATATAGAACATTTGCCACAAAGTGAGTATCTCCAACATTAACTTTGTTAAAATCAAACATGTTCGGATATGTTGAATGAGAAAAGGTGGATGCTAATATTGTTTCGATCTCTCAATTTAAGATGTTGGATTGACTAAAAAATATATCGAGTAAAATACTATTTTAATTTTAATTTTTTTACCTTTTGTTTCATTTTTGTTCTAAACTTTTAAATTTTTAATTTTAGTTTATGAATTTTGAGTTTTGTTTTATTTTGATATTGAATTTTCAAAATTTTAATTTTAATCCTTAGACTTTGAGGTTATTTCATTCGGCCCTTTACCTTTAATTTTTTTTTTTAAATTGGCACTTTGTGCTTTTTGATTTGGATGGAAGACCTAATTCTTCTAGCTTATTTGTTCATTTTAAAAAAAATTAATTTCCCTTAATAATTTTAAATAAAAGCAATGTCTTTTAATCAATCGAGTTGTCTTAAATCACTACGTATTTGCCAATTATAACTATGGGGATGTTTTGTTTGTAGCATAGAACAATCGATATTTCTGATCATACGAACTATCTAAAAAAATCTCTAAAAAAACATATAAAAATAATATAAGAAAAAAAAAATTGCCCTTTTTTTTTTTCCTCAAAGCTACACAAATTATTATTATTATTATTATTATTATTTTACTGTTTTTAGATAGATAGGTCAACAACAATGATATAGCTTGACAACATATATGTGCTCTTGAATCAAAACTTTATAAATTTGAATAAACTTCTATTGTGTTTCTAAAAAAATCATGAGTAAATCTTCTTATTTATTTATTTTAATTCATGCATCATAAACTTCTAGGCGTTAGCCGATTTTATTTTTAATATTGAAAATTATGTAAAAGAGTTTATTTAATATATAAGTGACACAGCAAAAATTGATGCAATAGTAGCTCAGCAATATTAATATAATTTAACCACTACTTCATTTTCATTTCGAATCCCCTTTTCTTTATTGTAGTTGAGCTAAAAAAAATTCATGTGTTAAAACTCATGTCTTCCCGGCGTTCTATCTCCATTCTACAATACTCTAAAGAAACAATAATTCAATTTTTTTTGGGAAAAGTAGTTCATCTTTTTGTTCAAAATTTAGAGATACAACAAAATATTGTCGAAATGTTTAAAAGTTTAGAGATTAAAGTATTTTCGATTTTAATAACCTTTCGTTAATTTATGAATTAAGAAAGAATATTCACCTTATAATTAATTACTAGATTACATAAGACGTTATAGAGAAGATACTCATTGATGTCTATTTGTCCTTTTGTTTTTCTTTTTTAGAAATAAACTATCTTTCACCATTTACCCAACTTGCATTCTCCCTATAAAAACTTTTGTCTCTTTGGTGCCCATAGGCAACACATGGGGTCCTTAGCTCAAAGTTTGATAGACATTAAAAATAAATACTAGACTCTCCTATTTATCTATTTTTGGAGGAAAAAAAATTAAAAATAAAAAATTGCAACTCTTGACAGTGGATGTGGATGAAAAAGGATCGAATACAATAAAATTTTAACCCTAAGAAAAGTACAACAAAACCCACATATTTCTTGATCTAGACATAATTCTCAAGTGGTAAAAAACCAAATAAATAAAGTATTATTTAACACATTCTTCTACATATATACACATTCAATATAGCTTTCCAAAAAAACACAAAGCTTTCCTCAATTATTGCAATGAGATGGTGAAAGTTTAGATGGTGGTTGCATTTTTTATTTTATAAAAGAGTGGTATAATTTTTGAATAAGTGCAACAAAAAAAAAAAAAAAAAAAAAACCCAAAGGAGTTGTATTCTCCACTATCTATATTAACATATGTGGGTAAGAAATATGCATTTCTTGTATAAGAAGCTAAAAAGATAGTGCTAGAGGACAAGGCATTTAAAAGTTGTTTCTCAATGGGCACTGAGGGGCAACCTTAATTAATGAGCTTCAAGTGCCCTAAAGAAATTGGACAAATTTCCATAGATAGGGTACCCCTCTTTATAAAAGTGTATTTGCCCTTAGCTTTATAAGAGGCAAAGATTGGATTCAAGTTGGAGTACTTTACTTATAAGAATTAGCTTGCCTAATTCATAATGTGTACATGTTATCATTAGCAAAAGAGCAAAAAGTACAATAGAATATGTGGGGGTTAAACCTAATCTTGAAACTAAATAGAAAATAATTAAAATGATAGTTTTGTACTTTTTTAAGAAAAAAAAAAAAGTTAAAATGGGAAATGTATGTGAATAACATTCCAATGTATTGACAATCATACGTTTATCTACGATGAATTAATAACTTTATATTTGTTGGTTAATTTGATAACATTTTCGTTTTTTATTTCACATTTTTTTCGTTTTTTGTTTCTTGATTTTTTAAATTGTTGATAACTATTTATGTTTCTTTTTAAAATTTTACACAATAATTGAGTAGAAGATTCGAACTCGTAACTTCGTGTAGTCCTTAAGAGTACACTGATATAATTTTTTTTTTTTGACATAACTATTTATATTTTTTGTTTTCGAAAAATAAAAATAAAAATAAATATAAATAAAACTAAACTAAAAACAAATATCAAACTAAACAAAGTTGAAAGAAAAAAAAAAGTTGTCATAGAATTTGAACATACATGTGAAATAGTAATGGAATGCAAATAAATTGTCAAAAAATAGTTTTTTTTTTTGATATTTTTATTTGTTGAATAAATTTATGTAATACCTAATTTGTCACGTACGTGTATAACTTTCTTATCCAATACTTAAAATGTAAGACTCAACTATACTAAAAAGTTCTAAAAATATAGATTTTACATCAATTATTTTGGAAAAATCCACAACACCTAGATTGTTATTTTATTTTGTTAAAAGCAAAAGGGTAAAAAGCAACCAAAGAACCAAATGTCATAATACACAAAGAGAACTCCAACTCTAGTAAGATAACTTTTAAAAAGTAATAATAAATAAATAAATAAAGTTCTCGTTCTCGTAGAAATGTTTGTTATGAGATTTTAGAAGAGTATTTCAAATTAATATTTATTAAACAGTCTTAACAATACTACATTCAAATGAGATTTTAATTGTAAATATTAATTTTAAATACTCTTAAAAACTACCTCCAAACAAACTTTTAAATATAATCATTACTTCTAAATATTCAAAAAACTTTCATTCTAAATATTCTTAAAATTTCAATTCAAACCTCCCGTATTAAAAACCCGAAATGAGAAAAAAAAAAAGAAAAAAAAAAGAGGACTACTCCTAAAAGTAATTAAATAAACATAAATAAAAAGTGGTATGTCGTTCCTAGCAAGAAAAATGGTTGGAGGAGACTAAAGTGAAGCGGGTTGACTTTCCACAAAGAAAAGAACTTAACAAATGTATTTATAAAATAGAGATTAAATTATAAATTTAGTTGCATACTTTGATAAAAGTTAAATATAATTTGATAAAAAAAAAAAATTAAGAACTGATTCTTTTATAATTTCAAAGTTTTCTTATAATTTGATAAAAAAAAAAAGAATTATTCTCTTAAAAGAAACAATTCATATATTTTATGAACAAATTAAATATGTTAAAGTATATATATATATATATATATATATATTAAAGTATTAGTTTTAAAACTATCATTTATTTAACTCATTTCATGAATATTCTTATATGAGCTCTAATTCACCAGAAAAAAAAAACCCTTCTAATCTATCAATATTTTTTTGCAAAGGTTAATTTTGCAAAGGTTAATTTTTCACACACATAATACTCATAATTAAATCAAAGTTATATGAATTAAAAAAAAAAAATTCAATAGGATTTTTCATAACAGAAAGGGAAAGAATGCTTTAAGAATATCAAAGTTATAGGAAAAAAAAAAAAAATCAAATATAACAAATGTGAATTAATAAAATTAAATTAAAAGTAAAACCGACATATTTTAATCAAGTAAGACGCTTTTAAAAAATTAAATTCATAAAACTGTTTTTTTTTTTTTAAGGTTAAGTTATATATCTATAATTTATTGTCCAAATTGCCTATTATAAAAAAAAAAAAGAAAATCAATTATTTTTGTTTGATTAGTCATCGTTAATAGCGAAGAAGTTTTATTTTATAGAGCGCGTGAAAGAGATGGAAAGGGACACAAATATTTGAGTTTAATTAAAGAAAAAAAAAGAAAAAAAAAAGAAAGAGAAAGTAGTATATACTGTAATTCCACTTTCAGTTACTGTAAGGTTAAATTTTTTTTACAGATGAAAGTTAAAGTTACGGATTAATTTAACAAGTGGGAGATTTATGTGGCCCCACCGATATTCCTGGACGATTTGGCTTTTGTTCTTTTCTGGTTTGTTCTTCATTGCCTTCCACTCGATTCTCTGTTATTAATTTTACTCTCCAATTCTCTCCTTGTTACACCAACATGTGCAGTCTAATAGTAAACTATATAATAAAGTACATTAATTAAATTTAACCTTCATTAAACACTCTAATTTGTATATTTAACGAGTCTTTCTATAAAGCATTTGCTTAATTTTTTTATTGAATTTTACGGTTTTAGAGTCTATATATATATTTATAATAATCATCTATCTTTATAAACTATTGATAAAGTTTTAATTTATTAATTTTCTACTCTTATTAGTGAATTTATGGGCAAGGTTGTTATTTATCATTGGAGGGGCAATTTTGTAATTTAAGCCCTTTAATGGTATTTTGTAACATGTTTGTTGTTTATCTTTGAAGTCTTTTCACACTCATTATTTTTGAGTCTGCTTGTGCAAGACAATCCACTCTCTAAATTTTTGTGTCGTCCAATCTCGTGGATAGCCACTGTAACAAGAGTTCGAGACTTGCTGAAACTTGTCACACATGTTGTTTGAGAAGAGCTATTATATCAGTGATGTTACATTTGCTGCCTAGCCTTCGTAACTGAAGTTGTCGTAACCTGATAAGAGAATGTTACTGCAAGTGTCCTTTCGCTCAATCGAGTGTCGCTCCTAGTCAAACTTTGCAAATTCACGACTGAAGTAGTCTCGAACCTCTCCACTAGGTAGTCAAATGTGTACCGAGCCTACAACGAGTTTGTTGTATGCCTGAGCCTACTGATCTATCCATCCATTTGATAGTCGTAAAAGCCCAGAGCAAGTTGTTTCTCGAGTCTACATTTGAGGCAGTATCAAGCCCCCACTTGCACACTTGTGCAAGACTGGTCGAGATGTGTCGCTTTGAATAGTTTTTAAGCCGCAACCTCCCACACACAGTCACCACTTTGACTCTCGCACTACCATTTTCTAGTGACCAAAAATTTTACCAAGCTTTCTTTTGTTAAATACGACCTATTTAATTGAATGGGTCAGTGGCCCAATAGTTTCATTATTTAGTGTTATTTCAGTTCAACACCAGCATCACGGGTTCAATCCGTGAAATCGGTATTTGCTCTATTTAGTAAGAGTTTAATATTTTAAGGTGTAATAGATGACTCGTTTATTTGGTTGTTGGATAACATTCCCTAATGAAAATCTAAATTGTTCATTTACTTAAATTTAGTTTAAGCATGTATTTAAACGGTGTTAACAATAGAACAATAAACTCTCACCTGCTTATGATACACACTATTAAATTTTGTCATATATTTTCAAAATATTGATGAATACCATTGGCGGTGATTTAATTTCAAAACTAATATATAAAAAATGACCCATTTTAACACAAAATAGCCCTATTTTTAACGGGCCTTATGATGTTCTGGGCCGATATATAAGGCTTAAAGTGTCGGCCCAATTTTGTTTCTCAGTCACGTGATTTTTTCATGACGTCTAACGTGGCAAACAACAAGCAGGTGATGATCCAAGTCTACTTTCTTCCCGAGGGAGTTCTCGGGCAGTTTCGATTCGGTTGAATTCCTTCACGCCTGTTGCCTCTGCGAATCGGAGACGACACTAATTTGTTGCTCAGTTATTGGCCATGATTTCGCAGTTCTTCGTGCTTTCGCAGAGAGGTGACAACATTGTTTTCCGAGATTGTAAGTTTCTTTCCAGATCTGATGATTTTTAGTTTTAGTTTTTTTTTTTCCTTCTCATTTTGATCTCTCATCTTCATCGGTTCTCGTTTTAGTCTCCCTGCTGTTATTTTTCTCGTAATTTAATCTGAATCAGAATCGATTGATGGCTTAGGAAACCTAAAACCTTATAGTTTGTCTGTTCCGAGGATGATATTTTGTTGATTTGAGCTGCGGTACTGATCGGAGATGAGCGTTACTTCAGATTACGAGCATGAAATTATTCTTTAATTTAATACTGTGAGTATATATTATTTTTTAATTAATATGCTTTGGTTCTTGTTTAATGCACTCAGATCGTGGCGAAGTACCGAAAGGAAGTGCTGAGATCTTTTTCCGAAAAGTGAAATTCTGGAAGGAAGATGGAGAAGGAGATGCGCCACCTGTCTTTGTAGGTATTTTCTTGAGTTGGCTGCGTGATAGTCTACTGGCATATTGTCTTCTTTGTACTCACTGAAGTGTTAGAATTTCAAAATGCAGATTTTAATTGAATGCAATAATTAGACTTCTTCTTATGATTTCCTCAATTGGCAGTTGCGTTCTCTACCTTCTGCATGGTTGCTAGTATGAATTCTATGGTATCTAGGTCCATTTGTTCGGTTTCTGTTGTAGGCTTTCTACCGTTTCTCTTGGATGAGCCATTGAGTGCGGCGCATGCTAAAATGATTTTTACAAACCATTTTAGGATTTTCTTGATTGGCAGTAATGACCCCTACCTAATGTTGGATTATATGATTATTGGTGTACTGTAGTTTATCGAATTTTGATCATACAATTTCTTGCTCATGTATTTTAATTCTTACATTGCTTTCGGTGTCATCCTTTTTTGGCGGCAGAATTTGGATGGAGTGAACTACTTTCATGTGAAGGTTGTAGGACTGTTATTTGTTGCTACAACAAGGATTAATGCTTCGCCTTCTCTTGTTCTTGAACTTCTTCAAAGAATTGCACGTGTTATCAAAGATTACCTTGGGGTTCTCAATGAAGATTCCCTTAGGAAAAACTTTGTTCTTGTGTATGAGTTGCTGGATGAAGTAATTGTAAGTTTGTTTTTCTATCATTATCCTTTTTCAGGATTGAATAATTCAACTGCTTGTTTTTGATAAACATTTTCTTTTATGAACTAAATCAACTGCTTCATGTGCTCTACC
>JBBMEG010000018.1:3362179-3386319 GCA_037832605.1 Cyclanthera cordifolia
TATATATATATTAGATTAAGTAGTGACATTTTGGTGAAACACCCATTTTCTCTTATAAACTTTTTTTTTTCTTCCAAAACTCAATTATTCTAACAATTTCTTTGTTCTAAATTCCATACATTAAAATTTAGTTTCTATAATATCAAAAAAAAAAAAAACATCTTCATATTTTAGAAATCCGTTTCCTATAATTTTGAAAGTTATAATTTAATCTCATATAATTTGACACAATATTAAAAAAAAAAAAAATCATGTGGCGCGTTGATTTCATTTATAAAAATATTATAAATATTGTGATAAATGTAAAATATATTATTTTTGGTTAGTAAAATAAAAATATTTAGAACCAAATTGAAAATATGACAAAAATTAATTGAAATTTAAACCAAATTTTTATTGAAATCAAAATTGAAAATTAAATCGAAATCAATCTGAACCAATAGCTTTGTCCTTTATTGAATATGATTTTGACTCAATTATTAAAAATTCGAAGATAATTGATTCAGTTATCGACAAAAACCGAACCGAAATTACGGTACACATGCAATAAAAAAAAGTTGAGAGTTGAATGGTTTATTCTATTCAGCTAGGTTCTCACAGGCTATGCGACGGATCAATCCAATCAATTTTAGGGGCCAAGTCGAAGTAATTTTATCCTCCATATCTATTCAAATCCAAAACTCCTTTGGTTCTGCATCACCACAAAAAAAACCAAGAACTTTGGTAGATACCCCCGCCCCCCCCAATACACTACATCATGCATGTAATGTTATATATTTAAATAGATAAAAGCATTGGATTCTGAAAATAAATTTAAATTTCTGCAAGATAGGGAAAGAATTGCACGCCAGTGCATACAAGAAATTAAAACAAGCTCGAAAACAAAGAGTCGAGCAATTTTTTTACGCCTACATCATTTAGTTGTCGAGAAAATTTGTATAAAATAACAAGCTCCTTCATCGTCATAAATTAAACTCTTAATTTAATGGTTCTACAAAATACTTTGATTGGTAAGATCAAATCATAATAGTTAATTCACTGGTGAGAATTTGATTTTGCTCAATACACTAAGTATGTGTTTAGACCACTATTAACAAAGGGCTCACATAATGAGAAGAAGATGATTTCCAGTGTTTGAGTCATCGCCCACCGAGAATCATTCATTTCATAATCACGTTTTTCTAAAATTGCCTTTTTATTCTCCTCTTAGCTACTTTATATTATTTTCCTAACAATTATTTATTTTCTTCGTAACTATTGTTCACTCACGTCAAACCCGTTATTTTATTTTGCTTATTATCATTCTCTTCACTCCAAACACAATTAATCATTCTCTCCTCCTCAAACACAAATAATCATTCTCTTCATAGTTTTTCTTTTTCTCATTATCTCTCTAGTTTTCATCGTACCATAATCATTCACATTCTCCTCTCTCCAAACAAACCCTAATTTACTGGCTTCAAGATTAGTCCCTCATTACATTGCCAATAATTTTGACTCAGAAGTCTTCGTGATTCACATCTCAGTGCATTTTAATAGCTTACCATGTAGGTTCTTTAATACCAGGATACAGTTATACTAGCATTAAATCTGAAACTTCAAACATGAAATACTTAAGCAAAGCAGTACACAAAACAGCACGTACATCCAAACGAGAGGATATTAGAGAAGCAAAATTTTAGATCAGATATAATAGACATTATAAATCATCAACTCTTCATTGATATTTTCTTGCTTGAAATGAACAGACCACACGATTACAAAAACAGATTGTTGTGCCTATTGTCCCAAACAATCGGAAACGATACAGTTAACAAAGAAGGTAAGTTATGGTGGCATAGATGATAGATGTAGGCTGAGGTCCTAAAGGAGCAAAACTGGTTGTTTTTTGCTAAATTGATATGTGAATGAACTCATAGATTGCCCATCATTGCAAAATAGACCATATAAGAGATTTTTCCATCCAGAATTCCAACACCCCATATCTTGATATTGCCCAACAAGAGCATCCTAATTTAGCTTTCACAAGTACAACAAATTCTTCCATAAATCAAAGACTAGCACCTAAATTTTCTTTTTAATCCATAAGAATTCGAGCTGGGTTACACATGGTTTAAATAATCTCAATACACCGCCTGATGTTACTACATTTATAGGATATTTGGGGGCAAAAAGAATAACAATAACTATGAGGGAATGTGAATATGAATGAGCATAATTGACAGAGAGAATGATTAATTATATATGTTGGAGTGAAGGGAATGATTATGAGGGAGCTGTTGACAATGTTAGAGGTGTAGCGAATGATTGTATAGAGACTCATTACTTATATTTGGGAGGTAGAGAATGATTATTAAGAACAAAATAGTGAATACGGAGAGAATGAAAGTGATTATGGGGAGAATGAAAAATGGTCATGAAGAGAGTAAAAAGTGGTAATGGTAGAATAAATAACAATAACGGGGGAATGATTGTTAGTGATCCAAACGTGACTAAGAGAATTATTCCCCTTCCTCATAATCATTCTCGTTCTCCATGTCCTAAATACTCCCTAAGTATCGAGGAAACTTGAGAGAAATAAATTACTATTTAGCTACCATTAGATTGAATTGATTCAATCTTCGTTCCACAAGGCCATTTTGATCAATATATCATTCTCCCTTAGAATATCATCTTAATGGGGGAAGATCTTGAGATGCTTAGCTTTGAGAGCCATATATCTCTCAATAAATATCCAAGTAGAAGCCTGCTTCACAAAAAGGAAAATCAAGAACTCAATAGTTCACCTAAATCCTTCGGAACAAGTGCAATTTCTACATCAAGTAAGCAAGCATTGGTATACCCAAAAAGCGAATTCAATTATATATCAAAATTTACAGCCTTAACAACATCCATCCTTTGTATAAAATACAATAAAAGGCAAGCAAAATTAAGCATCAGTACCTTCAAATTGCCTTCTTATGCTTCAACAATCTAGCTTAATCCTTTTCCAGATTCCACAGACAGTTCCTCAGATTTGCCATTTAACTGTTAGACGGGAAAACATCTTTAACAGCAGAAGCAGCGGTCAAATAATTAAGAGTGTTTCTCAATGTCTCCTTCTCCCTTTTCAATCTCGCCGCCGTCTCCTCCAATTCAAGCAACGCCTGCTGCTCTCTAGGCGCACCTTCAAAAGTACTTCCAACGAAGAACGAAAATGGAGTTGGAAATAAGTTTCTTCTCAAATCATTTACCTCTTTCTCCGGCTTCCCACTCAACCGATTCGACAATCGAATCACATCCTTCATGTACGATTCCACCTCGTTCGCCAACGCATCCAAATCCTCTTCACCATTACCGGACGGCCGATCCTCCAGCCACGTAACCTCCGCAACGAGGTAAGGCTTCGTCCGAACAAGATTTGTAACTCTGAATCGCTCTTGACCTTTACATATAAGAAAGAATCGATCGTCGACGAGTCGTTCGTGTTTAACTACCTCGCCGACGCATCCAACATCCGTCGTTCCGGAAACTGCATCGGTGTAAATAACGCCGAATCGGAGATCGGTGTGGAGCAAAGTGTGCATCATCATCCGGTAGCGAAATTCGAAGATCTGGAGAGGAAGAATAGCGCCGGGGAAGAGAACGAGAGGGAGGGGAAATAGAGGAAGCTCGACGACGTCGTCGGATTTGGAAGAGCCGGTGTGGTGTTTTTCCGGGAAAGAGGAAGAAGCGGAACATTTGAGCGTAATGGAGTTGTGGAGGTGGCGGCGGCGGGGGCGGGGAAGGGCGGCGGGAGAGAAGAACCTAGGGCAAATGGAGTTAGGGTTTAGAATGGGGTTATGAGAAAAAGAGGAAGAAGGAGAAGAAGAAGAAGAAGGAGGAATGAGCTGAAGAAGAGCCATTGAAATTGAAGCGGAGCTCAGTTATTGTGTCCTGAGAGTGGATTCAAAAATGTGGTGGCTTTGAAGGAGAAGCAAAATCCAAGTTTCAGATTGTGGATAATATTCACAGAAAATGATAGAGAGGAAATTCTAGTGAGAATGTGGTTTGAGATTTTCCAGCACAACTAAAACCTTGCTGATAGGGTTAACAAAAAGCCAAAAAATTATAATAATTAATAAATCTCTATAAAATTATACCTAAAATGTTCATACACCCAAATATCATAAGGTCACTCGTTTGAATCTCTATCTCGTGTCCTCAACAGAGTGACGCAGTTGATTGAAGACTTGAATTCGAGAGGTGTGCTCTTTCGATTCGAAACCTATCTGTGACAATAGTTTGTAATCTCCAGTTTTTGTTGTATTCCAGTGTCAGGTTTAACTTGTATATAATATTACTCGAGTACTTTTCTTTTCGGGGAAAAAAAATAGTGAACACCTATTGGCTGATACAACCCTAACAACATCATAGAGCCTATTTAGGCCCGATATTTGTACGAAGCCCATACAGGCCCATCTAAGCCCAGTTATATATATGTTTCGAGGTCCAGACTTTTGGAGGTTGTGTGAACGAACAGCTAAAGAGAGAATTTTACGAACGATGCTTGTAAAGTTGCGTACCGCGTAGTGTAAACTACTAAAATCAGATGCTCTTTTCTCTTTCTGTTTATGCTTTAGTTGTAATTTGATCTGTCCAAATGCGCTTCAATCCTTGAACGTTTGCTGAAAATTTGTTCAGATTCTTGAAGATGAGAAAGCAAAGCTTTCTAAGCCCTTAGAATGGTTCGATCTTCATCTCCGCCGCAAATGTGGCTTTCATGTTTGTTCTATAAATCGATCAATTCAGGTTTGTATCAGTTCAATTTCATAGTTCGACGAAGATCTAGCAGAGAGAATCACTTACAGTTCCAACTTAGTATTCTATTTGATTTTGTTTTTAAGGTCGAAAATGGCGGGAATGAGCGAAGTGATTGCATGCCATACCGTTGGATCATGGAAGCAGCAGCTTCTCGAAGGAAAAACAATCCGATAAACTGGTAATTTTTGATCCGAAACCTATTAGTTCCGTGTTGTTCTTCATTGTTCATATCTTTCTCTTTGTGAACGATTTTAATTCTGCAGATTCACTGCCGCGTGGTGCGGTCCGTGCCGTGCCATCGCTCCAGTTTTTGCTGAGTTCGCTAAGAAGATGAACAATGTCATATTCTTGAAGGTCGATGTTGATGAATTGATTGTAAGTTGTTTCAAGCTTTGCTCGCAAAACTTTTATACTGTTAATTGAGTGATTGTCAGCCAATAAATTGTAAATTACCAATGGACGAGAGAAAGACCACACAAATTTACCTAGTTTACTACCACTGTATTAGGTATGTCCATAAATATAATAGAGAAATTGAGATGAAAGTATAAATGGTAAAGATTTTAAGAAAGTTTATATAGTTACATGCACTGTAAATCTCTTATACAACATTTTGTCCCAACTTGCATAAAAGCTCAATACAAAAATATAAAATGCGATCAACATATTTTCTTAGCATTCCTTTCGAGTTCTGTCTAGACGCTTTCCGTTTGGATCCCGACTTATTGACGCACGTACGTATTATTAGTAGCACAACATAGTTGAAGATATTTCGAAGGCGATATTGTTAAAATTGAAATCCAATTGAATTCTTTTGTACAGACCATTGCTCTTGAATGGTGAGAAGGATTTTGAGGAATAATTACGAAGAGAATAAAAAAAGAAATGATGATAGAGAATGATCATGAAGTGAATAATTGTGAGTAGAATGATTATTTGTGTTTGGAGTAAAAAGAAGAATAATAAGAAAAATGAAATAATGGGTTATAGTATGAGTGAAAAATAGTAATGTGGAAAATATAAAGTTACAATGAGAAAAATAAAATTTTTTTAAGAGGAGAATAAAAAAATGATTTTGGAAAGATATGATTATGGAGAGAATAATTATGGATAACTCAACACCGAGATTCTCCTCATTTGTTCTTGGTAGTCTAAACGTACCCGTAATAATCTTTAACCTTTCAAGGCAGAGGCTTTTTGAGTTTCACTAATGATAACTTATAATAGAAATCTAACCTATATAAAAAGTATACTTTGTTGTTGTATTCTAGAAAGTCGCCTTTGCTGTTGTTTTATCAAATTCCAAACATATATCACCAATGTCACCGATTCGATCTTGGAAATCAGGATTGTTCATCTTCCCAATTTATACTAAAAAAAAAATTCCAAACATATATTGCCCATAAAAATAGTAGTTCAGTAATATTATAATATACCGGATGATCAAGAGGATATTGGTTTGAGTTTTTATTATGACCTCAAAAAATAAAATTTAAATATATATTATAATTCAATTAAACTTAAAATTGAACCTTTCAAAGGGGGCGGTCTTGTCTCTTATCAATATATGTTTATTAGTGGTTTCAAGTTTGAAATCTAGTAAACTTTAAAGTAAAATCTGTGGTTGTTTTTTGGGTTCACAAGCTTCACATCTTTATAATCTAATTGTTTTTAAATTAATAATTTATAAAATAATAATATTATTGTAGACAACAAATTCGTCTATCCTATTTTAATCACAATAATTAGTTAAACATATTTCATATATATCAAAATATTCTAAATCTGATCCCAATGAGTGATGCAGTTGGTTGAAGACTTGAAGACTTGAGCTCGAGAAGACTTACTTGATTGATGTATTCCGGTGTCGGGCTTAGGGACGAAGATGGTCACCCGGGTATTGTGTAAAATAGCTATCTCAAAAAAAAAATAAAAATCCAAATATGATTATTTTCGATTAATTTTGCTTAATTGTTAGTTTTGAGTTTTTTTTTTTTTGTAGATTTTGTTTTTCATTTTATTGTTTTGATGAAAAATCTCATATAAGATACATTATAAAATTAAATTCATTTATATTTTAGTTTTTAAATTGATTTTTTTACAACATATTAAATAAGAGATAGAATCCGATCAAATTTTAAAAATATTTATAATGATGATTTATTTTGAATATTTAGAAGTACTAATTAGAGTCAAAAACTTATTTATATAAATTTCAAGAGTATTTAAAATAATTATTTATAATGAGAAATTTTTTTTGAATATTTAAAAATAACGATAGTCGTCAAAAACTAAGTTCGAATATAATATTTTTTAGAAAAATTAGTACATACAATACTATATATATAAAAATATAAATACCCAATCCAATTATCCCTCTAACTTCAAGATTAGTACTAAATTTGAATTGAGCTGAGATAATTTTGACATTTTTTTAATTGATTTTATTAAACTACACAGTCGCAGAAATTATTTAAAAAAAGAAAAAATAATTAAAAAAAAAAGTGAACACAATGGATAACTAACATATATAATGACAGTTTTATTTTTGAGAAACCCGGGGACTCGGGGAGCAAAATCCTGTCGATGACGAGCGCCTCTCTAGCCAGTTTCTTTCCCAGTTCTTCAATTCGAGAACTCAGTTCTCCTTACTCATTTTCAAATCAGAATCCTCCATTTTTCTCTTTCATCCGAAGAATCGATTCGAGAAATTCAATCAGAACTCTCGGAAGTTCTTTTCAACAAGGGCCTGCAATTGTATCCTCCGATAATCCCCCTCTCCATGGCTTTTTCGTCAAGCCTATTCAGGAAGTAGGAGGAACCGAAGATGTCAATGAGCTCAACAATGGCGTCTCCAGCACTGAATCAGAGCCTAAGTCGCAGTTATCGAGTAAGGTTAAAAAGACGGCACAAGAAGATGGAGATAGCCTCGACGGTAGGTTTAAGCTGCGGAATGGAAGGGAGGTATGTTTCTTTAAGCCTTCCCTTCGAAATAGAGTGTCTATTAGTCAACTAGATTCTTACGCTCTTTATTTTGATGTATTTCTTTCATCAATGCTTCTAATTCCAATTGTTGGTAATGATTTAGAACGTCGAGTAGGTTGCTTCCTAATTTAGAAGATTGAAACAATTAGAGGTAGAATTCGTGAATTATTTGTAGAGGATTTACAAATTTTCGTTTGGCGGGATGAACAAGGACACCCGAAAATGAGGATGGCAGATGTGAGGATTCGGAGACAAATTAAAGGATAGTATTATCAACTGCGGGTTGTGAAAATTGGATGGTTGCTTAATTCAACTGTTTTCTTGGTGTTTTTTTACGGTGTTCTTTTAATTTTAGTAATCACCTATTGTTATAACTAAAGGGCGTATTCTCATAGGTTGGGCAAAGTATATTTTAGATACGAAGAATATAGTAGAAGATGCAATATAAAACTGCTAGCATATGCGATTAATATGTATCCGACAAAATGTTTGGTTAAAATAATTTGGGAAAGAGACTTATACTTCGCTTTCTTCTATCACTATGATTACCAAGTTTTATAAAACTATAGAAACTAAATTCTAACTTCCTATTGCAAAAATTATAGAGACTCAATTTTTATTCATTGATTTAGGTTTTTGAGGAAAAAGCCTACCTTGTTGGTGTAGAACGGAAAGGGGATGTTGACCAACTTTTTAGCATAGACGAATCTCTGAAAGAACTAGCACAGTTAGCTGACACCGCTGGACTAAATGTCGTTGATTCAACATATCAAAAGTGAGTTCTGTGAATTCTTCCGTGTTCCTTTCATGATGTCTTTGATTGATTTTGAGACAGATTTGGAGAAGGGTTGTCTTATATTTTCTTTTTTCTTCTCAATTTTCTATTTTTATTCTTTCAGTTTCAGTTCATAAGTTTTGTTTTAAAATGTTCCTAATCAGACTGGCTTTTTGGGTGTTCGTCTGTTCTCAATGAAAGCCTTTGTCTCTTGTTCAATTATAATAAAAAATGAATTTCTCTAATCAAACACAGTGTTGTAGGACATAAGTGGATCTGGCTTGATTTCTTAGGCTTATTTATGACCAAATCGTTTTCTAGGTTTACTAATGGAAACCAACTTCAATTGTCAAAAAGTTCCCTACAATATGCATTTCTTAATGTTAGTACCAATATATTTCGCATGCTGGTGAATGCCTATCTTTACCTATTTTTATTTTTCAATGTAATGCTCTGTAGACTAGCTTCTCCGAACCCAAAGACTTACATAGGATCTGGAAAAGTTGCAGAAATCAAGAGTGCAATTCGTGCATTAGGTATAGAAACTGTGATATTTGACGATGAGCTTTCAGCTGGGTAAGCTTCTTCTTCTCTTATCTTTTTCTTAATCATTCTTTTAGTGGATATTATCATTTCTTATGAGCGAGGAAACATTGTACTAACTTTATCTTGTCTTAATTCATGTCCTATCACAATTTTCTTAAAAAGTTTACTTAACACTTACAGTGAACTTTTCCATTCATTCTTGTTTGAGTTGTGATTAGAGGTTGCTACATGCGCGGGGGCTTGACACCGTTTTCTGTTACGCGCCTATCTTCCTGTACGAGAGAAGATCTTTTTTCCTTGACAAAGCACTTATAGCCTCTTCTTTCAGGCAATTGCGGAACTTAGAAAAATCATTTGGTGGAGATGTTAGAGTGTGTGATCGTACTGCCCTAATCCTGGATATCTTCAATCAGAGAGCGGCAACACATGAGGCATCTCTACAGGCAAGGCAATGTTTATGCACTTGAATGACTTCGCTTTAGCTAAACTCCAAGGATGCCTTCTTATTTTCTGAGGGATTTAGTATCTACACAAGAATCTTTTTGTTAAATAAAGTAAACTCTCTTTAGGTGGCATTGGCACAAATGGAATACCAGTTACCTCGACTGACAAAGATGTGGACTCACCTTGAGCGTCAAGCAGGGGGGAAGGTGAAAGGTATGGGTGAGAAACAAATTGAAGTGGATAAGCGTATTTTGCGAACACAAGTAAGCAATCTTATTTAGCAACTTTTAGTATTATAAGTACATGTTTCGGTTGTTCTAATTTTAAGCACATCAAGAAACTGGATATTTTGCATGCACTTACTGGATTTTCTAAGGGAAAAAGAAAAGTCGGATGACACCTTTTTTGGATCTGTGTTAGTGTCAATGTAAAATTAGCATTGAATCCATCTTTGCCAATCTGAACGTTGCTAAGTTGATCAAGTCATATACTATTACATAAATTCTCTACCAAGAGGCCAATGCCCAATAGTTTGAATCCCCTACCCCTGAACTCGGAAAGAAAAAAAACACCGAATCAATCCTTCTATTCAGTTTTTACTGGTTGGAAAACTTGGAATAAAACCATTTTGAGCCTTTAAATTCCGAATTTTTTTAATATTTAGAGCTATCTAGCTTTAGTTTGTAATTATTCGTGAATGCATCTTAAATTTTCACCAAGGGCATATCTGTGTTCCTGCCAACTGACTCATGCTAAGGATTTTCTGGATATGTATGTATGCTATGTTCTAAAGGTTATTCATTGATCTATTTTTTGAAATTGAGTTTGAATGTAAGTATTCAATGCTAGATTGGCGTTCTACGGAAGGAGTTGGAGTCTGTCAGAATACATCGAAAACAGTACAGAAGCAGGCGCTTTTCTGTACCTGTCCCAGTAGTTTCTTTGGTAAGTGAACTCGCATGAGCACAAACTTTCTTTACTTTTTACTTTTGTGCATGCGAGGTAGTTCTTGTTGCCAAGATATTAGAGGCCTACAGCTGCAACCATGTTTTAGGTTTAATGGGGCTTTCCTTTTGTGAGTTTGTTTTTTGTACGCGTTCTTTCTTTTTTTTTTTCCTAATGAAATCTGGTTCATTTCAATAAAAAAAAAAACCATGATTTAGGTTGGATACACAAATGCTGGAAAGAGTACACTCTTAAATCAGTTGACTGGAGCTGAAGTCCTTGCAGAGGATCGATTGTTTGCGACCCTTGATCCAACAACAAGAAGGGTTCAGGTATTTTCAGCTGAACTTAATCTTGCAGCATTATCATGTTCAAAAGTCATCATTGTGGCATTAGAGTTAAGAGGTTTTAAAACTGCTGTTGAAGTTTGGGTGGGACTTGTGGTCAATCTGTTGTTTATTGCTATGGATGGCCATGACCGCAACACTTCTGACAGAAATATTCAACGGATGTAAATGGTTTAGTTATTTTTTTACCTGTTCACTCTTCACATACGAAGCTCAAAACATATTGCTCATAAATTTATTTTCTTATTCTATACAACATTGTCATTTTTGTAATAAGAACCCTTGCCTTTTCTTAAAAAGTTTATGCAAAATGATTGGGGTTCTCTCTACAGAAGTGCTAAAGGGTAGAATAGTTGGGGACTATTTTCTGAAAGCTTCCCAACCCCCTACGCTGAAATATGTTCGATCTCAAGTGGAAATATTCTTGTTTCCCTTTTCTTTCAAAATCATATAGTTTTCTTATTTTCAGATTTCCTAGAAGATAGACCTTAATAAATTGGTTGAAAGAATTTTCGACTTGTCAGTCGAAGCCGAAGGATGCCCATAAACTAGTTAAAGTAGTCCACAAAATATTTTTGAGCACGCAATGAAAAATTGAAGGTTGAAAGAAGTTTGTTCCGGAGAATTGAAGCAAAAGTGCATTGAGCAGATAAATGATCTCTGCCTTTGCTTTTTTTTTTTAAGAACTTGAATACACCAGTGAGAGTAAAATGGTTTCAAGGCTTTTTTGGAATCTATTGAAGGTGTTAAGGTTCATAATGAGAACAAGCTGTTTACTATTAATATACATATTAGGTATTTTTCTGGTATTGTAATTAATTTGTTGCTGATGAATAGTGCTTATTATAAATTTAGAACTATTTTTTCATTCACTTAACATGCTTGTTTCAAACTCTCCAGATGAAGAATGGGAACGAATTTCTACTTACTGATACTGTTGGTTTCATCCAAAAGTTACCCACTATGCTGGTGAGATTTGCAGCCACAAGATAAGCATCATATAGTCACACGTCATCTATCATTTCATTCTGAATTTGCTGGTACCATAAGTCTGTAACTTTTTCAGTTTCACTAATATCGCGAAGATGGATTTTCATGTCTTTCTGAAGAGTTGTAAAATCCCCAGATAGTTTTATTGTTATCTCTGGTTAAGTCTTACAGGTCGCTGCATTCAGAGCAACATTAGAGGAAATCTCAGAATCATCATTGCTGGTTCATGTGGTGGACATCAGGTGATTGGTTAGTCTGTTGATGTTTCTGACTACCCTAACATATTTTCTGATTGAATATTTATCAATTTCAGCCATCCACTGGCTGAGCAACAGATAGAGGCTGTGGATAAAGTTCTTTCAGAATTGGACGTGTCATCAATTCCAAAGTTGATGGTTTGGAACAAGGTAGGGGGTAATCTTATATATGGAACATGACCCTTCATCAACATCCCCCCTCCACCACCAAAAAAAAGAATTAAAAAAAAAAAACTGTGCTTGTAATTGATTTCTTTTTCCTTTTTCATTGGCCTTGCATGTATTAATTTGCTTTACTGGAATCTCTTTATAGTTTATTCTTTTTCTTTTATTCTTTAGAAGATAGATGGGACTTTAAAGTAAACGGGGCTCTCTCTCTCTCTCTCTCTCTCTCTCTTTTCTTTTTCATTTTTTTTTTCAAATTCTCTTTAATGGGTTCAACTTGAAATAGATTTTCAAATTGGCTTCTGTTTTTCTCGTAGCTTGATCGTACACCGCTTTTTTAGCCATTATGTGGAATAGAGGTAGAGAGATCTTGGGATTGGTTGTCTTTAGTTTTTCTGTACCTCTCTTTGGTGTTGGTGTCTAAAGAGTTGTGTATTTACCCTTCGATTCTTTTTCTTAACACTCACACCTTGTTGATGTTTTTTGGCACTGGCTCCTTTCGGTTTGGGCCAGTTTTTATTATTGTCGCTATTATTTCCAATTTCTATATACCTTCATTTGCTGTAAGAAAGTTAGGACTATAATTTTTAAAGAAAATCCTGCAAAATTTTGTTAAGGATACTTGCTTGTAATCCTTTTCTATGGACAATTCCAAGTTCCTTCTCTAATTCTAACATGCATCTGACCACTAAATGTCAAACGGCAGGTTGACAAGACTAGCGATCCTCAAAATATTAGACTGGAAGCAGAGAAGAGAGGAGACATTGTTTGTGTATCTGCACTGAGTGGTGATGGTTTGGACGAATTCTGCGATGCAGTTCAGGGAAAATTGAAGGTGTATTAACTTTTTATTCTTTAAAATAGTTTTATTTTTTCCCTCTATATAGCAGTTGATATTGCTTTAACTTAAAATATGAAAACAAGATTAGAAATGATTGTTTTGAATGGGCAGGACTCTATGGTTTGGGTAGAAGCCTTGATCCCGTTTGATAGAGGCGAGCTCCTGAGCACTGTGCATCAGGTCGGAGTGGTAGAGAAAACTGTAAGTGAATGATTTTTTTTTATTTTCATTTGGGATATTGTCAATACTATCTTCAGAGTGCATTTGGTTGAAGCAATTGTTAAGAGTATTGGCCACTTATTTAATATCGAGATGTACCATTTGGCCCTTCAACAATTAAATGTCAAGAAAATCCATAAGAAGTTAATTACTTGGTAGGTGGCCACCATGAATGGAACCCATCATCTCTTAACTACCGAAAACTCTCCATAATGGTTTGGCGTATTGATCATTACAACAAAATAATATATACTTGCTTGCAGCAGACTTATAAACCTTGACACCGTCTTCGATATCAAGAAATGAAAAATAATGACGTTGGATGATCCTTCCTCCGGGCCGATTTTGATCTCGATGTTAAGCATGGTCACCACTTTTTTCCTTCTAAATTAACTTTTATTATCATCTTATTGATGGCGTCAACTAGAGCATTAGTTTAGTTTTTTTTTTGATATCCGTGACTGTCTGGGTTAGCTTGCACGCAGAGCAATAGCTTAGTTGACATTAATGTTTATCCACGACCAAGAAATCATACGTTCACATCTCCCACTTCCATTGTTGTTGAAAGTCTAAAATAGTATCCTAATGCTGGCAGGAATATACGGAAAACGGAACACTGGTCCAAGCATACGTTCCCCTCAGGTTTTCAATGCTGCTTACACCAATGAGGCAACTATGTATATCTTGACCTTAGTTTGCTCAATTTATCATTTCTACTTTTACTATCCATTTTGCATTGTTCATATGACAGGGAAAGAGACTCGTGTTTGTTTTTGTTATCTAAAAAGTTGAAATCACCCTTCCATGGGATCGTAAATATAGGATGTACTAAATTGTTATTTGATACACAAAAGAATCGAGCGTTGGCATGCCGTCTTCTGATTTTTTTTCCTCTGCTCTCACCCAAAGACGATCCCATATGTAATCAGTGCTCGACCAAGAGTATTTGAGAACTAAGTCATGGGGTATTTTGCTCATTAGCTTAAAGGAAACTCTAGAGTTCATACTCAGTTTGTACCGAGGCAGTAATTTTGCAAGAAAAAAAATAGAATGTACATAGAGAGGCCAAGCAAGCAATGTTAATGGTTCTATCTCCGAGGCACAGCCAAATGAGATTATGGAGAAAGAAACAACTTCACATTAAAGATTATTTGGTATTTGGTCAGATTTTCCTTTTCATTTTTGGTTGGTGCATATTTTTGGGTCAGAAGTCATTTTGAGATTTCAAGATGCGATGATTTGTGTATTCAAGTATCTCCTGAATCAGCTACATATTTGAAAGATGAACTCGTCAATCGAGAAATCTCCATTGAGTTCAGCTAGAGAGAAGGGGAGAGAAGATCAAGACTCATCCTGCATTGACCCTAGGTGGTTGAGTCTATAGAGAAATTACATACCCCATAGTCAATTGAGTCGGTAATTTTTCAAACGAGATATTTGAGATACAAGCTAATGTGAGAAGAATGATAAGAATAAAGAATGACAAAGAGAATAATCTTGATGTTTAAGTTATATCATTCTTTTCATAATCATTTTTTGTTTTATTTTCATTTCGGTGCAAATTAGAAGATTTATAAAGAAATAATGTGGGGATTGGGTAAATTCTTGGATTAACTGCAAATTGAAGTCATTGTATAGCTCAGCACATTTATTCCAAAATAATAATGATAATAGCTCACACATCTCTATGCTTTAATGGCAAGTTTTGGCCTCACATTGCTGTATCCTTTCTTCTTCCTAACGTGCATTAATCACCTTTTCTTAAACTATATGTATAGTCAAAATTAAAGAAAATGGCTTGTTTAAGTTAATTTAATTATACCGATTAATATTCCATTTTATTTGTGAGCTTTATAATTCGACAATTATCCTACCATTAAAATTCAATTTTAAATATAGAAAAAATAGTTTTGGCAAAATTTTAAATTCAAGACTCTAATATTAAATTATGTTAAATTATCGATAAATCTAAAATGTAAAACTAATAGATTTTAGATAAATTTAATTATGTCAACTAATTGTCTATTGAATATTTGGGTATTTTTTATTTTATTCTCTCTTATGTATCGAACTATTATTATAATAAATAATTATTTTTCAAGAAATCAACTAGATAATTCTCAAACGAGGACTAGAAAATCGGCAGTTCCAAATCGGCTTCATCAAATTTATTTGCATTGGTTATGTGTTATAAAAATAAATTAAATTAGTTGATGATTTTTTTTTTAACTATTCTGTCTAAATAAATTTACACAATTCCAAATATGACAAATTTTTTTTTTTTTTTTTTTTTTTTTTTTATGGTTTAAAAAAATTAGACCAATCAACCAACAATTTCGGTAGAGGTCTTCGGAGCTGTGATACGGTGGTTCTTGGATATACTGATGTTGCTGAGCTATTACTCTTTTAGCTTCCTTAAATGTTGTATATATCAACCAACAAAAAAAAAAAATGTCGTAAGTAATCAATCAAATTGCGATATTGTCCACTTTGGTATACAATTGCATGCTTTGCTTTTAGTTTCACCTAAAATGCCTCAGTTTAAATAGGACCTCCCAACCCGGTATTTGGATTTAAATGAGAAGAAATTGAACTTCTTATTTATTTTTGGAAAATTGTAGGTAGATGTTCTATTCTTACACTGTAGTCAAATTTCAAAATATTTGTTGTGTAGTCATTAATATTGTATTTTAAGAAAATATGTGTAATACTCATTAATACAATAATTATATTTGCTCATTTTGTAAGTGACTATTTATAATTATTTTTTAGATTTGACTAGTTTTATAAGTTTCATTTTGTTTTTAGTACATCACGATTTTTCTCAATTTCTCTCCAATATCTCATCAAATTTAAATATCAAATTTCATCTAAAATAAATATCTTCTTTCTTAAACAAAAATTTAAAAAAAAAAAAAAAATCATACTCTCTACTCTAAAACACTAAATCTCAAACAAATCTCCATATTATCCGATCTCAATTTCCTCTCCTTCTTTCCCTTCTTCTCATCTCTTCCGATCGACCCAAAAACCAAACCAAACACTTGTTTCGCAAATCTTAGGTTGAATTCCCTCGCTTTGTATGCACTTGCAAGTTGCAATTATTGAAAGAAAATTATACGAATAAAATATTTATATTTTCCTTACGGCAAGGAAAAGGAGAAAAAAAAAATGTTAAAAAAAGACAAAAAAAAGAAAGAAAGAAAATATTTAATTTTTAATAAATGATAGGAAGACTATATTTCATTAATTAAAAAAGGGTCCCTCAAAATGCATCAAACTGAAAACAACCTATTCCCCAATCCAAACAAAATCCTCACTTTTTTTAACCTTGCTTCTCCCAAACATTCAAAATATTTTCTGATTAATATTAATAATAAATACATAAATATTTTACACTTTTAATTCTTAGATTAAAGATTAAGCTAAACCCCTTTGAATCAGTTGATCAGAAGCCACAATATTTGGTTGCTGGCTGAGGATTAAGGAGTTGAAGAACAATGGATTATAATCAAACCCATAATCATCGAAGTCTCGAAGAAAACTATCTTCAAATCCATCGTTGTCGTCGTTGTTGTTGATCACGTGAGATAAGATCTGGTTTAGGGACTCTAATCTAAGATTAAGTTCCATAATCTGAGCTCTTAAAACTGAGTTTTCAGCTTCCACATTGAGAAAAAGATGGGCTGTGAGATTCATTCTTGAAATCGTTTCGTTTTTGTTTTCCCTCAAATTCCCAATTTGTGCCGTTAAATCATCCAACTGCTGCTGTTTTCTCTTCCTCGATCGCCTCGCCGATTCTCGATTCGATTGCATTCGTTTTCGTTTTCTTTCGTCCATCAAATTCAGTCGATCCGATTCGGAACTGGACACGATTTGAGTTAATGAACCGCTACAACATCCCATAATGCAAAACACACACACTACAATAATTTATAAAGACATCGACAGAATCATATATACACACACGCACGTAGTTTACTATCAAGACTCATAAGATGACCCGAACACTTACCAACCAAAAGAAAAACCAAAACCAAAATCAAAATAGAGACGTTGACTTTTGTTTTAAAATTTAAAAATATAATGGTTCATCAGAAGCCAAATCAAAAGATAGAAAATTCTCGAATCGGACGTAAACTAGATCGAAGACTCACGAATATTATAAAAAGAAAAAAAAAACCTGAAATCCAAATGGGAGAGGATGTTGATTGATTTTTTATTAAAATTGAAAAAGAAAATGGTTCATGAAGAGATGAACCAATGGAGGAAGACAACAAAGAAACTCCTAATGGATCGAATCACACGTAAGTTGGTCCGACACTCACAGATATATATAGATTTGAATTGGAGAAAAGTCGAGGATAGAGGATGGGAACACACAAATTCGTGCCTAAATTGGTCTAGACACTCACACTCAGGCATAAGTTGATCCAGACGCTCACGAATACATTAAAAAAAAACTAGAATCGAAATGAGGGATTGATTTATGTTCGAGAGTAAGTTGGTCGGGATGCTCACAAATTTTAGAAAAGAAAAAAAAAAAAGGAGATAGAGGGTAGATTTTTGTTTTTAAAATTGAAAAAAGGAGAAAGGTTCATGAGAAGACGTAGAACCAGTGGAGGAAGACGACGGAGAAAGACAGAACTAAATGGGTACGGCGGCGGAGGGAAGAGCTGACAATGAAACCAGAGCGGAGGATTTCACTGAGAACCGGCGGAGACATGAATCTCAGGCGATAACGACACGGTTTCCAGCATCTACGAGGCGGAGCTGACGGCGGAGAGATTGAGGGAGAGAGGGGAGGGAAGGGAATTGGGAAACGGCGAGAAGAAAATTTATAGAAAATAGAGGGGTGGAAATGAAAAAGAAAGGAAAAATGGAGGGTGGAAAGGAAAAGAGGAAAGAGAGGAGGGGTATGGGAATGGAATAAAGAAGAGATGGGGGGAGGGAGGGCGATGATTGGGCGTGTGTGGTGTAGATGGATCGTTCACAACCGTCCATTTCCTGCTGGGGACAAGTATCGTAGAGCCGACTCTCACCTCTTTCCATCAATAAAACAAAATCATTTCAAAATATTTTTAACATTTTTTTGGTTAATATACGGTGACTTTGATGTTTGTTCTTTTTTAAGTTTTTTCAATAATTTCAAAGTTTGTTTTTTTTTTTTGGATGGATATTTCACGTGGGTAATCATGTCCGTCCCTAAGCATTACACCGAAATATATCAAAGAAGTGGAGACTACAAGCTATTATCACAGATTTCGAACCTAGAATCTTAAGAGAACACATCTCTCGAGCATAAGTCTTCAACTAACTGCGTCACTATTTGAGGCTCAAATTTTGAATTAGACATTCATCTTTCTTTCATTAAATTTTTAGATATTCAACTTTTATCTTAAACTTTTCGACAGGTTAAAAATGACAGTTTGGGTAAAAATATTTTAAAAAAAAAACCTTTTATAGTCCAATACTTTTTTTTTTTTGCTTTAAAATTTTATTTTATAAAATAAAAATATTTAATTATAAATATTATTTTGATTATCTTCAATTTTTCTATATAAAAAAATAATCTTCATTACATAAAATCAACTTTTATTCATTCTCATCTAAAAAAACTAACATCACATCAATTTTTATCTTTTTTCAACCATATACCTCAAACACTTACTAATATTTCTCTTCACTTCTCTTCTATTGGAGTGGCGATTTAGTGGTAACCTACTTAAAAGTTAATTTTTCATAGATTTTCTTAACATCCAAACTTGTAAGGTCAAGAGGTATATTCTGTGACGATAGTCTAGGTGAGTACAACTTGACCAGAATAGTCAAAGATATCAAAAAAAAAAAAAAAAGTAATCTCATCAATGACTAAGATGGAAAAAACACTAAAGTAAAACATGAAAGTTTATAACTAAAATTAGACATTTGGAAGTTAAGAGACGAAAATAAAACAAACATAAAAGTCCATGAACCAAAATGATATTTTAACCATATTTTTTATGTATATATTAACCGTCTTTGCTTACCTCGATTTTTTTTTTTTTTTTGATAATTCAGGAAGCTGGAGCTTCACTCGAAGACGAAGTGGAGATATAATTCTAGATGTCTATAGAGATTAATGTCACAACTGGTCTCGCATGAAATCTCAAATAAGCATACTTTAAATTTTAAACATTCGACCAACTACGACATTCATTAGGAACCACTCTGACTATATTTACATGACAATAATATTTAGAATATAAATAATTAATCAAAAAAAAAAAAAAATACTAGATAGATTAATTTAATTTATTATTTTTAGAAGGTTAATTTAATTTTTTTTTTTTTTTTAAGATTTCAAACGAGAGATTGATAGACTCGAATTTATAATATTAATTTCTAGACATCCACTATTTTGTTTGTATATTAAAAAAAAAATGTTTTAACTTATTTCCAATGCAAAATTTAGAGAATAAAACAAATATATCTTATGAATTAAAATAAGTTTGCCAACAACAATAACAAGCCCAAATTAATATATTTATCTTACCAAAAAAGAAATTATATTTATTTATTTATTATGATTATTTTTACAAAGAGATCATCTTTTTGTCAAACTTCCAATTATATGCATAGTTTTTACCCTACACAACAAAAGCTTAAAAAGATGAAAGGAAAAAAAAGTAATGCAACATCTTTAACCATTTTACCAACTTGCACTTAGCACTACCCAAATAAATAAATAAATATTATTTATTTATTTGTTTATATTAATAAAGAGATTTAAATAATTAACAGAGGTCTTTTGTTGTTAATCTATTTTTAATCAACAGTGATGTGGAGCCAAAAACTTTACTTATTAGGAATTAATAATTGTACTACTATCTTTAAAACTTCAATGTTTTAAGTTTAGACCATTTATTTTATAAAAATATAGTAAATATGTTGACTCCCACGTACATGATTATAAAATTAAAAAATATAAAAAATATTGATTTATAAAATATTGATAATGGCCCTTGAATCAATGATCGTGAATCTTGCATTAAAATTTAATCTTCATGAGGTAAAAGAAAAATAGTTTTTTTATTATTATTTTAAAAATCCTTCCGTGCATTGATTGAACACATGAGTTTTGAAAGTTTGCTATTTTCAACTTTTCATGTTTGTTAATAAATAATATTCAGATTTAGAAGTTGTCTGACGGTTGAAGGCTTAAGCTATGCTTCCTTATGATCTCGGTTTAGAGACGGGGGTGGTTGCTTCGGTATAGTGTGAATATCTATTTCAAAAAAAAAAAAAAAAAAAAACTCAAATTTAGAAGAGTAAAGTTTCTCAATTATTCAAGAAATTTTTTTTTCCCAAAAAACACAAACTTTTCTCTATTATTGCCATGGGATGCTAAAAGTCTACCCAAAAAAAGAAGAGAGAGAGAGAAGGGTGCATGAATAAGGGCAAAGGACAGAGGCATTAAAAGTTGTTAATCTTTTAGGACACTGAGGCAACCTTAATGAGTCTCTAGTGCCCTAAAGAGCTGGACAAATCTCCATGGATAAGGGCACCCTCTCCTCCAATTTACAAAAGTGCATTTAGCTTGCTTTTATAAGTGGATACAACTTGAAATACCTTTACTTATAAGAAAGGTGTTTAATTAGGTTAAATAAATAAATCAACAAAAAAAAATAAAAATAAATACGTATATGTAACTTATAAATATTCATATTCTCTTTACAATAATTGATTTAAAGTAAAAGGAAGTAACAATCACTTTTTTTTTTTTTATGAATATTGATTTTAGAACTATAAATAAACAAGTATATTGCTTTGTTTTCAAAATGTCATAATTGATATATAAGTTATTGAAGTCCAAATTTGAAAGATTAGGAGTAGTATTTATGCATATAAAAATAAATATATAAATCTAACTAAAAATATGATTATATAACAACTATGAAATCTAACAAATAGAAGATATCAAATAATTTTAATCGTAGTCAAATTAAGTACGTATATGTAACATTTGATTTTTTTTTTTTGTTCAATAAAATTACACACTCACAATCTTATTATTAAACTCATAAATAATTAGTTTTTACGTATTTTATTTACAAATAATTTACAAACGATATAGGCCGATTTTTAGATTTTATGAAACCTTATATTGAACAAAATTATAATTTTTCAAACCATCAAGATTAAAATATATTTTTCCAAACCAAAAAAACAAAGTTTAGATTTTTAAATCATAAAAGCTAAACTCTAACCTTCTTCAAATCATATGGACTAAGTTTATAATTTAACGTTTTTTTATCAAGAGAAAGTTATGTGTGTATATATATTTATATAATTATATATATATATATATATATATATATATTATATAAATATACATGCATGGGCGCATTGAAGATTTGTTTATGAGGATTTGTTGGTGGGAATACAAAATTTGCTGTGCAAGTAGAGCCTAAGAATCACATTCCTTAATTTTATTTTTCGCAACCGTTTATTCTGTTTCTGTTACGCTTTGGTCCAAAAGCTGTTTCACATTCGTAATTAATTTCATTGACTAATTTTTAACTTATTTATTAATTAAATTTATTCTTTCCTACTTAATAATCTAATTGTCCATTTATTTCCAGTTCAAATAGTCATATATATGTATATGTTAATTATTTTTATTTTAATGGGGCGGTACATTTTAATCTTATCTTGCTGTTCTATTCTTCACAAAAATTTAAAAAAAAAAAACCCCAATATTATATTACAATATACTTAAAAAGGTTGTGCTGTTAATGACAAAAAAAAATTAAAAAGTTTGGGTTATTTTTTTTCAATTTCGAGAATCACTATATATTTTAAGTTATATATTCAAAAATTATATATATATATATTAATAAGTTTTTAGAATATTAACAAAATTATATATATATATATATATTAATAAGTTTTTAGAATATTAACTATCTCATAAAGTTGGCAAACCAAATAAATTTAAACGATAACGAATGGGTCAGTGGCGTAGTAGTTTCATTGTTTGGTGTTATTCCAGTTCAGCACCATCGTTACAGGTCAAAATCAGTTGGTGAATAGAGAAATAGCTCACTATCTTATAGATTGTTAGGAGGTCTCGTCACAATGTGAGATCTTTAATAATATGGATAAACAAAGATTGCAAGAAGTAGAGATGCATAAAAAAATAGACAAAACAAGAATCTCATATTACTCAACCCAAATTAGAAGGGTGCTTATCAGATAGCCGATTTTTGACTTGTTCAATTCAACTCAACGAAAACTAAAATTAATATTTTAATTACCAGAATTATGCTTTAGTAGGTTGGTAGAGAGAATTTACCAATAATATTTACATATTGGTTTGATTCTAGTATCGTGATTTTTTTACATATTAAATGAGTTACATATAGAATATGAAGTTGGATTGCTCTAATACATGAGGTTGAAATGATTGGCAGTTGATCGAATGGTCCAAAAATATATCCTAACTCATACCAAAGGGAGATGCTACCACCAAAGTTTATTAGTTCAAAGTTTATGGTTTAGTAGCTATTGAGAAGATATTAGCAACATGAAAAGGAATAGAAGCAAACTAATAAGATAGGAAATGAAACTAACATCAAAACTTTATATGAATTTTATTTTATCAATTTAAAAAAAAAAACTAATTGGGTTTAAAAGTGTTGCTTTGAAAGTTTTTGGGCTTGGCCCTGTACTTGCGTGGAATGGGCCAACAAATGGGCTTTGGAACTCACATTACTGTTCGATCCGCTCAATAGGCCCAACAATAAATTGACTCTTGCAGAAATGGATATAATTGTAGGGTGAAATTGGCTCCTCTATCAAGGATGTTTTCAAAGCTGCCAAACAAATTTAAAATATAAAAATAATATTAAATAATTATTATTTTTAATTCAACTTGTTTAGTAATTGGAATGTTTTTGGAGTACGCCTTGGAAATTGAAATCTACGTTGATTAAAGTTGCTGATACAATTATTAATAAGTTGTTCTTTTTAAGGCCTCTAGTTTTCAGTGATTCAACAAATAAGAATCTCATTTATTATATTTTGGGTGTTTATTTGAAGATATTAACAAATTATTATATTCAAAATAACTATTCATTTTTAATAATTTAAAATAATTATTCATATTTAATTATTCAAAATAATCATGCAGACACTACGACGATTCAAACTATTGATCGGGTGGATGTTAAGTACCAGCTGAATTATGCTCGCTCTGACATTTTATTTTAATAATAGATTTAAACCTTTTTCATAAAAAAACATATTCATTTCAATGCCTTAAATCTTTTTTTCTTTTTTTTTATCCTCTGTTTACTCTCTCTAAATTATGTTTAAAAAAAAAAAAATCACATTTATCCTTTCTCTAGTTATTATTACTACTATTGAATGGATTAAAATTAAGTTCAAACTCAGTATTATTTTCGTTATGAAAAATATATTAACTAAAATTGATTATTTAAATTTTAGAAAGAAATCAAACTTGAATAAATTAAAAAAACTCAGATATAAAAATAATATTTTAATTTAAAAAAAATAAATAGAGGAGAGAATGTGGAGAGGCAATAATTTTTCTCCAAAAACAAATTAGGGTGAGGGTGAGGTCATATATTTCAATCACTTTATGAAATATCACATTCACTTTCTTTAATTTGGACAATCTTGATCAAAATTGAAATGTCTAATTAAAATAAACAATCTTATCTTTAAAGCAAAAATTGCCAAAATTTAAATAAATAAATAAATATATATATATATATACCCAAATCCCCACCTAATATTTTTAATTTTTCAATTGAACCAAATTAAGGATAAGGTGGAGA
>JBBMEG010000018.1:3394255-3405745 GCA_037832605.1 Cyclanthera cordifolia
AGCTTTTTTTTGTCTTATTTTCTTTTAAAAATTAAATTTTTGTTAAAACTAAAATAATCACTTATCAATATATTAGAATTTAAAATTGGTAACTTACGAATATAGTCAAATATAGAAAATAATTATATATATAGAATCACTAAATGAACCAGAGTCATTTATTTTCTTATAATACAATATTAATTATTATATATACAAATATTTTAAATTTTGAATACATTTTATAATTATTTTTTTATTTACATAATTTGATTGTGGAGCTCTCTTTTTGCAGCATGAATGGTACTTTCAGCTTTATACATTTGTAATTGTAAATTCATCTGCTTTTTCAGTCAACTATACTTTCATTTTTCTTTTCTCTTTTAATTTTTTTTATCTTGGTCTTCTTTTTTTATTATTCTTAAAGATGATCACAACTTTCACCAGTGAAGTAACTGAACCTAAGCGACCTTGTAACTCCATGGAACCAATGGTGAATCAACATTCTCCTCCTCTTAAGAAACCACGATCCGACTCCCGCTCGTCTTGCCCGCCATTTAAGGTTTGACTTTTTAAATTCGAACTCGTAATTTTTTAAGTTAAAATTATACTTTCACAAATGATATATATATATATATATATTTTTTTTTTTTAATTATAATAATTGTTTTTTCTTTCTTGAAAGTTTTACTCAGTGCATGCGTTTTCTTTTTATTGAACAGGTTAGAAAAGAGAAACTAGGTGACAGAATTGCAGCACTTCAACAATTGGTAGCTCCCTTTGGCAAGGTAATGAAGCTTTAACTATAATCATACATTGCATGCCAGTGAGCTTGTTGTTGATGAATTTAAAAGCCATTAAAGAATAATTATAATTTTATATATATATATATATATATATATATATATATATAACCAAATAGTTTTACCGATTGGGTTAGTGGCTCAGTCGTTTGATTATTTAGTGTTATTCCAGTTCAACACCAGCATCACGGGTTAGATTCGTGAAATTGGTATTTATTAACTGGTTTGTTGTTTTTAAAAATCAGATGTTTAAGAATGACGTGTAATGTTAATCCATGTTACAGACAGATACAGCATCTGTGTTAATGGAGGCCATTGGATACATAAAATTCCTTCAAAATCAGGTCGAGGTATTTTTTTTTTTTTTTTTTTAATTTCCATTAATTAATTAATTATCTTCCCCTTTGAAACCATGTCGTTTCAAAACTAAACTCACTCTTTAAAATTGCAGACCTTGAGCGTTCCATACATGAAACCCTCCTCTAAGCCGACACATCGGGTAAAAATAAACAAATAAAATACAATCATAAGAGAAAGTTAGAGTTTAAAGTTAGAATTTAATTGTTATGATAACAAAAACTAAAAAAAATTTGTCCTATGTGATTTGATAAATAATGTTAAAATATTATTTTGGCCTCATAATTTTTTTTTTTTCTATTTTGATTTTAAATTTTAAAAGTTCAATGTTAATAGTTAGACTTTCAATTTAATTCCGCTTTAATTTTTGAATTTAAGTCTAGGTTTTCTTTAAAATAATGTTTAAATTGTTCTTTAAAAAAAAATTATAACTTTTTCTTCATCTTTATATATAATAATTTGAAATATGTTCATATATGTTTTTTTTACTTGTAATAATATTATGAACATTATCGAATTAATTTTAAATTATTATAGGGACCAATTTTAAACTTTTATTAAAATTTATGAGTTAAAATTGAATTTTTGAAGTTTAGAAACTAAAATGAAATAAACTATTTTATGTACTAAAATTGAATTTGTGAAATATAAGAATCAAAATGAAACAAAAGCGAAAATCATGGACAAAAATGATACTTTAACGTTTGATAAAACTTAAAAATAATTGATCGACAAATTAAGTATTTAAAAGTTCGTTATTCATATGTGAATAATGACGGTGTGAATTAAGTGACTCAATTAACAAACAAAACAAATGCATATGAATTATTAACTTTCACTTTGTTTTATTTTCCTGCCATTATAACTATTTTTAAAGATTTACCAATTTATTTTGAGTACTAAAATTCTGGTTTTTTTATATCATAGGAACTTATTATAATATTTTTTTCAAATTATAAAATTAAATTCTAATTTTTTAAATCATATGAATTTAGTTTTAATAAACTTATAATTTAATTACCATATCCATGAATATGATTTTCTTCTCTCTGAATTTAATGTGTAATTTTCAGAGTTGGGTGGAAGATGAAAATGAAGGGCAGGGAAATGGAGATCTTAGAAGCAGAGGGCTGTGTTTGGTTCCATTGGGATGCTTGTCCTACGTCGCCGGCGACGGCGGTGGTGGCGCCGGAATTTGGCCGCCGCCGGGGTTTAATGGAGGAACGTCTTATTGATATATAATTAGTTAATATATATTTAAGGACTAATTAAGATTCTAATGAATTAATTAATGGAGCAAATTTGGTCAGTCTGTTTAATTCAATGAAGAGAGATACAGAAATAGACCAAGTTTGATCCATTAATATTTTAATCATTTCATGTACTATTTAGTTAATGACTTCACATTCTTATTTTGTGGTCTCTACATTTCATTATTCTTGAATTTACATTAGTTTTAATTTAATTAAGAGAGATAAACTAGCTAGGGTCTCTATAAACAAAGTATAGTGTGTAATGGTAATCATATTAGGGTTTTTCTTTCCTTCCAACATCTTACTTATATACCGATCTACTTAATTAAGAAGCATGAATTCATATAGTAGTTACCTCGATCGAGAGAGGGATTAGAGTAGTGTTACTTAGCTTGGATAGCTGGTATATTGCAGGAGTTCCTAACGTAAGGGGCACGAGCAAACTTCTACAGAATGTAAAGGCTCATCAAATCTAATTACACAAATAATCAAGGTCCTGTTTGATAATTATTTTGTTTTTTATTTTTGAAATTTAAGCGTGCATGTATTACTTTAACACATGTTTTTCATGACTTTGATATCTTAATTTTACATGTGTTTTTAAAAACTAAATCAAAATTAAAAGCTAAAAAATAGCTTACAAATCATACTTGATTTTGTTTATAGAATTTTGTTAGAAATCACTTACTTTCGGGAGAGAATATAAAATAATATGTAGAATTTGAATAAATACACCTTAAATTTCAAAAATAAAAAATAAAAAATCAAATGATTATCCAACAAGACACATAAAATGTTTGAGCTGAAATATTCATGAAAATTTTATAAATATAAAAAGATCGATATTTGATGGTCGAAGATTCAGACTATTCACTCAAAACTCAAATTTAGTATGAGAGTAGAATTCATAACATTATACAATAAAATCATCAATTAAGATAAAACATTAAAGAAATTTGAAACAAAACACGAAAATTTACGTAATTTATTAATGGTGTGTATACTACGTCCACGAGCAGAGTAGAAGACGAATTGATATTAAAGACACAAAATTACATAATAACGACGAGGATGAGATTAGAATTTTAAGAAATTTTATACATTTAAATATTTAGTTACAATAATTGGCCAAATACACAAAAACTCAAATATGAAAATAAACACTCAATTACACGTAGACCGCGACTCGTTGACTAAGTCGCGAGTGATCGCTGACTGGCCCCGACTAAGTAATGATGTGGCACATATAAACAATGTTTTAAAATTTAGATTAAAGTCTTGAAATTGTTATTACAAGAGGGAAAAATAAATCAGAATATTGGGAAAATACACAAATTAATTAATAAAAAAAATTAAACTTTCATAGTTTATGATAATAACACTAGACATATATGAACAAAAGATGATTTATATCTGTCACATCTTCTGTGCTGTCAATAGCAAAGTCTTTGAGGGTTAGATATTTTAATGAAATAGTACTGATATTTTATTAGCCTGTGGGGTAGCCTTATCCAAGATCGTTTCAAAACAAGTGTCTGACACGTGGCGCTGATCGGAACCCTTCGATCTGTTCAGCCACCGTTGGCAGTAATATAATATTTTATTTAAGACTAAATTATGAAATTTGTCTTCTAATATGAAGGCAATTAGAATTTAGAAGAAAGTTATCATTTAGTTTTTTAATTTTAAAAATTAAAATTTTAACTAATAAAATCACAAATTAATATAATTCTTAATAGTTGACCGTTTATATATGATCAAATTATTTATTCGCATTCATATAAAATTTAAAAAGTAATTAATTATTAAATATGTCAATCATAAAATAAGTTAAATAAAAAGTATATATTTTGTATATAAATAATAAAATATTTTTCAGTTTTATAAAATTAAATTTCAACGTATTATTTTTGTAACTAAAATTTAATTTTTATTAATGTTAATAATTTTAATATATAAGAAAAGACAAGTATGAATATTTTTCCATAGTTTAAATTAGGGTGATTTTTTGATAAATTTGAAATAAGTCATGTTATTTAAAAGAATTTAAATAAATATAAACATAATTTTTAATTTAAGTAAATTAAACTTTTATTTATAAAAATTGATAAATTTGGTATTTTCTAAAATTTATTTGAAAGAATTTAAGTTAATATTATTAATATAAATTTCAAAATTTAAAATCAAAATTCAAATGACTATCAAACAGATCTTTAATTTTGCTAGTATTGAAATTAATTGATTTTAAAGATTACTAATGTATTTCCTTTTACTATTAAATCAATGTTGTGCATGCTTTATATATTTGTAATTTGTTAAGACTCGACTTTTTCTTCGTCCACCCACGGAGGGCTAAATAGTCTTTATATATATATATATATATATATATTTTTTTTTTTTTTTTTTTTTTTTTTTTTGACATGAATAGTCATTTTAAATACTAAATAAAGCTTTTAGTGTGTACTTTTTAAAAAAGTTCTTAGGATAGAAGTCTTATTCTTGTTCTAAACATATAAATTCTAGAAATATATTCTCCTTTTTTATTCCTTTGTTTTTGAAAAAATAAAAAATCATTTATTAACCATAGCAAATCATACAAACTACCATTTCTTACGAGGGCATCTTCCGCACCAAATCATAGCTTGAAAGGTGATCAACTAAATAGAAAACTAATAGATGAGAGGAGCTAAACCCGGAATGACATCATATGATACGTAATTACATATTCAAATCTTTTTCGTGGCATTTTAGTTGATTTAAAACAAAAAATTGTGGTAGATAATAAATTCCAGTATCTATATTTTTAATTATAATAGTTTTTTTATAAAAATATTATATATTTAATTTAATCGAAGTTTATAAATTTTAAGTTTTATTGTTGAAGTCTATTTAAAGTCTATCTATTTTATAATTATCCATTCAACACGATTGAATCAGTTTTCATTATATTTTATTTTTTTCGTAAAGGTTTGGACTCTTATATAATTTTTCATAATTTGCTACTAATGAAAAAAAAAAAAAAATTGAATATAAAACTATAAATTTGTAGTTTGAGTTTTTTTTTTTTTTTTTAATTATATATCAATCATAAATTTATAGTTAAAAAATTTCAACTTTTTATAGTTAAAATATATATATAATTTACTTTTTAAATTTGAAAATTAAAATAAAACAAAGTTGAATAATTGATCAATTTTTTATTTATTAGAATATGAATTCCATGACATCACAAACATATAAATTAGTTTGATGATTTTTGCTGATATCTTGTATTAATGCTGTAAGAAAAAAAATAATAAAAAAATGACCAATATATAAATAACAAAATAAAAAAAAATAAAAAAATTGAATGTATAAATAATTACGGAATAGCGTAGGGGATGAGTATCAGTGTGCATTCACACTCTTTCCAGTTTGTAGAATCCATTTATCTTCTTCCTCAGTCCACCATTCCTTCTTATCCGTTTATCTCCTCCGTCTTTTCCTTGGTTGTTCTTTTTTTTCTTTTAATTTTCTGTCAATTTTCTTCTTCAATCTGTATTGTTGATAATTTCTGAAACTGTATATTTAACCACTGATTATGTGCTTTTGAAATTCGCAGTTTGGATTCTATAATTCCGGGATCCAGAATCTGGCGGGAATTTTTCAACCGGATCGAGCTGCGATCGCAGAATCTTAGCGTACTATTCGAAGACTCCTGTTACGAATTTCGTCGCTATTCGGCTTAATTTTCGTATCTGTAAGAGGTAATGGATCTTCGAATGCTTTCGTTTGTTAGGACTGATGATCGAGACCTACTTTACTTCCAACAGATGAAAAATTTTATATATATATATATATATATATATATGTTTCTGATAGGTAATGATGATTAAAGACTTTTGATAAATCTCTTATCTAGTGTTAAATTAATTCGAACTGATGATTAAAGACTTTTGATCTTGTGGCGTTTGCTAATTATATGCGTTATAGTTGCTAGGAAATTCAATTATTGTCGTGATTTTTTGTGTTTTTTTTTTTGTTTGAATTGGGAATGTTGATATTATCTGATCATTTTCTATTTGGGTGTACTGAAGAACACGAGATGGGGTCGTTGCAAGGACCAGTTGTTTGCCCTACTATTCGTGCGGAGAAAGCAGGGTTTTGTTCTCTGCCAATTAATCGTTCTTTAATGGCTTTTGGTTTTCGAAGAGGTGAATTATGGGGACTCACGGGGATCAATGGTTTGAATGCCAAGTTTCCTACTATTTCTCACAAGGGTTGTGCTAGAAATTGCAAGAAATCGCGTTGCAGCTTCAGTTCATCATCTGATGGAAATGGAAGTACAGCCGAGAACTTCAACGAGAAGGATGGGGAGTATGTCGAATCGAGCGTGGTTGAGGCTGGTATGCTAAGCTGATTGCCTAAATCATATGATTCTGTCTTTGTTTTAATAAATCAACTGTCTGAAAATTAGTTTTCTCTGTGATTACTGATTATGCTGTAGCTTAACTATAACATTCCGTAATAAAAATGTCCTTTATGACCATTTGGGAATTTAATGCATCTATAGGTTCACAATCATGGAATAGCTTAATAGTGAAGAGTACTTTGAAAAGTTAAGAGGTTATGAGTTCAATTCGTGGTAGCAAACAGAGGGATTAATTGCCTATGAATTTCATTGACATTCAAATGTTGTAGGGTGTGATAATATATCTCGTGAAAATAGTCGAGCCGCAAATAAAAACACCACAAACTTTTGTATTTTTATTTGTACTGATGGGCTGTTAATTAATAAAATGACATTTTAAGTTGTTTGTTGCGGACAGTTGAGGTGAAAAGTGGTGCGGATGGTTTCATCATTAAAATGAGGGATGGTAGGCACTTAAGGTGTGTTCATAACAACCCTCACGGAGGGCATCTGCCTGATTATGCTCCACATCCTGCAATTGTGTTGAAGATGGAAGATGGAACAGGACTTCTTCTTCCCATAATCGTGTGTATGTATTAATGGATGATAGTTAAAAAATAAAGGGTAAATTAAATGTTTCGAAGAAAGTTAGAGTTTACTTCTTACGGTTTAAAAATCTATAGTTTAGTCTTATAGTTTAGAGAAATATAGAATTTAGTCCCTATGATTTGAAATATTAGAAATTAGTCCCTAAATTTTGATAAAATCTAAAAAGTAGTCTATGCCGTTCGTCATTGTTGGTGAATAAAATTTGTAAAAGTTAGTTATTTATGTGCTTAATAAATAAGAGTATGAGATAAGTAATTGATTGGACAAAAAGATGCATTATTCATACATTAGAAGTCACATATACGTACTTAATTTATTTTTTTGAAATCATAAAAACTAAATTCTATATTTCTCCGAACCATAAGTTTTAGATTTTTCAAAATTCAACTTTCTTCAAAACATAGTGACCAAATTTATAATTTACCCTTAAAAAAACGAGCTTATTGTTAATGGACGAGTATGACAATTCTTCATCTTTTGCAGTGGAAATGCCGAGCGTGCTACTATTGGCTGCTGTGCGCAACGTTCCAATTGTATGTTTTCTTTGTCTTCTCTTGAAACTAGATATAAATCATATAATTTCTAACATTATATTATTTGGTTCCAGGCCAGACCAACCATGTATCAAGTGGTAAAAGAGATGATTGACAAGATGGGTTATGAGGTATGTTTTGCTTCACATAAAGAGTTTACCCTGCAGTATCTATTATATGTATCCATCATATAATTTCTGATGTTAATTTTGAATAATATATTTATCTATGCAGGTCAAACTTGCAAGGGTTACCAAGAGAGTGAATGAGGCATACTTTGCTCAGTTATACCTCTCAAAGGCATGTATTAATTTCGATTCTTTACCCTTCTCTTAAGAAAGTCTTAACAAGGAGTTTGTTTGCGAAATTGTGGAGTGATTATAAATGAGGAATTATTTTGAGTTATTATAAAGAAAAATTTGTTGTAATAGCTCCTTTGAATGAGCTTTTTATAGAGTGATTATAAAATTTCATTTTTAATAGTTTCATAAAACTTTCAAACAAACACCTTCTAAGAGATTAAATTTTATTTGTCTCAGATTGGTTGCGAGACCGACTGCCTCAGCTTTGATCTCCGACCTTCTGATGCTATAAACATTGCAGTCAGATGCAAGGTAACTTAAAAGTTTCATGCTTACATTTTCTTTGGTTATAGTGTTTCTAATCATTTTCATAAGTTATATTTAGATGTTTTTTATTTTTTTTAAATTTTTGGGCATGATTATGTTGTATGACTGGTTTCTTGCAATTGATACAGGTGCCAATTCAAGTGAACAAGTATCTTGCATACAGTGATGGTATGAGAATTGTTGAAACTGGAAAGCTGTCACCTCATACCCCTGCTACGGATGGTTTATTATTCACCTCCCAACTTGATAGGTAATCAAATATTTTTAGTCACTATCTTTAAAACAAATTACAACCTAAGAAACATGGACCATTGATATGGTTATAATACAACATGGATACGGCAACAATCTCTTCGTTCTAAGAAGTGATCGGATTTTGTTTCATTCATAATAGCTACCTAGTAATTAATTTTTTTTATGAGTTTTCTTGACATCCAAATGTCGTAGGGTTAGGTAGTACATTCTTTGAGAATAGTCGATGTGCGCGTAAGTTGCCCCGAACACTTTTCAATAATTTTCTTCAATATGATAACATATGCAGCAATGAAAGAGGTTGTGGCCTATTATATATTTGGTGATCCATTGTTTTGTAAGAAAAGAAAACTTAAAATAAAATATTGATGCTATTATGTCTACCCATATAAAGAAGATCGATTCCATCCTTTTTCTGCTTAGATTTGCTTATACATTTTATTTTAATGAGCAAAAGTATTTTGAATTTAACTTCCCAGAGTGTTGTAGTTTAAGTTTGTACAATTCTTTTTCATGGACAAAGAATTTGATCTTGAGATATTTTCCTTACAGAGAAAAGTTGTGTATTCGTATCTCTTTCTTTTAGTGCATATTCATATAAGGGACATTAGTCTGTCGACAGCAATTTGATACTTCTGCTTCAGTTAATAAAAAGAAAAAGCTTACTTGAATTCCTTTTGTTTGCAGGCCTAATGGTCAGCCTTGTGTTGAAGCCAAAGAGTTTAATCTAGTGAGGAATATGCTCATCGCTGCTGTTGAAGAGCGCTATAGAGATGCCGGTATGGATTTCTGTTACCAAATTTTTAACTATGTTGTTACGACATCATCATACGTATACATATAAATATCAAGAAGCCAACAATATCAATGTACACCTAATGACCATAAACCTCAAATCTAAACATAAAGAAGCTTTAATTACTATTATTATGGGTTGAGCCTGTGGTGTTGTATTTTCCAAAAACAAATAAATGCCGATGTTATGGATAGTTTGAAAAACTTGTCCAAGTTAATATATTCTTTAGTTTAAGATTTTTTTACCTCTTTATTAATTTAAAAGTAATATTTACTAATTGCCTTAAGAGTTTTAAAATATAATGCTCGTGGTTGACCTGTATATTTCAGCTCAATGGAGGGACAAGCTCAATATGCTTAGGACTAGGAGGAATTTGGCATAAAGAGGTATGTATTTCAAGCTCAACACATTAACTGAGATGTTTATGGCTTATTTTTTATTTTTTTAATATTCATTCAATATTTCTTTTCCAACAAGAGATTGGAGAGTGAAGAATAAATACTTGTGTTTGTTTCAGTTGCTCCTGGAGAAAGCATACCTGTACATACAACAAAATTGCTCATGCCTGAGGTTGCATTATGTATGTATTTAACAACTTTGTTAATTTCAAAAGAGAAAAAAGAAAAAAAAAAAGAAAACAATGCTGTAAATATACATCTCTCTCTCTCTCTCTATATATATAAATGTGTTGATAAAACTTGGCGGTATCAGGTTGTTTAGCGCGTTACCGTCGAGAAATTTGACATAACAAATCATAATGACAAATTTGGCGAACAACGTTGCTTAGAGATTTTGGCTGAGAATCAAAAGATTATATGATTAAGTTCTTTAAATCTATTTAATAAATAAATTCTTAATTAATTAATTTGTAATCAAAGGTTCAATTTAAAATTCATAATTCAACATTTCTTTGTCAATGAAAAATGCTTTCAATTTTGTGAATAATTAATGGGAATGACAATCAGGGAAAGAATACAAAAAAAAAAAATGATAATGCAAGCGTGATTATTTATCTTTGTGATAAATATGAAATAATGAAAATGATAAAAATGAAAATAGTTATTAAAAAAATTAAATGTTATTGTGAAAAGATAAAGTAATTAAAACAAATAAAAATATCATAAAAAACAAATGAGATTATAAAGAGAATACTTTTGAAAATTATTCACAATGCTATTTTCTACGTTTTCATCTTCGTGGCTTAAATACACCATTTGTATAATTGTTTCTTGAAGTGTACAACCAACGGTAAAATTTATTTACAAAATTATAAAGTGATTATTTTTTGTTATTTTAAATGGTCATGAACAAGAATGAATAATAATAACTCATTTGAAGTTTTTTATAAAATGATTATAAAAACTCATTTTTAATAATTTCATAAAAATTTCAAACAAACTTAAGAGTATTTGAAATATACAAAAAGTAAAAGTCAATCATAAAGACTTTTTTCAGGGAAAATACATTTTTAATCTTTTTAAGTTCATAGTGCGTGTCTATTTTATCTTACAATTCAAAATCAAATCATTTTGTCAAAACGAGCATAGCTTAACTGATATTAGTGATATATTAGCATTCACTCGATTTGAGATTTGAGTCTTCCTAGTGTCATCTGGGATTTATTGTCTCTCTCCCCGACTTTACTCAAAAAAAACAAAAAAAATCAAATCATTTTTACAACGAAATTTAAATGCTTTTTCCTTTATTTATTGGTCTAGTGGATAGACCTAGCGGAAGAAAAAAAGCAAACAACACTGACAGTCAGTTATGCGCCTCCCCAAAATAAAGTTGAAAGTACGGAAGTACTCAGTAACCCTGCAAATTCATAGAAATAGAAACAAAAATACGGCACAATCAGTATCAGTTGTGGAAATATAACAAGCTAACAA
>JBBMEG010000018.1:3443775-3470895 GCA_037832605.1 Cyclanthera cordifolia
TTTCTTTTACTAACAAGAACATATTTAACTAACAATTAAAGTGTGTGTTTGTGTAAAAAATGTCACGAGTTCGAATTATTCATACTAAAGATCAAAGCTTTTCTTTCAAAATTAGTGAATCGATTTGAACCTACTATCGATGTTGCATAGTGTTACTATTCAATTTCTTTGTCTTCACAAAGCGATCACGAGACACCTCCTGTTCTAACATGGCGAGCAAGTTAGCCAAACAAAAACGCAAAGGCACGACTCGAAGCTACCTTCTCCACGTGTCTTGAGAAAAAGTTTTTGAACAACCTGTTTCACTTTCACCAACCTCTCACTCACAAGTTCATCGCACAAATGTTTAATTCACAAAACCCTTTTCAAAACGTCAATCAATCACAGAAAAATAAACGTGAATAGAAATTCTGGGTTTCAGATTTTATGGTTTACCTTAACATGATTCTTGAAGAACTCTTTTGCAACGGAGTTGGTGAAGAAATCATCCTCGGATGAAATGGGCTGCCCCTGATTCCTCGCCCACTCCACATACTGTTTCTTCCCTCCAAAATTCTCGTAGTTATTCACCAAACTAAATATCAGTTTAATCCCATATTTCATTGCCTCTGACACCACAAAATCCAGTCCCTAACAAAACCCAATCCCAATCATAACAACTTCACATGAGTTTATAAAAAATCATTTTATTTTGTCTTTTTCTTTTTTTTTTTTAATTAAAAAAATCATTTTCGGATACAAATTCTTTATTGAAATTTTGAGAATTAATTAAAATAATGAACGTATCGAATAACTTTAAGAAAAAACATTTAGAATTAAGTTATTTTTACCAAATTTTAGTAATTATACGAAAAATATTGATCTATAAATAAAATTCCTATTAACCTACAAAATTGATCGATAAAATCTCAATAAACTATTTTCTGATCGACATAGATCAATATATATTTGAAAAATGACCAACCGACCTTAATTCGATCCATTGAATCAATTTTCAAAAGATATAGAGTACTCGTAATTATTATTTTATAACTTTTGTTGAGTTTAACTATTATTTTTTCTCCTACAACCCAACTCTATTCGCTCTAAAAATAATATTATATATATATGGTTTAGCATATGAACATGTATTGTAATCTCAAAATACGTTTAAGGTGGTGTTTGTTTGTAAAATTATGGAACGTTTATTTATTTTGAGTGTTTAGAAATGAGGAGTTATTTAAGTGATTATAAAGAAGAAATTGTAATAATAGCTCGTTTGTATAAAGTTTTTTAAGAGTCATTATAAAAACTCGTTTATAAAATCTCCATAAACACTCAAAACAAACGTCTCGAACTGATTTATAAAGAAAATTTAGTCCAGACGCTGAATTTTTTGAAAATTAAAATTGGTTAAAAAAAAAAACTCTAATTCAACTGAATGAGAACTATGGGAAAATGCAAGGAAAAATAAGAGTTTTTTTTTTTTTTTGACCTGGAACATTTGCTCGTTGTACTGGCCGGGAGAGGACTGTAAAGGGCGGAAGCCGCCGTCGCTGAATGCCCAAGTTCGTCCGATAAAGAGGCTGCGATCGGCGGCGGCTTGAAAAACAGAGGAGACTTTGGTTCTCTGTGATGGGTCTGAGGCGAAGTACATTAGCCAGTAGGCATTGAAGCCATTGGCGTAAAATGGAGCTCCGTTCAGAATCAGTTGGTGCCCTCGGGTTTGGACGAACCCGTCATCGGCTATCGCTCGAAGCGGAAGAAGAAGAAGAAGAAGAAGAAGAATTGAAACGGGACTCCGTTGCTTCATCTCTGTTGAGGAAGCTCTGTTTTTTTTGTAAAGAGTGGAAATGCAGAAGGTTAGTTTCATAAAACTTTTAATTCCATTTGCATTTTGGTTCTAAACTTTAATATATATCATTTTAGTTTTTTTTTTTTAGCAATTTTTTTTTTTTTAGTTAAACAATAATTAGAAGAAAGAAAATTAAAAATATTTGAGAGAACACACCTCTCGAGCCCAAATCTTCAACCAAGTCCGTCACTCATTTGTGAACGACATATTCTTTGTCATTTGATGTGTAGTTAAACTACAAATAAATTAAAAAAAAAACATATACACCTAAACTTTGTCTTTTTTAATAGAGGCTGGACGATTTGACCCACATATCTTATTACCGTGTTATGTTTATTTTGACAACTTTATTTTACACAAAATAAAAAACAACACTAATATATTTTTATTTTAATATACAAAAAAAAAAAATTATATTAAATAAGCTATTTTTATAAAATAATTATAATAGATAAATTTTAAATTGTTTTTATTTACCGTCATTATTATAAAAATATGGGATTCCTATAAGAAAAATAGTGATAATTTCATTAATACAAATAATTACATTTTTGTTTTTTTTAATAATAAATAATCACATTTTTAATTATTTTCTAAATCTTGATTAGTTTGACAAGTTTCACTCAAATCAATACGTTAATTAAAAAAAATGGTAACCTTGCAGATATTAGCATTACGTGTGGTTAAAGTTCTTCTCGGTTATAATATAATTAGATATTAAAATTTTAGAGAATTCTTTTTTTAATTTAGTTTCGTCTTAGAAAAGATTAACGGTTATGTTGTTGCCATAAGTGAGAGGATTATGTTGGATTTCTTCATGAGTGTCATTACTCGTTTTAGGAAATAATTGAATTTAGCATTTAAAAACAAATATTATTTTCCTTTAATAACTAACCATGAGTTTTTCTTTTTCCAATTTTTTTATCCTTTTCAAAATTTAAGTTTACAAATATAAGTCAAGTATATTCTCATTCATTACATAAATTATAGATCATATGTATTTAATGAATCATTTTCCTCGTTAAATTTAGAAGGTAAACAAAATATATCATATGAGCAATTCAAAAGAGTTTAAACGAACGAAAATTTAAGTTCACGAATCTAAACAAAATTCAAACTTACAAACTTTATCATTTTAAAAGTTTAGAAAGTGTAAACTAAGAAATTTTAAGGTGAATATAGGAACAATTTTTAACATATATCGACAAAAAGAAGAAAACTGCTTTAGATTATACATAAAATGATTTTCTTTGAGCCACGTGGTCCAAACAAGCTATCATATGAAACACAAACATATCACAGTGCAAGCGAGCATCTTCATACAAGTGTTTCCATCAAGACGGTTGAATCTTTTGGGTCTATCTGCTCTTCAATACCTTGTGTCAATCAAAATTTCGAGTACAACTGTTCCACATATCATTCATTTAATTAGCTGACTAACCCGCTTTCGTTGTGATTTTTACGAAGTTAATAAAAAAAAAAGAGGGAGAGAAATAAGATGACATTTTCTTTGGAAATTAGTTTTTAAAAACCATATTGTCATGGTTGTACTTGCATTTTATATTTTGTTATTATATATATATAGAGAGAGAGAGAATATTACAGAAAACAATGCAAAAATGACATGACATGAATACATAAATATTTAAGGAGTATTTGTTTTGAGTATTCATGAAAATTTTATAAACGAGCTTTTATAATCCCTCTTTAAAAACTTTATACAAACGAGATATTATTACAACTATTTTTCATAATCACTCAAAATAACTCATCAATTCTAAACACTCAAAATAAACACCCCACATTTTACAAACAAACACTCCCTTACCTTGTAGTCACTCTTTAAAAACCTTATAGAAGTTCATGAACATCACAAACATAAAAATAAAAACTTTTAGACATGTTTGGCTAATGAAAAAGAAGAGACGAAAATAGATAAAAAAAGAGAATAAATTAATAATTGTTGGAATGAAAACCTGACCGATCAACGTATAAGAGTATCTCCTCCATTTCCTTCCTTTTCCTTCCTATCACCCAAACATACAATTTAAAGGTAAACATCTTTTTCCAACCAAAATGTGTTTTCTGCTCACTTTTTAAGGATTACCCATTTTGATTTGATTCTGTTTTTAGTTTTTTTTTTCTAAAGATTATTATTATTATTATTATTATTATTATTTAAAATTAAAATTAAAATTATTATTATTATTATTATTATGTAAACATCTTCAAAAAAAAAAAAAACTTTATTGATTCCGAAGCCGAAAAGCCGTAAACAAGTATGAACGAAGCCTAAAAGGGCCATTTCTTGAGCTCGCGAACGAAATTTTGGAAGCAATATATATATTCTGTATTTCAGTACGAATCGGTTGAACAGCTTCGAAAAGTGAAAGAGATTAAGAGTGGGAATCTAATCTATCGAGTAGAATCGCCATTTGCAGATTTTTGGATACTCAGATTACTCGGTCAAGTGGAATCGATTCCTTTGGCGGAACTTACGATAATCCGCCGTTTTCACCCAGAAGCAATGGCAGCGATTTGCTCTCACTCCACCACTATTCGATCGGAGAAAATCTCCCTCTCTACTCAGTTCTACTCCAGCAGAAGTCCTCGGCGATCGGTGAAGTTTAACGGCGAGCTTTCTGGCTTCTTCGTCGCTTCTCCGTCTAGGGTTCATAATCGTTTTCCTTCTATCACTTGCCAAACCTCTGTAACTTCCCCTTCTCTCGTTGTATCTAAAGGTGTTTCTCTCTCTCTTTTCGATTTAACTTCCATGTTTGGGATGCTTTTCATGTGATTTTTAAGATTGTTGTGTTTTCTGCTTAATCGAGTTAGAAGTTAGGGTTTATGGACTCTGATTGATGGTAGAATTTGTATCGTAGTTGTAAATTTTAGACGGTGTATATGCGCTCTGTTTAAATGCGATACATGAATAAATTTCTTTTGATCTTGAACCTACCGATTTCTGACGCCTGCATTTGCGACATGCGTGATCCCCTGCTCGAGAACAGATTATAGTGTTTCATGTACAAATCAATGAATCGATTGGTGCATGCTTTTAGTTTTCTGACGGTTGTGCTCTGATGTATTGTTTATTGTAGCGAATGCAGAGAAGAAGGACTTTCTTCACCTCAGTGATTTTGATAAATCCACCCTCTTGAAGATCTTAGACCGTGCAGTTGAAGTTAAGGCGCAACTGAAATCTGGAGATAGGTCGTTCCTCCCATTTAAAGGGAAGACAATGGCTATGATCTTTGCAAAACCGTCCATGAGAACTAGGGTTTCATTTGAGACTGGGTTCTTTTTGCTTGGAGGCCATGCCATATATTTAGGGCCTGACACTATCCAAATGGGAAAAAGAGAGGAAACTAGAGATATTGCTCGTGTTCTGTCTCGCTATAATGATGTCATCATGGCCCGTGTTTTTGGTCATCAGGTATGGTCACTGGTGACCAGTTTATAACCTTCTTAGATACAAGTGACAACATGTTGTGATATCAGCATGGATAGTTTCTTCGATTAGTTTACTCAGTTTTGCCTCGTCAAAATTGTTACTTTTTCACAATTTAATGAAGCAATAATAAGGGTGGCTAAGCTTTAGGTCTATTGGTGGTGGTTTGACCGTTTGAGTAAAAGTTTTCTCGCTAAATATGGCTTAATGACGTTTCTTTTATTACCTGATGTTTTCTGTAAATAATCTGTTAATTGTGTTTTCTTTTATTCCTTTTTTTCTCTTTCATTCTAAACCACAAAATCATTTTGAAACATCTGTAACAATTGCTTAAATCTTGTTCACAATAGACCCTTATTAGTTATTATTTCTTATTTTAATTGATACAATAATAAAAGGAATTGAAGTTTGCTTGACTTTTCTTTTTGGTAGATAACTGTCTTGAATTATTCATTTATGATCGAATGAAGTTTATGTATCTATTGGGATGGTGTGGATTGTGGAACATTAAGGTGGAATCTTTGCTTGTTAGCATCTTTTTGTTAGCTAATATAGACTCATTTAGACATAAGACTTCTGTGGTGCATATCTATTCTTGTGGCCATACAACTAGCCATATTGATAAAATAATGAATTCAGCTAAAAGTTCCCCGACCATTGGAAAGATGTGTGAGGAGTAAATAATCTTATCATTTGAACTTCTTTTCTCATAGGTTTTATTTGGGGAAAATCAAGAGAAATTTTTGAAGGCCAAATACTCTTAGCTACACTAGGAAGTCAGGGAAAAGGTTTCAATTTCAAATTAACTAGTAGAATGTTGCCATCTTGTCATATTTTAGTGGTCTGTGGTTTCTTCTGTTTCATTAGTCTGTTGCTGCTATTAGTTGTCCGGATCTCTTTACTAGTTGTCATACTATCACTTTGTTGCAGGATATTCTCGATTTAGCTAAATATGCCACCGTGCCTGTAATCAATGGCCTGACAGATTACAACCATCCTTGTCAAGTAATGGCTGATGCACTCACTATGATTGAACACGTTGGCAAGTTAGAAGGAACTAAGGTTTGATTTTTATGATTATGGTAGATGTAATCATGTAAAATATATTTCCATTCCATTATATTTTCAAATGAATTGAGCAGATGATAATGAAAATTTAGGTTGTGTATGTTGGAGATGGAAATAACATGGTGCACTCGTGGTTGTTGTTGGCATCCGTTGTACCTCTCCACTTTGTTTGTGCCTGTCCTAAAGGTTTTGAGCCGGATAAGCATACAGTTGAAAAAGCCCGACAAGCTGGAATTAGCAAGATTGAGATTACCCATGATCCTAAGGAAGCTGTGAAAGGCGCTGATGTTGTTTATTCAGATGTCTGGGCAAGCATGGGACAAAAAGAGGAGGCTGAATATCGGCGTCAAGCATTTCAAGGCTTCCAGGTAACGTACTTGTCGTAGCATTTTTTTTCTAACGATTGCACACTGAGATTATTCATGTTGTCAATAAAGACGGACATGCTTTGATGGTCCGACTTTTTATTGCATTATCTGATTTGATCTTTTATGCCATCATTCAGGATGGAAGATTAAGAAATAGCCTCTTCGATGCCCTTTTATGTGTTAACTGCTAACTGCTAGTTCACATGTTTACCTCTCATGTTGCATCTTGTTAGCTGAAGCTTGGGGTAAAAGTAAGATGAGAAAGTGTAGTTGGCACAACATGGCCTGCACATGTTAATTAAATGAAAACAACTCTGGTTTTGGAAGGAATGTACTGTAAGCCTGTACCCTTTTTATCGCAGAGTGAAACGTGATTTCATTGATGAAAATGCTGAAGTGATGACTAAATAAGAAAGGCTAATCGAGTAGTATAAATTTATAGGCTATAGTAAAACTCCCCTACACATTAGTTCTACATTAGTGGTGCCACAAAAAATTATTTTATAAATAACAGTATTAAAAAGTATAAATTTTTGTGGCATCTAATGGTGCTACTTAGGCAAAATATAGAGCTCGCTACACAAATTTTATTCTATTGGACAAATATTTGGCCGAGGATGTTTACACATTCAATACATTCATGTGTAGGGGAGTTATACTCTATAGGCTAAATGAAGTTTCAAATCTCAAGTTTGTTGCTTTGCACAGCAAACTCTGGCAGGTGTTTGTCCTACCCATTCAAACTCTAACCTTCCATCCAAACACGGTACAGAGAATTACCCCATCTTGTCCTTCCCTCTAACTCTAATGGTATAGAGAATTTTAGAGAACTATCATGGATTGGCATAGTAGTCAAGAGTGTCTTGGAAAACCTCCAAAAATGTTAAGGTTCAATTTAGGGTAGTCACCTATTTAAGAATTAATTTTCTACAATTTTCTTAACAATCAAATGTTGTGTAGCGTCAGGCTCAAGAGGTGTGTAAGTGACTTGAACTCGATAATATCCAAAAAAAAACTTGTAACGGTACTACATCCCAGGGATGATAACATAGGTTACGAAAAGATCGAGATTATTTCTTATGTCATGGTTATTTTTTTCAAGGGCGGGCTCTTACTTTGGTTATTTTATATTTGTTTTTTCATCTTTTGGAGCTGCAATGACATTCGTTGCACAATTGTTGCAGGTTAACGAAGAGCTGATGAATTTAGCCGGCTCAAAGGCTTATTTCATGCATTGCTTACCAGCAGAGAGAGGCGTAGAGGTGACAGATGGGGTAATTGAGGCACCCAACTCCATTGTCTTTCCACAGGCTGAGAATCGAATGCACGCTCAGAATGCTATAATGCTTCATGTCCTTGGCTTATGATTTCGTGTTTCCACCACTTAATAATGAAATATGCCAATTCATGTTTCAATGTTAGTATGTCAAAGTTAATTTATGATTCTCTACCTTTTTTTGCACTGTCACCTGTTTATTGCTTGCTTCCTTGAACCACCATTTTGGAGTAGAGTTTAATTTTTGCAGCTAGAATTGTCATCGTCTCGACCTTATGTTTGAACTTCTCGGTTAATATTTAATCATCTATCTTTTTGGTACGTGAAATAGTTTGATTTCATCTTAATTTAGATCATGGGTTAATACCGAGTGTAACATCATTCCTAAATTCACGACCTTTGTTCATGAGAACACATTAATGCGGTTGAGCTCTTGTTGGCCTATGACTTTTTTTTTTCTCTTTCTAAATTGTTGGAAGCTTGGAATATTGTGAAATTGGATTGTTGGAATGGTTTTGCCCAATTTTTGAGCTTGATTAACTAAACCCTTGTTTACATCATAGTTGAAATAAATAAAATTAAAAAATTAAAAAATCAAAATGGCAAGGATAAGATATGATTAATTGAAAGGGGCATAAGGAGGGTGGGCAAGAAGAGGTTATCCAAATGGGAATGAAAGATGGAAAAGGAAAAAAGAGGTCAAATTAAAAAGGAGAGGACATAAGAAAAATGGCTGCTTCCATGTTGGTTGAATGTGGCTTGGTTTTGCCTACTTCCCAACTTTCAATCCAAATCCAACCAATCACCTGCCCCCACCCACACACCTTTCACATACATGCAGCAGCAAAGATTTTGATTTGTGATGCCATATCCTTTTATTGTTCACACAAACATTATTGAATGTGACTCATTCAATGTAGTTAATTCATTCATTATTCCAATATTTCAATGTACATTTAAGGGTAAAATTATTAAATGAATTTTCAGTTTGTTTTATTCATTTCTAAATTATTTCTCCAAGATTTAACTAGTATTAATGCGAGCCTAATAATCAGAGATATTTGAATTTTCATTTCAATAATTGTAGAACTCAAATAAAAAAAAAAAAATTCTCCAACAAAGATGTTGCTAGAATTTTGATATCATTGATGCTCATTTTCACATTCTTAAATTATTTTTTTTTTCCCCTTGGATTTATGTGTTTGGTTTATTTCATTTGTTCTAAAATCCCAAACACTACACAAACACCCCCACCCAACCCTCCACATGAAATATGGCTTCATTTTGTCAACTTTCTTCCTAAGTTCTACTCCATCCCATCTCTTCAAATCTTCTATTTTATCTTTGATATTCTCTTGTTACTTTATCATACCAATTCAATTATTACTACCAAGTTCCTATGTATAAACTATTCATTAGTCCTTTTCAATTAAAAAAAAAAAACTATTGATTGGTTTTGAACTGAACAAAAAGAAAAGTATAGTATTTGATTCGAATGCTTTTCTAAAAGTAATAGAAAGTCTACGTATATGATTTAGTTCCATTATTTAATGTTAGGGATTTATGTTTTTTTTTTAATTTTTAAGGCTAATATCCTAATTATCGATGAATTTTTAACTCTAACTAAATAAATAAAAACATGACTAACCCATCAAAACTAGATGCATAAATGATAAAAACATATAGAAACTATTTATGAAGTTATGAAAAACTCAAGAAAACATAATAATTCATACAAACTATCCAAATGGATAACAAAAAAGAAATCCCACAAGTTTTTTTTTTTTTAAATAATAAAATAAATTGATATATAATTTAACTTTTATCAACCAATATTATAAAGCTAGCTACTGAAAAAGAAGGAATTGTATGATTGAATATATACCGTAAAATTAGCTACAATTACTTTAAAAGGCAATCAATTGATAAACACAGACCTAAATGACTCTTTAACAAGGAAGACCAGCTATATACCTTTGAAACTTTTACAATCGAGTAGCTTCTAATCTTTTGGTCTCGCAACTTTCGTATTCAATCTTGACCCTCGTAAACATTTTTCTAAAATGCCTCTCCAAATAATAGGAAAGTTTATTTTGAAATTGAGATTTATTCAAAGACAGTCGGAGTCGAAGAATCAAATGGGTTGATGAAATGGAAGAAAAAAAATGTATATTAATGGAGGCAAAAATATAATCGTTAATTTTAACAAACGACTTGAGTTAATATATCTTGAGAAGAACACGAAACAAATATGATGAAATATATAATTTGTTTACGCTTTTTCAAAAAAAAAAATAATAAACAACCATCAAATTGTCTGACCCTAAGATAGGATATGAAGTGAATTTCTAAATTAATGGAAAAAGGAAAAAGGAAAAAGGAAAAATAAAAAATGAAAATAATTAATTTATATATTAATTTTACTTAATTTAATAATATAAGAATATTATAATAAATATTTTGAAATTTGAATAGATTTATAAATATGGTCCAAAATATGAATATCTAATACAAATTCTTATTTTTATACTTGTTTACTATTAAAAAATAAATTCACATAAAAATTACAATAATTATTTCATCAATATATTAAAATATAAATTTATCTAATAATTATCTTAATAAATAAAATTAAACATTATTGAAATGAAATACTTTAAAACTAAAAATATATTTTTCCTATAATTTAAAATGACCTCCTGTAAGTTGTATGGACGAGCCACACGGTCGAGTAGCCTCGGGGATGTTGATAAAATCTAGCTTACATGAACCGGCCGGCTCAGTTCCACGGTCGATTTAAAATAAAAAATCATTAAATAGTAGTAAATTATCCGACGTGGCTTTCCTGATCTATATTTTAATGATGGTTGTTGAAACCTAGGCAATGGCCTGCACGTGCAATTGTGACTTCCTCTGCTACACTTCACTCTCCTTGTCTCTTTTCTTCATTACTATAACCAATTTACAACTTTTCATTTTTTATTTTTCATTTTTAGTAAAATATTATTTTAGTCTAAAAAAATTTTATTTTATTTTTGTCCCTAAAATTTAAAAAAAAATTATAATTTTATTTCACGAATTTAGATTTGTTCAATTTTAGTTTTTAAAATTTTCGAATGTTATTCAGATTTGTAAAAAGTTATTATTAAACTCTACATGACTAAGATTTAAATGATGATTCTTCTTTTATCCTTGAATCCATTTTTTTGCTTTGTTTTATATCGATTATTAATGTAAGCAAACAAAATCTCATATTTTTTAGTGAGGTGAGAAGATATTGAATATATAAAGAGGAGACAATACCTTCGTTGATATAAGATTTTTTGAATAGTGACAACAAAATAAAATCAAAGCTTATGTTTTAATTAAGTGAAAATATTTTGTTGTTCCAGTATTAGAGTTAGGTTATTTATAAGCGAGGTAAATGATCAAGAATCTCATAGTAGAACAAAGAAAAAGCAAAGCTTGTGTAGTTCGATGTACTTTGTTCGAAAATAGACCTTAGACAAATGTATGAAGTACTAAGGTTCGAAAGATTTGAAATAAACTTTGTTATCAAGAAGAAGATATTGATTATATAAAAAGACATGCAACATGTTCGTTGATATGAGAAAATTGTTGAGTGTTAATTGTTCCAAACATGATCTATTCTATTTTGTTAATTGGGAATATTGTATCCTCGTTTGATTTTTTTTTTTTTTTTTAGATTACAACAATTGGGAGTGAGAGATTCAAACCCGAGACCTCATAATCCTTCGATGTTCACTAATATCGTTGAGCTACAGCTCTTTTGACATCTTCGTTTGATCTATACTATCAATTTTTTTTTTCAATTATCGTATATAATGGTAGTTATGTTGAATAAAAAAATATATTTTTAAAAAATAGTAATAAGAGGAGAAAGATGTTGGGACACGTGGGACGTAGAGATTGGGTAGAGTTTTATACCAACCAAGACGTGTACACATAAACCCACACGTAGTTATTAAAATAAATAAATAATAAAAAATTAAAAGTCCACCTGCACGTGGTACAAGAGATCAATGGCATCGAGAAAAAAGAAAGTGGCTCCATTCCCATTCGCACCTACACCTAATCCATAACCCTATCCCAACTCCTATACATTAATTTATAATAATTCAACAGCACTACTTCTAAAATATTAAAGGCTACTTTGGTGTGCCCGGTTAGGGTGGTTATACTAATTCATTTTTAATTTCGGTGCGTTTTTTTTTTCATTTTTCTTTTTCAATTATTTATACAAAATATATTAACTATTTTCAATTTTTTTTATATAAAAAATATATATTATCCATCGCATCAAATCAATTTTTATAAATTCTTCGTAAATAATCAAAACAAATAGCTCCTTAATTTTTCAAATATTATTTCATTCCTAAAAGAAATAATAAAGTTTGGAAATTTATCTTTAAATTTAAAAAACAGAAGGTATGCACGTGTGGGAATTAAAGAAAGTATGGCGTCAATGATTGTAGAGAATCTATAATAGGTTCATTGAACACGAACCGGAACTGAGTGGCGTTTTACCAATAATGGTGTGGACTAGTTTCAACTTTTAAGTGAGCTGGACCCTTTTTTGTAATTTCCTTTTATATCAAATAATTATTTCATTTTTCTGTTTTTTTTTTTTTATTGAGATAGATAAAATAGTATGTCCCTAAGCCAGCCATTCAGGGTAGATATCAAAGCAATGAATACTACAAATTAATATCACAAATAGGTCTTGAACCTAGGATTGGGAGGGAGCATACCTCCAAAACCTAAATGTTAAACCAACTGCGACACCTCTTGAGGACTTCATTTTTCTGTTTCTAATTATTCATTCTATTATTTTGCAATTTATTATATAGTTTTTTTTTCAAGATATGTGGTTGAATAAAAGCATTAAATATGTTGTTAGTCTTGTAATTTCCTCTAAATATTAAAACTTATCAAATATATGCTTCCACCTCAAACAATAACTAAAAAATTATGAGTTTTTTTTTTTTTTTTAAGACAATATTGATACGCTAACTAAGCATGGGTTAAGTGGATTTTCTTTACTTATTTAGGTAAAGATTCATTTTACTCCTAAAGTATGAAGCTTTATAAAGTTTCATTGCTAAACTTCTAATTTATCAATTGTAAACACTAACTTTTTGGGGATTTTATATGTATACCAAAAAAGGAAAAAAAAACAAAATAAATACATGATTATCACTTTTTAAAAATAATTACGTATATATTAAAAAATAGACTAATCTGTGTAAGATATTGTAACGCCCGCGGTTAGGAGAGATACATGAATAACCGAGTGCACATCGGAATCAGAGATCTAGGGTAGATATAGTGTCATGGTTAAGAAATGCTTAAAAGAATTAATTTGTACTACCTATACCACTAAGTTGCACATTCCTTTTCCGTGGCTTGATCGAAGAAACTTCACAGTTAAGTGGGACTCGTGATGGTATGTGAGGATAGTCTTCACTCTTACCACGTACAAATTTACCTACTACCAATTATTTTGAATTAAATAAATCAAAATTAATATTCTTCCACCCATAAATCGATGTCAAATGTGATCTTATAATTTCAAAAATTCTAAATTGACTACTTTATGACCAATCTTTTAAAGGGAGTATACTTCAATTGTCTACTTCATAATATATTATATTATAGATTTATTTGAAGAATATATCTAATTATTAATTTTGATTATTCCATTAAAATATGTATTTACCAAGAACGCGTGCATCGCACTTCCTACAGAGACCATCACAAGCAAACGCAATCTACCAATTAAACAGCGCCACATCAGAAGGATACATAGGGAACACGAGTATTTCGGAAAGAGCGACTACAGAAGATAAGTGCCCATGAATTAACGGACGAGAACCGAGAAACGGGGTGCTTAATAAGAAAACGATGAGGATTTGAGAATCTCAAGGGACGAGTATCGAAAAACCGTGTTTGTGGCTCTGCTCTCGCCGGGACGGAGGCGGCGACGGCGACGGTAGTTCATGACGATGGCGACGGAGGTGACGACCTTTTAGCCTGTTATTATTACTCTCTCTTCCTTCGAAAAGCCGTCTGCAACTTCCGAGGCATTGCTGCGTTTTCGATTTAACAAGTGGAATTCAAGGTGCAGAGAAAAGGCTAGTTCCTGTATTTTTCTCTAATTCGATCCATCGAAATCCTCCGAGTTCCTCAGAATCTCTTGAATATTTGTTTCTCTCGCGGTTTCTCCGCTGTTGTTCTTGTTCTTGCGGTACGTCTCTTCATCTGTTTGCCAATTTTGTGTATATTCGTCGATTTATTTTCGTTTTCGGTTTTGAAATGCATCGGAAACGTGAGGAACGCGATTCGAATGTTAGGTCTATACGTTCGTATCGTTTGATTAGTATTTCTGTTTGTTTTATGTGTACAATCTGTTTATTGCTAAATGTAAAATGCGTATTTGTCGCTGTTTTCCGTTGTGTTCGTTAGAGATTTGAATCGTTGGTATTTAATTTCAATAGTTTCTGTGCGTTTAGTGAATTGAATACTGCAATCGCTATGCCTTCGAGAGGCTTAATTCGCGAGGAAAGTGAAATACGAGAAAGCTGTGGGAATTTATCGAGAAAAGTGAGGGAGGGAGTTCAAATGCGTCATCTCGGAAAGTCGCATATCGTCCCTGAGGAGCCATCTTCATCTACGCTGATTCCGATTGAACAGAGCCGTTGGGCGAATTTGCCTCCAGAGCTTCTTTTGGACATAATTCAACGAGTGGAAGTGAGCGAAACCTCTTGGCCTTCTCGCCGAGACGTTGTTGCCTGTGCTTCAGTTTGCAGATCATGGCGGATGATCACAAAGGATCTTGTAAATACTCCTGAACAGTGTGGGTTGATCACTTTCCCAATTTCTTTGAAGCAGGTATTTCCAATTCATCCTTGGTCATTTTCAAGGCAGTTTTTGAGGTTTATTTTTTTTGGTTTTGATATCTTCTGGACCACTTGCGTGCACTTCTATTATTGTCTAGGGACATAACGTCTAACCCATCCCTAAATTAATTCTTAGATAGGTGACCACCATGAATTGAATCCATAACACTCAAGACTTTCTTGACCATTAGGTCACTTGATGATTAATTTTTGAGTTCCCATGGCCTTAAATCTGAATCTCTTTTTTGTTTTTTACTCAATTTATCAGCCAGGACCAAGAGACACTTCAACGCAGTGCTTCATCAAGAGAGAAAGGGCAACTTCAACGTTTCGTCTCTATCTTGGGCTAAGTCCTGGTAATTCTCTTTGTTCTTTTTCTATTAACTTTTTTGCCTCTCTAGGACAGTTCTTTTTTATTGAGATTGTGGATTACGCATCTTTTTAGTTCAATTTATCTATTGTAGAGAATAAAGCCTTTTATCTTTGTGATAATGAAGCTTCGTATCTAAGTGTTGTTAAATTTAAAAATGTGGCACACCTCCATCACTTTTTATCCATCCAAATCCTTTTTTCTTTTTGCCAGTACTTTTTCTTTTCATTTCTTTATTAATTTTTTTTTTTAAATCTTTTTAATGAAGCTTGTAGTTCTTAAGGAGATCAATGTTTGTAAAAATAATTTGAGGTCTCTGGTTCATCATAGGTTCAGAAGTAGGGTATTAGTAGATTAGATTTAGATTTTTTGAAAGTCACTACTAGTGTTTGAATGTAGGATCTAGGTCTATTTAGAATAAGGATTTACGCAATCTTTTCTAACATTTGCGGAACTATTGTAATTATTCAAAATAGTACTTCATTTCCAATAACACAACATAACTTTTCATTTCTAACGACTCAAAATAATTCCTCATTCTATAGCATTCAAAATAATTTCTTATTAAATTCTTAAATAAAATTAAAATTTAATGCATATGATTTTTTTATAATCTAGATATACATAACATTATAAAACTTTACCATAGGGGATTAAAAAAAATTTATTATAAACTTCATGATATTAATTAACGAATAAATGGAAGTCATGAGTTTAATCCTTACAAGTTATTATATAGAATACAAAAGTTTAAAAATTAGTCCCTATGATAAATTTGATATTTATATTTATGAAATTAGATTAATAATTTTTAACAATTTTAATACAAGCAAATACAAAAGGTAAACCTATTTTTTCTTTTCTTATCTTTTCAATTATTAAGTTTTTTAATTTTAAATATAATGAATAATGTATTATGCAATTATGACATGGATGGACAAGATAAAATACATCCTGATGAGAGTTATGATACTACCCCTTGCCATTTTTATAATTCCTTAGTACCGGACTATTTTAAATTGACAAAAAGTTTTATTTATAACAATTTTCTATTATATACATCTAAGGGTTTTTTTTTTTAATTTTAACGAATTTAATTTGAACTTTTAATTTACCAAGTTTTTATTTATAATGAGATGTTATTAAATTTAGTTTGGACTGATATATCTGTTTTTTTGTGTTTCATTTACAGCTCTATCCGGTAATGTAAGTAAACTGTTGTTAATTGCAAAAAGAATCCGACGTGCAATGAGTACCGAATTCATCGTATCATTAGTTCCAGATGATTTCTCTCGAGCAAGTAACAATTACATTGGAAAGATAAGGTAATATTGCCACACAGTTACGTTTGGCTGGTTTATCTTGCGGACAAACTGCAGCATGGTGGTTGTTTTGTTTTTAATTAATGAACTGAAAATTGATGATTGATGATCAGGTCAAATTTTTTGGGGACCAAGTTTTCAATTTATGACAGTCAGCCTCCACAGGACCCAAGATTACAAACCAGTAAACCAAAACGGAGAATCAACTTGAAACAAGTTTCTCCAAGTAAAACTCCAACCAACTATAAAGTCGCGGTCGTAGCTTACGAGCTCAATGTCCTTCGCACGAGAGGGCCGAGAAGAATGAAGTGCATCATGCCTTCAATACCAGTTGCAGCCATGGAGGAGGGTGGCACTGCCCCAACTCCAACAGAGTTCATAGACTGCATCAATGAACACCATACATCTACATCGGCTTGCAAAGGAAAGAAGCCGATAACCCACTCCCCCGAGCATCAGGAATCGATAGCTCCTTTGGTGTTGAAGAACAAAGCTCCAAGATGGCACGAGCAGCTGCAGTGTTGGTGCCTGAATTTCAAAGGGCGGGTCACAGTTGCGTCGGTGAAGAACTTCCAGTTGGTGGCTGCAGCAGAGACGAATCAAAATTTTTCTGAAGCTGAGCAAGAAAAAGTGATTCTCCAGTTTGGTAAGATTGGGAAGGATATTTTTACAATGGATTATCGCTATCCTCTCTCAGCTTTCCAAGCGTTTGCAATTTGCCTTAGTAGCTTTGATACCAAGCCAGCTTGTGAATGACTATTATTAGGCAGCAAAATTTTCCAATTGTATATTTTATTTTGGAAAGAAGCTTCGTTTAGATGTTGTAATCAATAATCAGACAACAATTAATCTGTTGTGACGATGGTGGGTAGTAAATCATGAAATCAACGTGCTACAAAATCTTTTATGATACGTATTAGATTAGTATGTGGTTCTATTACAAATTAATTGGTAATCAGTAGAGTAATCCACATTTTATCAATGCTAGTATTGTGATTCTCATTACGGCCCTTCAATATGGTGTTACTTCGAGCTAATCCATTGATTTGAATTCACTAATTTTAAGTTGGATCTGAGTTATACCTGCTTAGGTTGGATATGAATTTGTGAATTTGAATATTCACTTGGTTTGAATTATTACTTTCACTTGATTTATCTCACTTATAAATGTTTGGAGGTCAGTCATTTTTTTCAATTGTGAGGAGGTCTCCCTCAACAACTTGATTTGCCTTTAAATTTCCTTGCCCACTTGTTCAATTACATTCCATCCTTTAAATCTTGGAAAACATGGCTACAAGTTGCACATTAGAATCTCAATAAAAAGAATAGTCGATACCAGAACAATTGATTGCCTGGCTGATTATACCCTCAAATCCTGATTGAATGAAATGGAAATAAATGTTGATTAGAAAATAAATTAAAAGCCAGATGAGATACTATCCATAGCAGCTAAAGGGCTTCCTTCAAAAGTTTTTCTGTCAAAGCCTTCGGAAGTCCCATCACACTATCCATTGTTCCTACCTGCAAAGATCCAAAGTCCATACGTTAACTACCAAAACTTGAGAATGCTGAACATATTTGCGGATGTTCCAACCGATTGACTGGTCGCTTATGCACACCTCCACTAATCTCACCACCCAACCACTCAACTCTATTATAATTAGTTAATAGAAATATGCAAAATGTAGGATAATAAATCCTAAATAAGTATCAGCCATGTATGGAATCAATTCTCTTTTCTTTGTCTCAAGTCCTATCAACAACTTACCCAACTCATCATGGTTATATGTAAACTATATCGGGTTCTTGGACAAATGTGTTAATGACCCAAATTTGTAGGCATAAAGAAACTTGTGTGCATGTCATGTCCAAAACCTTTTTTATTTTAATTTAAATGAAAATATATAAAAAGAGAGGAAAAGTCACCAAATTAACCGGTATGGCCTGTTGTTTTTTTTTTTGTCACAATGATGTACATGCATACCACATACAGGTACACATCATGTTCATGAAATTCAAATCACTACGATCTATAGGATCTTTTGTTTTTTTTGAAACGTCTATAGGAAATATTTAAACCCAAGGATCAGATGGAAACCAATGATGCTAGTAAATGAATTCAAGTAGCAGCTGAGGAAGATACGTAGGTGGATGCTTCTTCCAAAATTATGGGTTCCATTCCATATATGAATAAAAACTTCAGGTCATTATTAGAAAAGGAGAAAGTGAAACTAACCACTTCTTTCACATAAGGTAAAATCAAAGGATGCTCGATTATCAGCCCTCCAGCAACATACAACACAATCCCCTCCTCGACCTGAAATGTAAAGATATAAATAATCAAGAGGTTAAAAGGTACAACATTTCGTCTTCCTAATGAAATGCAACCAAAAACAGTTATAAAGTGAAAATTTCTACCAGCTTGTCAATGACTTCATCAGGTATTTCATGGAAATAGATCTGCAAGATAAGCTCGTGTTAATATCGAATAGCATAAGAAAACAAAGAAGCATGTGGTGTAAAACAGAACCAAAATCTTCAAGAAGTCAGCTACCAGTTGCAAGAATCAGAAAATCAAATATTGGATGGTACTAATTCAAGGAAAACATCAAGAAAAACACAAGCTAGAAAATGATAAATATAAAGATCATAAACTGAAAACAAATATATACACATATACCTCTACTCGATCCCATTCTCCTTTCCTAAATCCTGTTTTAAGGTTTGTAACATGAACAGATCCAAGTGTGGCAGCATGTCCTCCTGAATAATCTGCAAAATATTTTTTTATTGAACAAAAACATTCAAGAAATAGTAAAGAAAATAGAAACGTATTACTACTATATGAACAAACCTTTCAAAAATTGTCGTGCTTCCTCCTTGCTGGCTGGTTTTTCTCTGACGACACCTTCATAGATCACCACCTCCACATGGATTACATTCAATAGAAGTAAGATAGAATGTCTAAGAGGAACTTCGCAAAAAGAACAAGAATGTGTCTTATGGCATATGTTATCACGAAAAGACCATTTATGTTTTAAGGATGCAGTACGCAATGGATCTAAGAATAAAAAGATAACAAGTGAAATTCTAATCTTCTTATCTTTAGGCAGTCAGGTAGAGTAAAAAAAATTTATATGAAGTCCAAGTACAAGTTGAAAATTAAGAAATTGCTTAAAACATATAAAACCGAACCGATGTCAAAGAACTTGATATTATATATACATGGTCAGAAGTAATGAATAGTGTAGGTTCTATGTCCTTTGTAAAAATCATCGATGAGAAGTCTTCCTATGATGGCTTCTGCCTGATAATAAATATCCATCAGCTAAGAAAATAGCCAAAGCCACCTAATAGTACTACCACACCAAACCTAATACTAAAATTGCAAAAGTGGAAGAAGTTGTGATAGGAAATGATTGTCAATTCAGGCTACAAAGAGGCACAAAAATGTTGCCGGCTGATAAAGATTAGTTCCGAGGAAACAAGTCCTAGTCCTATCTTAAAATGGACCGTCGTGTGTCTGAGTGATCGTGACTGTATCCTCAATTCATAAATGGTCCCATGTAATACAAGCTATCGACATCATATTATTCTGTTGAGAGAATAACGACTAACACTAACATAGAAAAACATACTGTGTCAGCAGCAATCAAAATTGTTGGTTCTGCTCCATTTTCATGTGTGTGAATTTTTTGTAAGTTTGATATGATGGCATCAGCCTGACATGAAACTCATACCCAATTAATACAAGATCCTTGAGAAAAAAAAAATGTCGCATGCTAATTTAAGTTATACATAGAGATTTTAATTGGAAAATAGAAAACGCGAACAATTCCAAAAGAGAACATATGTACATTTGAAGAGTTCGTCCAATCTTTCATTTTTGTACTCTATTTGTTCTTCGCGTTAAAGCATAATATTGCAATCATTGTATCCATAATCTTCTTTTGGAGGGTTTGGGTCACTTTACACGAACTTCAACTATTCTTTAAGTGACTACTTGACCACATTGCATTTGTTTGTCAAAAAAAATCGTGAAAACACTAATTTTTAGGAAGGTAGTGACCCTACATTAAACCAAAAATTAAAGTTTCAAAACTCTTATTTGAATATTAGGTCAATCCATATAACTAATTTTCAGTCACAGAATATGGTGTAGCACAAATGAATTGTAAGCTGATACCTAACCTTTGCTTCTGCAAGAGCCACAACCAAATCTTCCGGCTTTTCTTTGCGTATGGCTTTCTCATCAATATCTGCAGACTTCATTTTGAGAGAGACAATAGGTAAATCTGAAAAATGAGAGACAATAAGTACATCTAGGTAGAGAATAGAATACCATAATGGTGAATTCATAGCCCATCTCAGATAATATTTTCCTACGCGCCACTGAAGAAGATCCCAAAATTAACTGCGAAACAGCACATAAAAACATTAATACAACTGACAAACGCCACACAACAGTGGTTAAGAACGTTTATAAACAGAGCATAGTTTAGTACAGTAACCCACGACATTGATCGACGACAGTTCTCAATGTTGTTTAAGGCTGTTATGGCTCATTGTCAGAGGTTTTATATAAAATGGAGATAAATTTCAATTGACATGTAGATATTTTTATTGATGAAAAGAATGCACGTCCATACAAAGAAATTATCTTATTTTGCTTCCAAAATCTGATGGAGACCTCAACTAAATGTCGAAAAATCAGTAAGCATCAGAAATTAAAAATAAAATAAGTTTTTTTTTTGATAATAGGAAATCCAAGATTCACTCCACCATATCCGAGGTAATCACGCATGTCCCTAGGTCATGCACAACAGGAGACATCAAAGGAAAGGAGATACGGGAGGTATTTACAAATTAATGTCATGGATGGGTCTCGAACGTAAAATCTTGAAAGAAGCACAGCTTCAAAACTCAAATCTTAACGATTGCCCCACCCTTAGGGAAAGAAATAAGTATAATACTATCAACGATTAAGTGCTAAATAATTAGTTAGTAATAAGAACAGTTCTTAAATACTTGTTACAATGCTGAGATATTTTATAAAGATCCGCAACATTTCCAAAGTGATGGAACGACATTAATATTGGACATTCACAAAACCCAAACAGAAACTTCCATCAGTCTGGATTATACAATTGCAACACAATATTTTGTCTTCAACTATTGTAATCAGTATTTTTTTTCATCTGTGATTTTCCAAATCAGCTTGCACGCATTTTGACTATTATCACTCGACATACCATCTTATCCTATAACGTTTGGAATGAACTCATCAGCTATTAGTTCTCTCAAGCTCCTCTCAACTATTATTACGCGACATATTGTCTGATCCTATAATATTTGGATTGAACTCATCACTTCTTAGTTCTTCCAAGCTCCTCACCACTTGGTCACTGTATAATGGTTAACTCATCACCTTTTGGTTCCATCAAGTCCCTCTTGACCACTTACCCATTTCATGATGCTTGTAATCAGTAAAAATACTAAGCAAGCGACTAGCTGCATCTTCTACCGATGATCTTGTCAAAACCAGGAATCTCAATGAAGTTGACGATTGTAAACATGTCGGCAATGACAGCTGGAAATTAAAATGCATTAGAGAACACTAAAAACTTCAGTGATGTCCCCCACTGTGGAAGTAATTGTAAATTTACAACAACAAAAAAAAAAACAATAAGACTCTAGTCAACGTGGAACACTATAAAACAATCAATATCTAATTCAAACAAACACCACTTCTTCTGAAAGGTAAGTAAATATCAGCTACATATCCATGTTCGCAGCCGACAACGATTGAAAGAAAACAGACACGAAGAATCTTGCCATGTACAAGCCAAGAATCGAAGAACCGTTTGACAAAGAATTCCTGGACCTTAACAAAACGTGGAGATGATAGATTTATCTTTGATAGAATGAGCGCGTCCAGAGATTTCAGATTCATATAGCCGGAAAAGGAAGCAGTACCTTGAACGTAGAGGAATTAGCTTCCATAACTTTCTTCTCCGCCGATCAGATTGAAAGTTCAAGCTCGTAACTGGTGAATGGCGCAATCACTCCGAGTCGATGAACCGGCGTCTCTAGCTGGTCAGCTCTACTACCTTCTCTAGGCGGGGAAGACCAGTGTGGCTTTTCACTGGCTTTTTCGTAATCGGGCGTCAATGCTGAATATCTCATTAATTGGGCTCTTTCCTATTCGGCCCAAGTAATGGGATATTTAAATTTTATTTTGCAAAACTTATCCAACTAATCAAATTAAAAAAAAATAGGTATAAATATCGTCATTAAAAAAAAAAACAATTTAATCGCCTTATTAATAAATATTCTCACAACTTTTTTATTATAAATTTAGTCACAATATTGAGAATTTTGAATATGAATCATCCCTATAATTTGAATAGTTAACGTAGAACTAGTTCTCAAATCAACTTAAATAGAAATTTAGTTCTTTCTTCTTCATCATTCCTATTTGTTTGTTTTTTAATCTTATTTGATTTTTAAATTCATAATAGATCAGTTAAGATGTCTTAATAATCATGTTTCAAAATAATTGATGGGCTTTTTTTTCTTTTTGAAATTTGTCGAAATAGATCATTTAAGATATATTACAAATTTATGTTTTTTTTTTAATAACAAAACTATTTTTTCTTAAAAAATCTCGTAAATCATATATATATATGAAATGACAATAGTGCTCTCAATTATAAACCGTCCAGGTTATCATCGTCGGGATGGCTAGCTTTGGCTACTCATAGTAATAAGTTAAGTACATAAATGACTCTTGTATGGATATTAAGTATTTATTGAATATAAAACAATATAACATAAGAGCTCATAGAAGATGAAGAACTAGATATTACAATAAAGATGCTGAAGAAAACTAGCTACATTTGGCCTTCATGTTTCACTAAAATTTGGTGTTTCAACATTGCAAGTTTCAAGTTCAAAAGGTTAATCATACTTCAGTGCAACCGTAGACTCCTCATCCTGCATTAATCACAATAAAATTTTGTTAATTTTTTTTTGAGATAGATATTTCACAATATATCTGGGTTACCATACCCGTCCTAGGTCCAGACACTGGAATACAATAAAGAAATAGAGACTACAAACTATTGTCACAAATAAGTTTAGAACCTAGAATCTCTAGGGAGCACAGCTCTCAAATCCAAGTATTCGACTCAAGTCTTGAGCATATCATCCTACAATTATTCATACTACTTTAATATCAAATTGCTCACACGTTTAATGTTAATTTGCCAGTTGAGGTGACAACCCCGTTTGTATTTTATTTATATTTTTAATCTAAAAAAGTACAAACTAGTTTACTTTCAATTTCTTAATTAATTTATTATAAAAAATCTTAATTAATTTACTCTAAAAAAATCTTAATTAATGTACCTTGAAATCAACTACATTTGAGAAACAAGAACAAAAAATGGAGTGGCAAACTACCAGTTTTGTGTTTTATAAACTAAAAAACAAACAAACGAATTTATCCAAATCCAAAATAAAATAAAATAAGAGGCGTTGATAAATGTAATTACCGTTGTTCTTCATCAACAAAGCAAAATCCTCTGCCCGGCGGTCCGGTTTTTCTGTAATTGGGGAAAGGAACTTGACCGGTTTCGATCATGTTGACGTCATCAACGAGCCTCTCGTAGTGGCGTTTAACTTCCTCCGGCGTCTTCCCGCCGACGGCTCTGGCGAGGTTGTGCCACCGCTCCGGCGTGTCCTTGTCGTAAACCGCTAAAGCATTTTCGAACACTTTGTTCTGCTTGGCCGTCCAGTTGGATCCAGAGCCCATTGTCGTAATTTCAGTTTCAGTTTCAGTTTCAAATCAGTAAGCTGTTTTTTTTTGTTCTTTTAATGGCAGAATTGGCTGCCATTTCTGGCGCTTAAATACTTGCCAAACAGAGAGGGAATTCTGGGCAAGTGGCTTCGGCGTTTTCTTTTTGCCTTTTAGCTGTTGCTTTCCACGGAAAACACGCTCTGATTTTTTTTTTTTTTTTAAATCAATTAAAATGATAACCATATTGCTTTATTGTTTCATGTTTTTTTTATTTTTTTTAATTATATTTGTTTTCTTCCCTTTTTCACGCTGAATTCGGAAATATATTAAAGTGAGTTTCTTTTTCATATGCATTCAAAAAAAAAAAAAAAAAAAAAAATCTTTTTCATATTCAACATTTGGCTTGATTTTTAAAAGTAGGTAATAATAGGAGTGTGTAAATTGATATTTATCAGCATAATTTTTAAAAGTGTTCTTTCCTAATTTAACTTTATTTTCCCTCTATTTTCCACAAATATTTTAGTGAGGAATTTGCCTGATGGATTGCAAATGTAAATATATAATAAATTTGACTCTTTACAAAAGTATAAGAACTTTGGATTTTGGGGTTTCATGCCCGAAAATGAGAGGAGAGGAAGTGGAAGAAGAAGAAGAAATTCAGTAATTTAGAATATAAAGTACTTGTTCGACAATTAATATTTTAAAAAGAAAAGTTGCAAATCTTCATTAGAATTTGTGTTTTATAAAAAAATATATTTATTTAAGATGAAAAATTATATAAAGTTTTATTTGAGATTGGATGGAATGTTGGAGAGAAGTTGAGAAAAAATTAAAAGAAATTGTGATGTATTAAAAACAAACAAAGAGTTTATCACATCTTCCTTCTCTCCTCCAAATACAATCGTCCAATGAAAGTTTAAACAATGCTATAAATTTTATCAAATATAATTTGGCTAATAAATTTGAGAACTATGAATCTAAGTTCAAAAGAAGTATATAAACCAACTCAGTATACTAAATAAGAGGAATCTTAAAATACTAAGTCAAAAAAAAAATAATAATAATTAAAAGACCAAACCTTTTCAAATGTCCAATGAAACATAGAATTAAAGTTTAAATATCTAATAAATATGATTTTTGTTAAACCTCAATTAAATACTAATTAATTGAAAATTATGGACGCATATTTGATAAAATATTTCCCACATCCATTAAGTTCAAAATATAATTACATATTTAGATGTACACATGTTCTCCACTCTGGAATTAATGGTAACTTCGTCGGAAGCAAGTCTTAGAAATCTTTAACTTGAAGAGAAATAAAACACCACCTTCATGCCTACAAAGCTTATAAGAGAGAATTAGTTCAAATCCCTATGTTTTTTTTTATTATTATTATTTTTTTAGCTCACTCACGCTTTCTGTATTAGCAGACAAATAAATAACAACCATAAAAAAAAAAAAAAAAACTTTATATATATATATATATATATAAAAAAAAAAGTTAAATGGAAAATTTTGTTATATCTCATCAACAATTCTATTAGGGTGTGTTTGTATATGACGTGTTGAGATGGGAACGGATGAAATGAATTGAGATAGGAAAAGATGTGTTAAGAAGTTGGTGTTTGAGATAGTGAATTGAGATAAAAAGTGTGAGTAAGTTGGTGTTGGAGGTGATGAATTGGGATGAGATAAAAAGTTAATTGATGGAATGTGATGAGATGAAATTGTTTTTCAATAAAGAAAATAAAATCATTAATATAATATTTTTAATTGAATATTTTATCATTTTTTTAATTGAATATTTCATGAAATAACATTTTCAAGTTTTAAAAAAATAATAACACTTTCAAGTTTCGTTTCTTATTTTATTAAAAACAATTTTTTTCTGTATTTACAAAATAACATATTTAAAGTTTATTTATATTTTATTATTATTTATGAAATTTAAAATTTATTACCGATCAAAACAATTACAAATATTATTAAAATACGTGATATAAAAATGATTTTTTTTAATTCATTAACTATAGTTCGAAAATAAATATGAAAATAGAAGAAACATATTTTTTTTGACTATCAAATGAAGTAAAATAATTGATAATTAAACAAACAATAATAAAAAAGATCAAATACATATTTAGGATAAGACATGTATATAAAATAATTACAAATATTATTTATATAACAAGATATATTGTAAAAAAACACATGATAAATATTGAAAATAAATAAATACACATAAATATAAGATACACAATCTATAAATAAATCAGTTGGTTAACGAAATTTCATTCATTTTGAAAGTCCACACCCTCGTGACACAAAGAATTAAATTTGAAAGAAACATTGGTTCCATCATGTTGACTTTTCACTTGACATTATAACGTATTGATAAAAAAAAAAAAAAAAAAAAGAAGACAATTTCAGATAATAATCTTCAGTTTGCTATGATATTGTCACATATAAATATATTGCGATGACTTGAATTTAATTTCACTTGAAAACTGTATATCAATAAAAATATTTGTCATCACTCATATATTTATAATTTTCCTCTCATATATTTATAATTTTCCTCTCATCTAACTAATATGAAACAACTTGCCTCAAGAATTATTATTATTTATTTATTTATTTATTTTGAATTGAGGAGTTTTTATAGGGTTGAAAATTGTGATAATAGCTAGAGGTTTCTTTTTAGTTG
>JBBMEG010000018.1:3477914-3490683 GCA_037832605.1 Cyclanthera cordifolia
GTAGATTTATAAAAATATTTTCCATTATTTGAATTGAGCAGTATAATTGGTAAATGACGACAATGAAAAGGGGTGAAGAAAATGTAGAAAGTGTGGGCCAAGGGGAAAGGAAACAATGGGCCGGGCCCAATTAAAATAGTAAAAGAAGAAGAAAGATAGAAGAGGTAAAGCCGAAGGTTGGAAGAAGACAAGAGAGCGGGGTTGTGCAACGAACTAAACTGTCGCAAAATGCAAAAAGTATCAGCCGACAACATAACAAACACCCAGCCCCCACCATTTAACAACCTTACCTACTTTGCTTTTCTCGTAATTTCCATAACTTATCTTACAAAATTTTTAATTATTTTTTAAAATTTTTTATTTTATTTTAATTTTAACCTAGAATCATCTATGCCCTTAATTTTAATTATAAGGAGTACGGGTGTATATGAGTTAGGTTGGTTCGAGTTGATGGAAATTTTTTGACAAACCTAAAATTTTGGGTTGATCGATTTTTCAACCTAAATTCAACTCATTTTTGGATATGACCCAATCCAACTCAACCCGGATATAACCCAATCCAACTCAATTTACTAACCTATATCATCTTAGCTTAAGCAACAAACGCATATATTTTTGGGTTAAATTGATGGTGTGAATGGGTCGTTTTCGTTTTAAATTCAAATAAAAAATCTACATGAAAATATTAGTTAATAATTCAACTTCAATTTATAATGTTACAAAGATTATGTAAAATTTTTTTAGAGAAGAATTAATAATAAATTTAGGTTAGCTCGGGTTAACCCAAATTAATTTTAGGTCAACCAAAGAACCAACTCCAATTCATAATTTTTCATTTATTTGGACCTAATCCAGCGTCCCAACCTAAATATGTTGATAACCCAACTCAACCTGTCAAATTGGATTGGGTTGGTTCGAGTTATTCAAGTTGTCCGATTCTTTGAACACCACTAATAATGAGTGATTGGATTTTGGAGTTGATTAGAGAAAGAAAATATAGTAATTTAGAGATATAAGTATTTGTTTGAAGATTGATATTTTAGAAAGAGATTGAATTTTATTTGTTTGAATTTGTGATTAGGAGAGAGATAAAGTTTAATATAAATGCTCAGAAGAGGTTGAGAACGATTTGGAGATGATGTACTAAAAATAAAGAAGATCAACAAGTCAACGACCAACAAGTCAACGATATTCGAAGGTCAAGCGATTTCATAAACAAAGTTGCTCAAACATAGAGAACACACATCTATATTTTTCAAATGAATCATCAATCATTAAAGAAGATCAACAAGTCAACGACCGATCTAAATATCAACAAGTCAGAGAGCGATTATTAAAGAAGATCAATAAGTTAACGGTCGATCTACTGATCATGATGCAAGTTAAAATAAAAAAACAGCTTAAATCGCTCAAACCAACCGAAACCAACATCCGTTTAGGCAAACCCGATTTTTTTGGGTGTTTTTTATTTTAAAATATGAAAAAAAACTGAATAAATTGGGTCGGTTTCGATTTTCAATAAATTGTCATACAAAATTACATAACTCAAATAAGCAAATCTAAACAAAAATTTTACTCTACTTCAAAACACAATCTCATACACAGAGATGACTATGTTCATGAATTTGATTATTATTAAATAATTTGCATGCAAAATATGTGTATTTTTTAATAGAGAAAAAGAGTATTTATTGTTCAATCATTAGACAAATTATGATATAAGATCACTGTTGTATAATTTAAAAAAAATAAGGTCTGTAAAGTTGTATATTTATGTCACACTTCCAAAATTATGGAAAGACTTAAATTTGATGCAATCTATTTAAAATAATGTATTTTGTTGAAAGAAAATGGTACAATTTGAAGATGTGTACTAATGCCATTTTTATAGGTTTTGGTCACATGAGAACATTATTGTATTAACTTTTAATTATACAAAAAAAAAAAAGAAAAAAGAAAAAAAAAAGATTATAGAGCTTCTCGTGGGAATTATACGACCATGCTATTCAAGATTTAAGGAAAGCTCTTGAAGATGAAGTTGCATTAAATAAAGTGTAGATGTATTCAAGGAAGTCGATTATCAATCAAAGCTTCATTTAAAACAAGTATAACTTCGTTTAGGGATCAAAGACTTTAAAATAATGAAAGACAAGCTTTATTTAATATTGAAGGATTAAAAATGATTATAAATCAAGTCAAGAGACTTTAATTTAATCACGTTTTTATGGCTTATTTCATTGTAATTTATATTATAACATTTCATTTTTATTGTTTAGGTGGTCATTAATTTGAATGTCACAACTCTTGAAGTACCTCGTGAATGGTCTGGAGTTTCATTTTGAAGCTGTATAAAGTCATGTATGTTGTATTTTGAAGAAGAGATTTGAAAAATGTAGTGAAAAGAGCTATCGTGCTTTCTTATAGTTTAGAGTTATGTTTCTTTGCAATTCTATGCGATTAGATACTTTCATGCTTAGAATCATTTAAGCTTGACTTGATCAGTCTTGCTTGTGGAGTGATTCGAATCTTCGTCTTGAGATATTTAATCGATAAACTAATTAATTTGATTTAGATTCAATACCAATTGTTTTTTAACATTTTGAAATTAGAACTTATTGTATCTTTGATTTTCAAAAATCTTTAATTTGGAGTTTTAAAAGTCTTGTTCTAAGTTGTTAAGATCCAATTCCATGAATTTTTTTTTTTCAACTTCATTACAAAATAGGTTACAACCTTGGTGTAAATAAATAATGTGAATGAATATATATGGATACAACATGATTGATTTGATTTTAGTAGGTCTCATTAATTTGTTCATGTATGTGTTATTATTTCTACCTACCTATTTAATGAAAATCCAACCATCATGTTCTAATGATTGTATTTTGGAAGTATAAATATTTAAATATTATTATATTATTTGTTATAATATTAAAACAGAGGGAAAAATTAACAAAAACATAAAGGTTTGTTATTAGTACATCACAATCTATCCCGACTCTTCTTTCTTTCTTCAATTTTTCTCTAACATTCTATCAAACCTCAAATCAAAATTTGTATCAAATTTTATCTAAAATAAACATCTTCTCCCTTAAACTTAATCAAAAAAAAAAAAAAAAAAAAATCCACCATTTTCTCTCTAAAACATCAATTCCTAAACAAATATTTCACATCCCTACACAGAGAAACAATTCCTACACAGAGAAACTAACAAAAACATCAAAGTGTTTTTGGAGCAAATAGAATGCGAATGATTGTGGGAAGAATGAAAAGGGAATGCGAATGATTGTGAGAGGAATGAAAAAGGTATGATTAATTGTGTTTGTAGTTAAGAAAATGATTATGGAGAGAATGATTAATTGTGTTTGGATGAAGAGAATGATAATGAGAAAAATAAAATAATGGATATGATCGATGTGAGTGAAAAATAGTTATGACAATAACAAAAAATTGTTATGAGAAGAATAAAAAGTACTCACGAGCAGAATAAAAATGTAATTTTTGAGAAATACGAGTATAGTTAGTATGATGACCCAAACAACTATAACCATTCTCCTCCCTATCCTCCCTTTTATCGATGGTAGCCCAAACATCCAAAAGACTAAAAAAATAGAATTAAAATTTTTTTTCCTTTAAATATATATATATATATATATATATAAAAATAAGAAATAGCATCTAAATCTAAAAAAATAAAAATAAGAATAAAGATAGAGATGAGGAATAATTGAAAGAGGCATTTAGAAAAAGGGGTTAACTAAATGAGAATGGAAGGTGTGAGGGAAAATTGAGGTCAAATCAAAAAGGAGAAGACAGAAGGAAAATGCCTGCTTCCTTGTTGGCAGATTGTGAGTTGGCTTTGCCTGCTTCCAACTTTCCAATCCACCCCACTGCCCCTTCGCACACACCGTGGCCAAGATTTGATTTTGTCACCCCCATTTCTCTTCAATAATTATTTATTTTAAATATCATCATATAACTGCTATTAATTTTTTTAATTCATGTTATTCAAAGTTGATTTGATTAGAAAATTGGAAGTGTTCTTAAAATTGAGATATTTATATTCTCAATTATTCAATTAATGCACTATCGACAAAATCGTAACGCTGAAATTTATGATTCGAACTCAACATCGGTTAAGATACAACCGTGTTACTTTTCTTCAATTGTTGATAAGAGTAAATGTTGTCTTAACATACTAATACAAATTTTTTTTTTTCAAAATATTTTGTGTTTACTCACACGTTTTGTAAGAATTCATTTAACGTAGAATTGGTTTAAGTTAAAGGTAGTTTAATCTTAAAGTTCGTACGACTAAACTATCAAAGATGGTGCATTTTGATGATATAGATAGTACATATGAATTCTATTAGTCTTTTTGGTTAAAATATGATTTTGGTCCCTAGACTATAGTTTATTTCATTTTGGTCCTTTGACTTTTAAATGTACAATTTTAGTTCCTAGACTATGAATTTTGTTATATTTTAGTCCACAGACTTTTAAATGTTTAATTTTAGTTCCTACACTTACAAAAAAAAAAGTTAAAGATTATTATTATTTTTTTATTATTACTTATAACTAATTAGAGAGACTATTTTTTAACCTTTTTTTTTTTTTTTGTAAGTGTAGGATTAAAATTAAACATTTAAAAGTTTAAAGATTAAAATAAAATTCATAGTCTAACGAACATTAAAATAGTCTTTTTCTTTAACCAAATGATTAGTTTTAACTCTCGCTTTTTAAATCAAAATCAACTTCTTTATCTATGTTTGATCATAAATGTCATAAACTATTTTAAAATAATGGTAATTATCATTATATTATGATAGTTGAAAACAATAATTGTCAGTGTCAGGGAGAATGTATGCGAGCATGACATTCATTTCTTAACGATCTTTCTTATTCCAACGATGTATATGGTTCATTCATGTATCTCTTTTAATTTAAACGTCATACAGATAGTAAATATTACTTCATTAACGTATGAACAATTAGCGTCTTCAACGGATGTCAGAGTTGGTCAAAGACTTGAACTTTGAAGGTATGTTCTCCTTTAGGTCTCCAGTCTCCTCTTGTGTCTTAACTCCTTCGATGTATTTTAATAACACCGTCTAAAGACAGATCAGTGGTGTCCCCAAATTTAAAAGAACAAAACTCCAAATTATCGAATTATATGTATAAATAATAACCATTTTTTAAGTTTTATCCAACAATAAATTCTAAATTTTGTTGATAAATTATAATATTTTTCTCATCAAACTAGAGCTATATTTAGTTAATTTCACCTTTTTTTTTTTTATGTGACCTATCACATTTTAATGTGTAAAATTATTAGTTACATTGTTTCTAGTCTTCTCTAATGATTTGTCTCACAAACTCCTTTCAAAATCATAGATATTTCTTCTTATTTTCTTGTGTGTTTCACTTGGAATCATGTGTTTGGTTTATTTCATTTCTTCTAAAGCCCTACACGCTTTGGAGACACCCACCAAACCCTCCACCTGAAATATGGCTTCTTTTCCTCAACCCTTCTTTATAAGCTTCTTCATACCCCCTTTTTTTTTTTCTTACCCATTTCTTATTCTATAATTAACTTGTCACACCCAATCAATCATGAGCACTAAAGATGTCCACGGGACAGGACGGGATGGTTTTGGCGTCTCATCTCCACTACTCATTTTAGTCTTTATCTCTGCAAAATTCACCATTAAATTTTGTGGGAACGATACTGAAAATTTTCTATGGCGTGTAACAAGACTAGGCTTTTGTTTGCCAAGAGCCGTAGTATAGGATATGAAAGAAGTGAATTCTCTAGTTTCTCTTGTTGTTTGAGCTGTATGAGATGAAATTCTCATATGAGTTGAATTTTTTTCTTATTACCAAATCTTTACCAGTTTTCTCAATCTTAAATCAATTCCCTAAATTTTTAGGACAATGTTTTCAATAGTTAGATAAATTTTTATTAATTTCAATTAAATAGTTAATTAGGTAAGAAAAATGTTCATAAAAAAAAAAATCAAAAAAATTTACAAATATAAATGCATTAAAAAAAGTAATATACAATAATATGATATATAAACAGGAAACGGGGACAAGAATGTGGGGATGGGAACACGAGGAATTTTCCATCCCCACTCACTCTTCCATTCTTCGCCTTATCGAGGATCCACCGTCCTACTAAAGACGGGTCCCTACAAGAATGTGAAAATGAATCTCTAATTTGTACCCACCCAACTTATATTTAATCTATTTATAAGTTCACAACAATAACAATAGTTCAACGAAATCGTTGTAGGCTCATCATAAATTCCATCTCTACCCGACAATTTTGATATTTTTGATAAAAAAATAAAAGAAAAAGTACTCTTTCATTCGAGTACTTTCTTTTTCAATTAAAAAGATCAACTAATTTTTCAAGTAAAAAAAAAAAAAAAAAACAACATAAAATCTAGTTGTACAATCTAATAATCTAATCCCAAATATAGTGTGTGTGTTTTCAATTTCTCCTAAACCAATTTATTATTCTCTTCCATCCTAATCTTTTGATTTTATAAGTTTTATTTTCGTTATATTTCCTCTTAAAAAAAAAAAAAAAAGCAAAGAAATCGACATGTCGATTAGATAACAATAAGTTGAGAGTTTAAAATTTCATCTAAGTGAAAAAAATATATTAGTAAACTAGTTTTTTAATTAATTTAATTGTAGTTTTATGTGAAATTAATTTTTAAATATATTATTTATTTTAAGAAAATTATTCAACCTACCCATGTATTTTTTCTTTTATTTTTTATTTTTATTGCATAAAAAAAATCATTAAATATTAGGTTAGAGTAGTTAGGGGTGTTTGTTTGGAAAATTGTGAAATATTTATTTTGAGTGTTTAGAAATGAGAAGTTATTTTGAGTGATTATAAAGAAGAAATTGTAATAATAACTCGTTTGTATAAGTTTTTAAATAGTTGTTATAAAAGTTCGTTTATAAAATATACATAAAAACACAAAACAAACAGTCCTTGGTTTTTCCTTTAAGTCATGATAGTCATAACATGGTTCAATTTTTCAAGTTTAATGACTCATTTATTTGAGAGCAGTTCTACCCAATATTCATTCGGTAATAGATTTGTGGTCATTTCCCCTAATTTGTACTAAAAAAATGTCATTTTTCAAATTTCGAACTTATAAGAACATGTTTGAAAGAAAAAAAAAAAATTGATTTGATAAAAGTTAGTGAACCTAACAATGAGAAGAGATCTCTTAGCTTCGTTTCTATTCCCGGCCCTTCCTACCCACCAAATATAACGTAAATACTTCAATATTATTCTGGATAATTTAACTCTATATATATATATATATATATAACTACATCTCTTTCTCTTCCTTCAAAAGCCGTTTGCAACTTCCCAGACATCGTTGCCTCTTAGATTTAAAAGGGGATTTCAAGGTGGAGGGAAAAAAAAATAGGTTAGTTGCTCTATTTCCACTAAATCAGATCCATCAAATTCCTCCGGTTTCTCTCCGCTGCTGTTTTCATTTTTGCGGTACGTCAATTTTGTTTCGATTTCGTAATGCATTGGAAATATGACTAACGCGATTGAAATTTTCGGTTTCTACTGTCGTATCTCTTGATTAGTGTTTGTTTTACGTGTTTAATCTGCTATCTCAACGAACCAACTCATCTTGAATTTGTGATTTGAACGTTGAATCATACTATTCTGCTTTTTGTTGCTAGATTCTTCAATTTTGAGTTCTGAATCGGTGTTTGTTCTTAATTTCAATCGTTTCTGTGTTTAGTGAATTGATTACTGCTATCACGATGCCTCTGAGAGGCATAATTTGTGAGCAGAGTGAAATACGAGAAGGAAGTGAGAATTCATCGAGAAAAGTGAGGGACGGAGTTCAAATGCGGCATCTAGGGAAGTCGCATATTGTACCTGAGCAGCCTTCTTCTTCGTCTTTTCCGGTTCCGATTGAGCAGAGCCGTTGGGCGAATTTGCCTCCGGAGCTTCTTTTAGACCTAATTCAACGAGTGGAAGCGAGTGAAACATCTTGGCCTTCTCGCCGGGATGTTATTGCCTGTGCTTCAGTTTGCAGGTCATGGCGGATGGTTACAAAGGAAGTTGTGAGAACTCCTGAACAGTGTGGCTGGATTACGTTTCCAATTTCTCTGAAGCAGGTATTTCCAATTCATTCGTATTTGAGTTCCTTAACATCTAGGGCTTTAAATTTGAATCTCTTGTTTTTTTTTTTGACCTAATTAATAGCCGGGACCAAGAGACACCTCAATCCAGTGCTTCATTAAAAGAGAAAGAGCAACTTCAACGTTTCGGCTTTATCTCGGGCTAAGCCCTGGTAATTTCTTTTTTCTTCTTCTATCAACTATTTTTGCTTCTCTATGACCGTTCTTTTCTATTGATATTGTGGATTACGCATCCTTTTGGTGAAATTTATCTATGTAGAGAAGTGAATAACGCTTTCTTATCCTTGTAATACTGAAGCTTCGTATCCAAGTGTGTTGAATTTCATAATTTTCAACTACTCCATCACTTTTCTTCATATCCAAAGCCCTTTTTCTTAATGAAATAAGTTTTGAAGAATGTTCTGGAGCAGAAGTCAGTACTTTCTATCATAGTTCAAGGAGACCAATGTTTGTTAAAATGATTTGGAGTCTTTTGTTCATGGCTTTAGTTTGTATCATGATTGGTTCCGAAGTGTGGCTTAAGTAGATTTAGATTTTTGAAACCCACCTCTCAACGAACTCCAAACACTCCTTACTTGTGAGCTTAAAATTTGAAGAGATGTCTATCAAGTGAAATTCTATTTTAAATAACTCAAACAATCTTGCTCTATTACCATTTTGATCTACCCAAAAGTTTAGGTGGATGAGTTGGAATCAATTCAATTATCACCCAACAGAAACTTTCAAAACTTCCCCTAAATTTTTGATAACAGTTATTTTGTGAACGTTATTCTGTTTTTCTCACAAACTTCTTTACTAATTTTAATCTTATTTGTATTTTTAGTTAAAATTTTTAAAAATAAGTTCTTAATTTTTTTTTGTTTAAGTTTGAATTCATAACTTTTTGGTCAAAGAGATAAGGTTGAGCTAATTTTCAAAACTTGGTATGGATTAAAACATATAGGAAGTATATAATAAAACATAGAATTCGACAAACAACGACTATCTATAAGCTTAATTAAATGAAAAAAAAACGTAATGCTCACACGCAAAAGTTATTCACTTTTTTGTTTTGTTTTATTTTATTTTATTTTTTGCCTCTTCATGATACATAAGTATATAGATTTAATCAGATTTTCTGTATTTCAATCACAGCCCTGTCCGGTAATCTAAGTAAACTTTTGCTAACTGCAAAAAGAATCCGACGAGCAATGAGTACTGATTTCATTGTATCCTTAGTTCCAGACGACTTCTCTCGAGCAAGCAACAATTACATTGGAAAGTTAAGGTATATTAGAAAGTGTGGGCATCTGATTTATTTTGCTGAACTAGAGGGTGGTTGTTTTGTTTGTAACTAGTTAACTGAAAGTTAATGATGGATCAGGTCAAATTTTCTGGGGACCAAGTTTTCAATTTATGACAGTCAGCCTCCACTTGACCCAAAATTGCGAACTAGTAGATCAAAACGAAGAATCCATTTGAAGCAAGTTTCTCCAAGTAAAACTCCAACCAACTATAAAGTCGCTGCAGTAGCTTACGAGCTCAACGTCCTCCGCACGAGAGGGCCAAGAAGAATGAGGTGCACCATGCATTCAATACCCGTTGCAGCCGTGGAGGAGGGTGGCACTGCCCCAACTCCAACAGAGTTTAAAGACTGCATCAATGAACATAATCCATCCACATCGACTTGCCAAGGAAAGAAGGCGATAATAACCGAGTCCCCCGAGCCTCCAGAATTAATAGCTCCATTGGTCTTGAAGAATAAAGCTCCGAGATGGCACGAGCAGCTGCAATGTTGGTGCCTGAACTTCAAAGGGCGTGTTACGGTTGCCTCGGTGAAGAACTTCCAGCTCGTTGCTGCAGCGGAGACGAGTCGAAACGTTTCTGCAGCCGAACAAGAGAGAGTGATTCTGCAGTTTGGTAAGATTGGGAAAGATATTTTCACCATGGATTATCGCTATCCTCTTTCCGCATTCCAAGCGTTTGCAATTTGCCTTAGTAGCTTTGATACGAAGCCAGCGTGTGAATGACCATTTACTCAACAAAACTTGCTTCAAACTTTTCCAATTGTACATTATTGTATTCAACAACCAGGCAACAAATCAATTTGATTTCCCGCAATTGAAAAAAATAAAATAAAATAAAATAAAATAAAATAATCACATAATCTAAAAATTTAGAATTTAACTCATAATTTGATCAAATCTACAAATAATTTGTAATTATTGTCAAATTAATTATATAGAAAAGAGTTGTTTGTGTATGATAATGTGAGCTAACCCAAGTGATTGATTAAAAAAATAATTCACATATTTCACTATTATATAGTTTACTAGCAACTGAGATAATATTTGACTTTTTTAGATTTGAGTAAGTTTTAAACTTTTTAAAATAAAATAAATTTAACTTACTTTTGAATTAAATAGTGGGACTAAATTATACATTCTTTAGAATCATGGAATAATAATCAAAATTTTTAGGGAGCTTCATACGACTAGACAAATTTAATAAACTAATTATAAAATAAATTATTAACAAATTTATTCAAACATTTAAAAAATAAAAAAAAACATTAATTAACAAAAATATTTACTAATCATCTCATCTATTGGAGAAATTTACTCTGTGTCTCCACCATGAATATTGTCGTCTTGAAGCCGAGTCACCATCTTTAACGATCTGCTCTTTCGAAATCTCTATCATCGTGTGTATATACTAAGGAGTTGAGATTTGCAAAAGTTAGTTGAAGTTAATTTTATTTTTTTCAAAAAAAAAAAAAAAAAAAAAAAACTCTAAATTGAAGATGATGTTAATTACAAAATGTCATTAAGTTTTGTATTATCTTAATATTATTGTAATACAATATATTACATATATGAGTTGATGTTAATATTATATACATAATAGATAATTATTCTAGCATGAATATTAAGGATAACCTATTACATTTTATAATACGTAATTAGATTTTTAACCTATTATTAGTGTTCATAATATGATATTATAAAACAATATCATAATACATAATTATTCTAACATGAGTATTAAGGATAACACATGATATTTATTATGATATTGATATTGAAAGATTTTAATTCATGACATTAATTTTATAAATGACATTTTGATATGTACTAGAAAAAAGATAAACACGAAATATTGTAATACATAATATATATGTATGATTATTGTAATAGAGTATTACTTTCATTGTGATTGCATAATACAATATTTATCAATATTACTTTCAGTACGATAACATAATACAATATTATTATAGTGTAAAGATGAATCCAAATACGTAATTTTCATCTTTCATATGGACAAAAAACTAATGCTATTCATATTAGGGTTTGATGTTTACCGTAGTCGTCATCAACCACTCGAGCGAAAATTTTGGAGAAGACCATGTGATATAGTTGTTGACTTTGTGCATCCTTGATTGTCGGCTTGATCATCCAAGCGTCATCAATCATCGTTATTTGTCTTCATCGTCATCTTCTCTACAACTTCGACCACCAATAAAGGAGTTTGCAACTTCTTGCACCTACGAAAGACGACAACTTAGGATAATCCAAAATGGCGCTCGAATACATATTTATTTATTGGCGACTGAGGCAACAGAGATCATCGATGATTGGATGAAGGCAACGACTTCATAGGCGAGACATTGCCAGATGCCGAGGGCGTGAGGGAGTGATTGACTGGTGGCAGCAGTGAGGAAGGTCGATTTCTACTCCCCCTTCGACAGTGATGACTAAAAAAAAATTGAAGAGAGAAAAATTCAATTAGAATTAGAGGTGGAAGAAGGATACATGAAAATGATTTCTAAATTTATTAAAAAGGAAAAACGTATTTAATAAATAAATAAATATTTATACAATTTAAATCATTTTAAAAATACATGATAAATATTATACAAAATTTGATTATCATAGTGAAACCTCAAATTTATTATTGACTCATTATTATTATTTTATTTAAAATGAAACTTACCCTTTAAAATTTTGTGTGTGGGTAGTAAATTATGAAAGGAGCAAATCATTATTATCTAATTCATTGAATACACACGAGAGTTCGTTTATCTGAATGTACATTTATATGATAAAGACAAAATTCACAATAGAGAATTGAATTGGGAATGATTCACATTTCTGTATGTATGTATGTGTGTGTGTATATATATATATATATATTTTTTTTTTTTTTTTTTTAAATTTATGAAAATGTGTACCTTGTTATCTGGAAGCACTTTATATTCATTTAGACCCATCATTTGTTGAATCTATTATTTTATTTAACAAATTTTGTATTAATTTTTGTTGACGTAATATTATTATTATTTTTTTAATTTTTGTGTTGATAAGATTGCTGAAATATGCATGAAAGGGATTACCAAGTTTTTTTTTTTAAACAGAAATTTCATTAAAATCAACGACAACCAGAGCCAGGGAGCTCTAATAAAACTAAAACCAGTACATCTAGAGAAATTCTCTCATTCCAACCAAACTCCTTTTGACCACTAGCAACAAAAGGGTCAAACAAACACACCTAAAAAGGGCTAGCCACCTTCGAATGTTTGGCCAGCATGTCC
>JBBMEG010000018.1:3507304-3520926 GCA_037832605.1 Cyclanthera cordifolia
TGTATAAAATATTTTAAAAAGTTACCAAAATTATGATAAGAATGTTAAAATTTGTCAATAAATTAGTTTTTTTTTTTCTTGTATGGAATTTTTCATTTGGGAATTTTTCATGTACACTAAAAAAATCAAAGAAATTCTATGAATTGCAAAATTTCGATTAAAAAAAATTGTATGTAAAATAGAAATTTACTATCCCCGTATTTAAATTCAATTAAATTGATTGTCGTTCATCATTTCAATTGATTGAAAACAATAAAATTAAATTGATTGAAGTAAATGAATTAAATGATTGAAACTAAAGAAGTGAATATAAAAAATGGAGGGAATAAGAAAATGAAAAAATTACTAACATTAATTGAGATAATCGATGATTTCAATCACTAACATTAATTGAGACAATTGATGACATTCATAGAACGCAATCATTAACACTGATTGAAAGCAAAGGATGATAGAGATTGTAGTGAACCAATTAAATTCATGGAAACAAAGTGAAATTGATTGTTGTTAGTTAAATGATTGAAGATAATGAAACCCACTTTCATCATCCCTCATCTCTCATACTCCTTATCGACGAACAAATCAAGAAGGTTATCGTAACTTATTTCATCGACATCTTCTTACTGGATTGGTGCTTCTTCTACTGCCATTTTGGAACTCTTTGGTCATCAAAGAGGAAAGAGAATTGTATCGTATCTCGATTAGATCTCGTGTTCAAAGTTTTGTTGCTTTTAATTTATTTTCTTTGTGTCTCTCTCGTTTGAAATGGCACATAACTACAATTGTGCTCGTGTTAATGTTGGGCGAGACGACAAGATGGTCTCGGAATATGTGTGATAGTGGCTTCATAAGCATTGTTTAAACTGAAAGGATTATTCATATTACATTTGATGGCCAAACGATTAGTAAATACAAATACGTAAGTATTTATTGGATAGTGGGTTATCTCATATCCCTCTATCTTCGTGGAATCTAACTCTAATACGATTATTACACTTATCTCAAGTATTTCCAAAGATGTAATCGAACTCGACAATGTTATTGTTGATATTTAGGATCCGATCCCTTTACTTAGGGATACTATTTTTTTTCTTTAGTCAGAGAGTTTGTAATCGAGCTGCAAAATAATGATATTAGTAATTAGAATATGAGATAGTTCTTTTAAGGCGAAGAATCTCCCTATGGACTGCCTCTCTGATGTCGCTCTAATTTGGTATTCATTGTCCATGTTAACATATAGTTTTAAGAAAAAATATGTTAATATTTTCTCCAACTCTGTTCCAATTAAATATTTCATAAATGTCCAATTTGATTGGTTCGAAAACTTATTTCTACAATTGGGAGAACTATGGGGAAAACGATCTTCTTTTATTTCTCCCATTAGTCCAACTATGGACAAGAATTATTATGACCCATTACAGGGGATAGAATGGCACGTTTGGTTACGTCAGGGAAAGTGTTACTAAGTATGTGTTTGAGGTGTAAGGTTGGGAAGAGATAAAAGATAATGGGATAGAGATTGTTTTTTACATAAAAAAATGGAAGATAAATTTAATATATAGTTATTGAGAAAGAGAAATGAAAAAGGGAAAAAAACAAAAAGGTATATTGGACTACGCGCTGGGTTAGAGTTGGTTAATGCAATCCGCCCTAACGAGACACCCGAGACACTCCCTAGGTAAATTCGCAACGCAAGAAAGACCAAAAACAATGGAAAAGAGGAAGTCGTTGGCCTTCATCTTGTCACTTTCAGATATTCAAAGTTATTTTTGATTCCAAATCACAAGTGGTTGACTTACCCTACTGCAGAATTTTCTCCGGCTATAACCGTCAGAATTCAAGTTTTTTTTTTCTTCTTCCAACTTTGCCCCCACTTTATAGTCGAAATCAGAACATTCAGATTTTAATAAAAAAAGTTTAAGACAAACGGATGATAGGGCGAGAAAGATGACTATGGGTGTTGTTCCAATCATTCTCTTTATAATTACGTTTTTTTTTTTTAACATAATTTTATTTTTCATCTAACTTTTTTTTTTGAATTTGACGTGGACAGCAAATTTTTTTAACGTATATTATAATTATAGCACAAATTTTTTAAAATTTATTTATAGCTTATTTTCTATTATTTTTCGCTCAACAACCAAATTCTTCTTCTTCTTCTTCCTCTCAATCTCCCTAAGTCAGTTCAAGCTTGCGATTATAATTGAGATCGATGTCTTCCTCCACTCATTTTCTTCCTCTTGATTCTTTCAATTTCTTCCTCTCGAATTGTCGATTTCTTTCTCTCGACTTGAATTGAAAAGTCGCCGACGTTTGGAGATGTTTTTTTGCCATTTTTCCGGTGAGAAAACCTTAAACTTCATTTCTTTATTCTAAGATCTACGGAGCTAGAGATCTCTATTTGCAAAATTGAGACGAGATCTGTGTTCATGAAGAGATGAGCTTTCCAACAAGTTAAGACACTCGTCATTTTCCGTCGCCGACCGCCACGCGACGCAGCCGACACCACCAAACTACGACCATTGATATTGATTGAAGTATATTACCGAATTGATTGAAGTTCAGTTTCACTTTTTCACTAATGGACTTCAATTAGTGGTCAATAGACTTCAATCATTGAATTTTTAATTGGACTTTAACAAATTTACTATAACAATGAAATATGAGAGTATTGAAACTTTGAATGAGTGATAGACTACCAAAATTGATTGAAGCTCAAAATAAAAAATGATTGACTCCCAAATCAAAAACGATTGAAGTCCAAAACAAAAAATGATTGAAGCTCAAACCAAAAAACAATGGAATTCAATCAATTTTCTGATCGACTTCAATCACTGGAGTGATATACTTCAAACGAGTTATTTTTAGGCAGACCTCTTTTGGCATGAACTTTTTGGTCTTTTACATGCAAAAAACCCCTCTTGGAAATTAAAAATTCAAACCTTGGCTTCACTATACATGAGATAACCACACGTCTTTAAGTCAGGCACAAGGAATAAAAACAAAAGAGGTGGACACAAGAAACCTAGATGAGAGTACATCTTCAAAACTTAAGGTTTTGACTATCACGCCACGCCAGAGTCCATCTAACAACTTTTTTCTTCTCATAACAACTTTTTTATTAACATCATACTCATTGTTTTATTTTCTTCATAATCACTACTTTCACCACAAATACAAATAATCATTTTTTTCGTAATTATTTTCTTTGCCTTAAACACAAATAATCATTCTTCTTATAATCATTTCACCTCAAACTTTAACATAAATAACCGTCTATAACATCCTTAAACCTCCTCGAACATTCCAAACTTCTAACCTCTAACCAAAGCAACCTCTTTGGAACAAACTTCATGGTACCTATATCAGCTATATTTTCAAAGGAAAGAAAAGATAAACGAGACTACCGAGCAATGTCATTTCACCACCATGTCGAACAGATGGGGAACGATAAGATTACAAGTCCAAATACCAAATGCCACAGCCTGCATATTATTTCTTAACACAAACAATGACCAATGTCGAAGAAAATTTGAAATGAGAAAAGGGCAAGAGATATAGATTATAATAAAGTCATTACAAACTGTTCTTTTCATTCGTTTTCAATATGCGCGGTTTTCTCGAAGTGCACAATGACATTCAAAGCAGGCATTCAGAGGAACATTCTATCAATATTCCCCCATCACAAATGATACACGTTGTTGACAGCCATAAAAGGCTATGTCAACCGACCTAAGAAAAGAAAACTAGCACATGTAATTTCATTATTTATTATGGATGTCTAGAATATCCAACCTCTTGAGGAACCAGATATTCATTGTTGAGCTCTACTCCCCCACATAATTGGCACATTTTTCATCCAGAGGGTAGATTGATTGAGATATTTGCAAGGATGTAATCTTTTCAGTTTGAATCACTGCCCCCAAGCACAGGCCCTATCATATGGATACAAAAAACAGTAACCACATAAGCATGACAAATCACATAAAGACCAGCAAAAAAAAAAAATTGAACAATGCACCAACTGACAATTATAAAACTCTAAATGAAAGAAAAGAAAGAAGTTTGCAACTATAACCCAATGATCCAAAATGTAGGAAAAACTGCGAGAGAGTAATCATTCAAGAATCGTCAGTCAGACATGATGCCTAAGTCAATCCGGGAGCATCACAATAGAATCTACAGAGTGGATCCAACAGAAACTGTATTCTCCAAATCTCAAACACGGAATCTACATAGTGGCAAGTGTTTTTTAATGTGAAGCACACTACAATGCAGTACTTCTCAGTGACATGTATGATGTACTAAAGCATAAAGAGCAACAAAAAAAAAAAAAAAAGATGAACCACAATAGAAAATGTAAATTTTTTTAATATGAAAAACATTGGATTACAAATGATATTATAATGAAAAGTTATAGACGTTAGACGAGAATGTGGAGAAAATAAAAAATGGGCTGTTTTCAAGAAAATTTCTAAATTTTCCCCAAACAAATTAAAAACAACCAACTCAATAAACGAGTTCTTCAAGCACAAAGGCAGGACCTCAAAAGCATGCTTCATCAATAGCGCCTCACTTTTGGTTGTTCTAAAAAGCTCATCTAGACAAGCTTTTTAAATTGCTGATAGTGGTACAAACAGTGTCATAAAAGTTCGAAAATAAAATAGAAACAACTCCAGTAATAGAAAACCAAAAGAAGGAAAACTCTAACAACCATGGATAGTAACAATTTCCTTCTTTTTTTCATTAAGTCATTACTATAATTATGAAACATGGAGAATGTTTACACCAAGTAAGCAAGGGATGAAATGTTTTCTACGAAACTACTGAAAGGTGTAGCTTTGTCTCTAAAATTCCTTCTGTTGTTACAAAGCATCTAGACATTAGAGGGAAAAAATAAGTATTTAACACAGCCAATGAGCTAATGGTTTTGTACATTTCGTTATTAAATGGAATTTTCAATTTCTTTATCAAAACAAGAGTTTAAAAAATACCTGAAAAAACAAAGCAGATACATTAGAAGCAAATTATAGAATTAAAAGAGTACAGAAAAGAGCAGGGAAAAATGTAAAGAAGCATAATGATCCAAGAAAGAAGGTCGGAAACAAACAAAGCGTAGCTCACTTTTATATATCAACAAGAAACATTGCAAATAAGTAATTTTAATTTTAGATATGCAAAAGGATTGAAAATAAATACCATTAATTTTAGAGTGCAGACATCTTTCATTAAAAACTCGATAATACAATAAAAAGAGTTCAACCTAAACATCATATATAAGCACGATCGACCACATTTGCTAAATAATGAATGCAAGAAACAAAAACTGCACTGCAAACAAATGAAGCTCCAACATGTAATAAGAAGGAGGAAAGTATATATTTTTTCAACTTGAACCACATGTAATAAGTGAAAATAATCAAGAAGAAAAAATAATGAAGACATAAGAGTGTTACCCTAGATTGAGAATGCTATTAAGTGGGTCAAGAAGCTGCGGCTGATGTTCCTGCTGGTGCTCTTGTTGCTGCAGTTGTAAACTAGCCCCAGCAGCTACTGCTGCTGCACTTGAAGAAGCACCCTTTGCCTCAGCAAGCCTCCACATATACCACGACCCAACCGACCGATACGGCCTCCACTTCTCGCACAACTGATCCATTTGCGACGGTCGAGGCAAGTCTTCAAGACTATAGAGAAGCTGAACACCTTTGCGAACATTAAGATCATTTATAGGAAGCACATCTGGTCTGTGCAGCGAAAAGATCATGAACATATGAACAGACCAAGACCCAATTCCATTGACCATTGTGAGCATCGTGAAAAGCGATTTATCATCCATATTAACAATTGACGGGTCTGACAGAATCCCATTTTGATACTTCCTCGCAAGGTCATGAAGGTAACTAGATTTTCGACCCGAAATGCCAATTTGCCTGAGCTGTTGAGGGTTCAAGGAAAGAACTGTTTCGGGAAGAACGCCTGCCTCACCGCCACAAAGGGCGATGAAACGGGTGTAGATAGAAGTTCCAGCTTTGTAAGCCAGCTGCTGATATAGGATACTTCTAGTTAGGGCAAGAAATGGGGTTTGAAATGTGTCGAAAATCGGACGTTGATGGAGGTCAATCAAAGGTGCAAGGAGCGGATCCGCATTCCGAAGATGCCTAAGCGCAATTTCAACCTCGCCTTCACAAGAGAGCGATCGGGAAGGCAGTACCGGGGCAGACCGTTGTTGAGCAGCCTTGCTCTTGTTAGATTTCCCGGTTGCGATAGGTTTAGCCCCATCCAAAACGGCAACAATTCGGGAGGAATTCGGATCAGATTCACCTGGAGAGAGCTTTCGGATCTTCCGTGGACGCAAGGGCATTTTGGATGGCGGAGAAGAGGTTTGCGATGGCCCATTCATCACTTCGCTTAGTGCTAAAGTGGCTTGAGCAATAGAGGTTGAAGAATTGGAAGGTTCATGAAGTGTGTTCTGAGCCTGCGAGTGCGATTGCACTTGAGATTGGATTTGGGTCTGAGCCTGAACCTGAACTTGCGTTTGCTCTCCCATATGAAAGAAACTCAAATCAACCTATATTTTCCCCTCCTTCACTCAGACTACCGAACACAGCCCAGAAACGGAGATAATACGGCGACGGCGACGGCGGCAGTGGGGGAGATTCAGAAAAAGGGCAAAACTCGATACCCCAGGCGAATTAGAAAGAAGTGGTTTGAATCCAAACAGAGAGAGAAATTTAAATTCAACAATGAAATTGAATTAGGTTAGAGGAAAGACAAATTTGCAGGAAATGAGGAGAATGAAAAAACCTTGGCGTAGTTCTTCTTTAACCTCTTTCTCATCTCTGTCCGCTCGCTCCTCAGTTCTTGAACCCAACTGGCTTTCGATTTCCCCTCCAGTTTGGGAAATCGACTTACTGCTGTATCATGCTCGCGTGTCACGTACTCAAATTCAACGACCCTCGGCCCATGGGCCTAGAGTTTTTAGGCTGGCCCAAATTTGAATAAGAACACGAATTTTGTTGTTGGTGCGGCAATAGGCTCGGCCAAGTATATCACTGGCCCCAAAAAAAAAAAATTAAAAAATTAAAAAAAAAATCTACAAAATAATTATAAATATGGTCACTTAAAAAAAAAAAGCTATAAATGAATATTTGTAACATCTGCCGTTAAAAATGATATATAAATAAACTGAGTCCATATCAAAATGAGAGGGATGTTGGGAGAAATAGTCTCATGGTTGAGAAAGTTTTAAAAGAATTGATTTTTATACCACTTATACCAACAATGTGCACTTTTTTGTTTGTTTACTCAATCCAAGGAACCTCGCTTAGTTTGGAGTAGTCCTAAAATTGGTGAATTCCGAGGGATTTTTCGTATAATGCATGTGAGTAAGAACATAACATGCTGAAATAACATGTGTTAGCCTGTGAGAATGATCTTCACTCTTAGAAGCAGTAAAGGTGTGACATGGCTCGGGTCGTGGGGGATACAAGAGAATGACGGGCCCAAAGGGACCAGATCTGGATTTCGAATCGTGATCCAAATCCTCGACCATGAATGTTACAGTATTTATAATACATTATTAAAAGATATATAATGATTTTGGATTCAAATACTTTAGAATTTGTCTAACTATTTTATGAAAAAATCTCTTAAAATAAATGAAAGTCAAATACTAATTTCAAAAATCAAACTTGATGCCAAAAACAGTAGTAGCTCAACGACATTAGTGAATCTAGAAAGATCATGAGGTCATGGGTTTGAATCCTCCGACTTCAAACAGGGGAAAGGATACAACGAACCTAAGACATTACTGCTCTAGAATAAATGGAGAGTCAAATACCGATTATTCTAAAACTATATATTTTTTTTAATCAAATCATAACACTAATTTATAATTTGAAATGTGATCAATAAATATATTTTAATTTTGTAAACAATTTAATATTATAAATCATGCCGTATATAAAGTTAGCTGACAAAACCAAACTGGTCTCTCCCGCCTTCTCCCGATAACGCGCATTTCTGTCTGGCAATCAATCCAAACAGATCGTCGAACGTTTCTTTTTCTGGCAATCAGGCCAAACAGATTGGCATTCGATTTCGAGACCGATTCTTCTTACTTATCTTCATTCTCATTTCTGATCGGAAAGTGACGTAACCAATCGGAGCGGAAGAGAATATGAGTTTCAGAGACGATAATGAGGAAGCTAGGGATCTCAGGAAGCCGTTCCTGCACACCGGAAGTTGGTACCGTATGGGATCAAGGCAATCGAGTATGGCCGGTTCATCGCAAGCCATTCGCGATAGCTCTGTTTCAGTTCTCGCCTGCGTTTTGATCGTCGCTCTCGGTCCAATCCAGTTTGGTTTTACCGTAATCGCCATTTCTGGATCTTCTATATGTTTGTTTTTATTATTGTACAGAACGAAATTCGGAGAGAAAATTTTATATGACCTGACGATTTTGATGTTTAATTTGATCTGTTTCCATTACTGCGTTAATCTCTAATCGCTTGGTGCAGTGTGGTTATTCGTCTCCTACGCAATCTTCGATTATGAAGGATCTTGGACTGACAGTCTCGGAGGTATGGATTCATAATACTTTTTTCCTTTTGTTCTTTCCCTAACACTAATTGATTTCTACATCTGATTTTTGGTTCAGTACTCAGTGTTTGGTTCTTTATCCAATGTGGGAGCTATGGTTGGAGCAATATCCAGTGGTCAGATAGCCGAATACATTGGGAGAAAAGGAGTATGAATCCTCCATGAATCAATTTCCATTTGGTTCAATTAATCTTGTTTGGTTTCAATCGGTTTCGAGATTGATTCGACTCGGTTTATCGCAGTCTTTGATGATTGCTGCAGTTCCTAATATTATAGGGTGGCTTGCTATATCATTTGCAAGAGTAAGTTGGAGATTAACCTAATGAATTTTTGTAAATAAGTTCAACTCTAATACTTTTTTGCTAATAATTTAATGCTTTGTAGGATTCTTCTTTCCTTTACATGGGGAGGTTGTTGGAAGGTTTTGGTGTTGGAATAATCTCATATACGGTTAGATAATAAGCATGTATTGTGTTAAAACTTGATATTCTTATTGAATCTTGAGAATAAAATGTTTGTTGATGATATTAGGTTCCTGTTTATATTGCTGAGATAGCTCCTCAAAACTTGAGAGGGGGGCTTGGATCAGTTAACCAGGTTGGTTAGAACTAACTAATGAATTCTTTGGTTTTTACCATGATTTCTAATGTTGTTTTGTTCTAAGTTAATACTGTTGTTTCTTGTTGTTAGCTCTCTGTCACCATTGGAATAATGCTGGCTTATCTTCTTGGACTTTTTGTGCCATGGAGACTGCTAGCAATTTTGGGTAATTCTCTCGAGAGACATGTTTTGTTATTGTTTCTGTTGTTAATTATATGGTCTGTTTGTTTGGATGTTTTATAGAGTTATTAAAAACGAGTTTTTATAATCACTCTTTAAACCCTTCAAACAAATGAGTTATTACTCCAATTTCTTCTTTAAAATCACTCAAAATAACTCTTGATTTCTAATCATTCAAAATAATCACAACACAATTATTCATCCAAACGCCTCGCAGGATAATTGTGTACAAAACAATTCCACAACTTACTATAAGAAGATATTTCCTTTTCGTTGAGTTTCTTAAAATATGATTGGATTATGAAAATGATATAATGGATAGAATTGATAATGAAAAAGAGTAGTTCAAAGCATTTCATTAAGCATTTGAGTTCTCTCCCTCTTTGCAATTTGGAAAACCTAACATGCACTCTTGAGATATTGTCTCTTTAACTTCATAATTTTTAAATAGGATCTTAATTTTTATTTTTGTTCAAATACCCTGATTGAGTTTTATAGGCTCAAATTTCATATTAGATAAATATGAGATTTTCTTTTTGTTAAATTTAATAATATTTTGAGATTGGGGGTTTTGAATCCATAATCTTTTGATTTTTAGATTATACATGTCACTTTGATCTATGCTGAGATTTCATCTAAAATCTAGACTTACAAAATTACTCATTTACTATTTTATTCAAAACTTATATTGGACTGACCTTGGTAAAGAGTAAAGATCAAGATTCCATCTAAGCATGCTTTTTTCCTTTCTGAAGCGTGATACAAATTAATGGTTACAGGAATTTTGCCTTGTACGGTTCTGATACCTGGATTGTTTTTTATCCCAGAATCTCCTCGGTGGCTGGTGAGGCTTCTCATGTAGATTCTCTAGTAGTAATCTCATGATTTTATATGCTTACATTCTGTTATATTTTTCAAACTGAGTCCAGGCCAAAATGGGAATGACTGAGGAATTCGAAACATCCTTGCAAGTTCTTCGGGGATTCGATGCTGATATCTCCATTGAAGTGAACGAAATCAAGGCAAATAGGCATTCCATAAATTACTTTTGCAAGTTAGCTATTAATATTTTGGCCAATTCTCTCATCTCTCTTTGATAATGCAGAGATCTGTTGCATCCACAAGCAAGAGAACAACAATTCGATTGGCAGAACTAAAGCGGAGAAGATACTGGTTTCCTTTGATGGTATAAGTACTATTGACTGGAAGCTTTCTTTTGGTTTACGAGTTGATAGTTTATTTGATCTTTGCTATCATCCAAATTGCAGATTGGTATTGGGTTACTAATGTTGCAACAGCTTAGTGGAATTAATGCAGTTTTGTTCTACTCAAGTACCATATTTGCTGCTGCTGGTATGTTTGTTTATTATTATTATTTTTTTCGTTTTATTTTATTATTATTATTTTTTGCCTTAATCCTCCTTGGTCGACGTTAATACGAGTATGGAAGAGATTAGCTGTTGTTCAATCTGTTTGTTGCTATTACAAATTAAAGATCACCGCTATATATATCTTTTTGGTAGAAGAACTGGTAAATCACTGCTAAAAAAAACTTAGTTTGTATTTAATAATATATGACCATTTTTAACCACTCATGCCAACCCTTTATGAAACGACACATCGAATTCTCCATCAAATTTCACATCAAACATATCACTCAACTATTAGTCTATTACTAACATCAATCACAAACAAGTAGATTACCCAACCACTACTAACCACAATTCTCAAACGAGTATTTAATTACTTCAACCATTGATAACACTAATTTCCAAACAAATTATTCAAACTATTATAAACTCTCCACTCTACTTTTTTTTTTTTTTTTTTTTAATAAAAAACAAACCCACCCTAATAGTGTGTTTGAGGAAGGAAATGAGAAATTGGAGAAAATAGGAAAAATAATAATTATGGAAAGAATAATTATTTGTGTTTGGGTGAAATGAATGAATATGTGAAGAATAATTATTTGTATTTTAAGTTTAGGGAATGATAACGGAAAATATAAATTGATGGGTATGATATGAGAAAAAAATAGTTATGAAGAGAATAAAAATAATTATGAGATAAATAAAAATGTGATATTGAAAAAAAACATGATGATTTTCGGTAGTCTAAATACTTGAAATCAAATTCATTTTTTTTCTCTCATTTGTTTTTTAGGGCTCAAACATAACTTTAAGTGAATCACAATATTCTTTTTATGCTGAAGTTATGTTTTGGTCACTATTCTATTTTAGTTTAAACAAAAAAAAAAAAACTTAAAATTAGTTTTGGTAAGTTTGAAATTAATTTTAATTGAAATTGATCAATAAAAATATTTATAATACAAGAAATTACAATATTTGAAAACATTTCTAAAATTGGTAGAGGAAAAGTTATTAGGGAATATATTAAATCTTCCATCGAGATCTCTCTCCCTCTCTAGAGTTGAAAACATTTCTAAAATTGATAGAAGAAAGGTTATTTAGGAATGTGTTAAATCTTCGATCGAGATCTCTCTCTCTCCCTAAAATCGAGAGAGAGACTCCCACTAGACCGAATTAAAAAAAAAAAACGTATAAATATCAAAATAGAACACTACAGCCTCTATATATTTTCATGGATATGTAAATTTTACGAATAGGTAACCTTCATATTTTTCTTTCATTCAATTCGAGTATGTTAAAATCTCAAAATAAACTTCAAGTATGTTAACGCCAGCTCTCCCTTTTACCATTTTCTTTTATGAAACAGGTGTTAAATCAAGCAACGCTGCAACATTTGGGCTCGGTGCAGTCCAGGTTCAATTTAAACAATTCCTTATTTATATTTGGTTAAATAAATAAACTTCAAACTTTAAAGACCGTTTTGTAGGAATTATAGAGTTTAAAATTGGACATTAGAAAAACCAAACTGGTTTTTTAAAGTTTTTAGCTACATATTATTACACACATGCCTTGTCAATTTGGTATTCATATTCTATAAAAACAAAATTGGTATTCATATGAAATTTCATGTCGTTTAGGTTATTGCTACCGCAGTGACGACATGGTTGGTTGACAGAGCAGGTCGTCGAATTCTCCTTATTGTAAGCTATTCTCTAAGGTCACCATTCATTTGGGTGATTGGAATCGGAGGCGGAGAAGAAGAGAAAAAAAAAAAAGAGTTCAATCGCTTGTTTCTTTTTAGTACATCACAAGCTCTTCCTAATTCTTCTTCAACTTCTCTCCAACATTCCATCAAATCTCAAATCAAACATTATATCAAATTTCATCTAAAATAAACATCTTTTTTACTAAACGCAAATTTTCAAGAAGGTTTCTGCAATCTCTTCTTTCAAAAACACCAATCCTGAAACAACTACTTCATATCTTCAAATCACTTCATTTCCTCCCCTTCCTATCATCTCCTCCTCTCTTATCAATCCCAAAATCCAATCACTCTCAATACTAAATGGAAATTGAAGTTAAAATGAAAAATGTTTAGCCTTTTAATCACTCCATTTCCTCTTTTTCAGGTGTCCACTGCTGGAATGACGTTTAGCCTTCTAATTGTTTCCGTAGTATTCTTTTTGAAGGTAACATTTCCGTGCTAAATTACTTCTCTTTTTTTTCTTTCTATGAAAATACTTCTCTAACACTTACTTCCCTACGTTTTAAATTCGTATCAGGATCTCACCCCGGACACTTCCAATTTATATGGTATTCTGAGTATGTTATCCGTTGTTGGTGTTGTGGTATGTTAATCCTTTGGCCATCATTACATAATCAAACTTGGTTTTCAGAAGTAGTTTCCCCATACTTATATTCATCGCTTGTTTCTTTTATTCAGGCCCTGGTAGTTTTATTCTCTCTGGGTCTTGGGGCTATTCCATGGGTTATAATGTCTGAGGTATCATCACTTTCCATTCATGCCAACATTTTACTGTTGTGTCTTTAATGCTTCTTTCCTCACAATAGTATAGTAAGGGTGAATTTAGGACAAAAATAATGAATAGGGTGATGATGATTAACACATAGGGTGTACGTGGTATGAGTTGGGTTTGAAATTTTTTTTGAATCAAACCCAAAGTTTGGAGTTGGAAGATCCTCCAACTCATCCAACCATATGCATTAGAGTCACCCGACTCAACCCAACCTTATATTTTCAGTTTGAGTTGGGTTAGATTTTCGAATTGTATTAACCTTCTCTTCTCTCTATATTAAAAAAAAAAAGAAAAAAAAAAGAGATATATATATATATATATTTTTTTTTTTTTT
>JBBMEG010000018.1:3521026-3556212 GCA_037832605.1 Cyclanthera cordifolia
AAAAAAGAGATATATATATATATATATATATATATTCATACCTTGTAAATATATAAACAAATGAATACAAGATGGATGATGCTATACTTGAACATAAATATCTATTTTATTAATGCATGTTATTTATCAATATATTAAATAACTATCTTATTAATTATTTGCTCTTCTTACACACAAACACTTGTGAGTGTGTGTATATGTGATTCCTTAGTTCGGGTTGAGTTAAACGAGCCAAAAATTGATCAACTCTATGACCAACCCAACCAACAAAAAATAGAAAATTAACCCAATCCAACCTTTATAATTAAGATTGGGTAGTCCGAGTTGCTCAAGTTGTTGGTTTTTTTGTACACCCCTATTAACAAGCTATCAATATTTAGAGTATAGAGAATGATTACGAGAAGAATTGTGATAAAATCTAATTATTATTGATAAAAAAGATTAAATAGAAGTTAACAATCGGACTTCTGAAAAACTTGGACCTCTCGACTTGAGAATCATTCTCAAGCACAAAACTATGATGCCTTCTCTCACAACCCCTACCTACCTAACAAACCCCCTTAACAAACTAATTGTCCAATTAATTTTATGACCCGTCTTTATTACAATTATACTCTTAAGTACCTATCAAATTGTTATCTTTGAGACATGGAAGGCTCATGGAGAATAAAATAGTGGAGAAATGAAATTACGAGGGAACGATCGCAAGAGGGCTAACATGAGTTAGTCCGTAATTAATTTCATTCTCCTATCCTCACACGCCGTCTGTTTAAATTTCCATAATCGTAGCGAGCGGGTGTAAATCGAACCGTTGACTATGTCCTAAGCTAAATCAAGAATAACTTATACCCATTTCGGATTTCAAATATTTATTTCAATCTTCATCTCTAGCATAACGTTCTGATTTGTAATATTGGTCAGAGTTAAGTTTCAAGTGGTCTAAGGAGAAAGAAACTGTTCTGCAGATTCTTCCCATCAATATCAAAGGTCTTGCAGGAAGCCTGGCGACGCTAGCTAACTGGTTCATTGCTTGGCTAGTCACAATGACTGCAAACTTGCTCTTGGAATGGAGTAGTGGAGGTTTGCTTCCTTTCCCTTCTCTGTTTCTCAATATTACATCCAATTTCATGTTTCCGCCGCCGCTGCTGCTACTCTTGCAGGAACGTTCGTCATCTACATGCTCGTGAGTGGTTTCACAATGGTATTCGTTATACTCTGGGTCCCCGAGACGAAAGGGCGAACACTGGAAGAAATTCAGTTCTCCTTCAGATGAGAAGGTTGTTTCTTTCTTTCCTCTTTTGCACCCTCTGCTTGTTGAAAAGAAAGCCTATTTTACTGATCTTCCTTTGCAACTCATCCAAGAGAACACTGCACTGCAAAAAAAAAAAGATTCTCGTGTTTTCTGAAATCTCCTTGTGTTGCATCTTTGTAATGTTGGCACAGTTTGTGCAAAGATTCTTAAACTGCTAATTCTAATACAAGTAATAGTTTATTGATAATCCGTTCATAAGAAGCCAAGGCAGAAATAATTGATTGTCAGGTTAATGGCTGAATCCGAAAGAATTCTTAATTAGAAAAAAGAAAAAGGGTTAAATGGTGAAATGTGACATAATTGATTGTCTATAGCACTTGAATGGCTTCTTTCAATAGTTTCTCAGTCAGAGCCTTGGGAAGCCCCATCACACTATCTGTCGTCCCTACCTGCAGAGATCCGATGTTTGTATGTTATCTACCAGAAATCAAGAACAAAAGGCATATTTGTGGATGTCCCATTTTTTCTTCTTGATATACCAACCTACACGCACTTCGACTATTCTCACAAATTCACAATTGATTGATCTTACGACCAGTGTTTTAAAAAACCCAAGGCGCAATGGCCCTCTGGGGCTTTTTTACTTAAGGCGTACTATATAAAAAGACATTAAAAAAATATACATATAAGAATTTATGCACAATCAAAACACTTTTCATGAAGAAAAATAAACCTTTAACCAAGAATACTATACAAAACAAACATAATATTCAAATTTCATTTCATTGGAAGAAATGAAGTTTAATTCAGGAAAATATATAAATCATATATAAACTCAACTATAAACTTTCGTTTTATAGAAAGAAATGAAGTTTTATTAAAAAAATGATATATGTTTACGCATTAGTGATTTAAGACATTTTGATACTTTAAAAAACTTATCTCGCGCTACGAATGACCTAGTACGGGGATTTCGCTTATTACGTGCGAAAAGGCGTGCGCCTTTCCAAGGCGAGGCGCAACACATGCGCCTTGCGCGTAGGCGTGCCTGGGTGCGTCTTTCAAAACATTGCTTACGACATTTGTTTATCGGGAGGTTTAGGTGGGACTAACAATCAACGATGCTAGTGAATGAATGCAAGAAGCTGTAGGACCAGATCACTAGCTGTAATCTTCTTCCAAAACAATGTACGCCATGTATGAATAAAAGCTAGTGATCATTGTCAATAGAAAAGGAAGGAAACTAACCACTTCTTTCACATAGGGTAAAATCAAAGGATGCTCGATTATCAGCCCTCCGGCAACATACAACACAACTCCCTCCTCGACCTGAAATGTACAGGAAAAAATAATTAAGATGACAAAAGGTACAACAATTTCGTCTTCCTAAACAAAACACGACCAGCAACCAGTTATGAAGTTAAATCTTTACCAGCTCGTCGATGACTTCATCGGGTATTTCATTGAAATATATCTGCAAGATAAGCACACACGTCAATATTGGATAGCTAAAGAAAATAAAGAAACTTGTGGTGTAAAACAGAAACAAGAACTTCTAGAATTTATCTGCCAGTTGCTAGGAATAAGAAAATCAGTGTTGGATAAAAGTAGCACAGGAAGCTCCTTCCCTTGAGTTTTTTTATTCTTTATTCTTTTGAGTTCAAAAATTGGATATGGGGGGTTTGAACTTAAGTCATAGGCACACAATTATGCCGGTTGAATTGTTGCTTTTATTGGTCATTCCTTCGATATAAAATACCAGTAATATTCTGCTGGTCCCACAGCCGAGAACATACCAACACGAATTCTCTCGTTGAAGAACTTTATAGCAGGTCTATGTAAGTAGGATATTCTTCTATTTATTGAGTAAATCATAAGTTAACTTTGTAAAAACATTAAGAGAAGCGTGATCTAGTAAACGAGAAATATAAAGATTACTCACAGAAAAAAAAAAAAAAAAAAAAAAAAAATATATATATATATATATATATATATATATATCTATATATACCTCTACTCGATCCCATTCCCCTTTCTTAAATCCTGTTTTAAGGTTTGTAACAAGTATGGATCCAAGTGTGGCTGCCTGCCCTCCTGAATAATCTGCAACATAGTTTTTTATTAAAAGAAAGCATCCAAGAAATAGTAAAGAAAATAGAAATGCATTACTACTGTATCAACAAACCTTTCAAAAACTGTCGAGCTTCCTCCTTGCTGGCTGGTTTTTCTCTGATGACACCTTCATAGATCACCACCTCCACATCAATTACCAATAGAAGTAAGAAGCATGTCTATGAGGAACTTTAAAAAAACAGGGCAAGAAAGTGTAGTTACATGTAACATATTGTAGAATTATGTTAAACCACCGATCAATCCAAAAATTTAAACTTATATATTGAGGTAAACTTAATTATATCAACTAACATTCTCTCTCACCTGTGGACTTAAAATTTTTAGAAACGTCTTACAAGTGAAATTAATTTAAAATTGGGAGAAAAGTGACACGACAGGGACTCGAACACAAGATTGATATCGTGTAGAATTATGTTAAACCACCAATGATTAAAAAAAAAAGAAAAAAAGAAAAAGAAATGTAAGATAATGACAACAGTTTGGAAATACAAAGAAAATTGAATATGCTGATAATAGAAGGCAATAAACTCTTATGATCTTTACAGGATTAGGAAGGGGAAGACGTGCAATGCACAATAATTTTTCGATATGGTTCAATTTTCTCCCTTTTCTTGAGTTCTATATGATTGAAATTGAAAATTGAAACCACTTAAACATATAACACGGCGGATGTAAGAGGACATGATATATATATATATACTTGATCAGAAGTAATCAACAGTGTGGGTTCTGAGTCCTTCATAAAATCATCGATGGAGAGTCTCCCTATTATGGCTTCTGCCTGACAATAAATAACCATCAGCTAAGAAATAAGACAAAGTCATCAACTACCGCAACAAAACCCAGTACTAGGATTGTGATGGAAAGCAGATGAAGCTTTGACAAGAAAGAAGTGATTAAAAAAAGTCGATTAAGTCTACCAACAAAAGTTGAGCTCTAATGGTATCATGTGCAATCTAGTAACCAAAGAGTTACAAGTTCGAGTCTCCTAAACTCCAAATGTTGTTCAATTTCAAAAAAAGAGTGGATTAAAACTTCAAAGAGAGACAAAAATGTTGCATGCCCAAAAAAGATTTATTCTAAATACTTCAATTTTATCTCACTTTTTTCTTCACTCTATTTTCTTTCTTTTTTTTTCTTTCTTTTTTTCATTTTAGTACATCTATCTTCAGTGGATGTCGTTGTCGACGGCCTCTACCAACTTGAAACAAATAAGTCTTAAATGAGGGTTGTCCATGAAGTGTCAAAGGTGTTTCTATGAAGTGTCCGAAATTAAATATAATAATAATAAAAGAGGACACAGAATTTTGAGTGTCCGGAAGTGTCGGTGTCCGACACGGATACATTTTCAAAATAGAAGTGTCTGTGCTTCTTAGTTTAGTGAGAGAACTAACTACTAACACTAACATAGAAAAACATACTGTAGGAAGCAATTAAAATTGTTGCTTTTGCTTCATTTTCACGTGTATACTTTTTTTTTGTAAATTTGATACGATGGTATCAGCCTGAGATGAAATTCATACCTAATTAATACAGATGCTTGAGCAAAAATAATCACACGTCCATTGTTAAACCTAGAGATTTTAGAAGGGAAATCAAAAAACACGAACGTATGCAATAGAGATGAGCGTGGCTACATTTTTCTTGGCTCAGTAACCTTGGAATCCACGACACGAGCTAGAAGGGTTATTTAAATCTATCATTTTTACTCCTTTTTTTGCCTTATATGAGTGTCTATGCCAGCTTATGCGCACTTGTTGACCGCCTGATCCTCCTAGTAAATTGGTTTTCAAGGAAATTCGTTAAAAATTAATGCACGGATAGACGTCCATCATAGATTGAACTCACCACCTCTAGTTTCTCAAGATTTTTTTGACTACTGCGCTAATTATTTTGGTTGTCTACTCTATTAGTTCTACACGATTGACGCATAAAATACAAACTATACTATCATTGTATCAAGTACAGGATAGTTTAAGAAATATTACGTGCCAATAGAAGGTGCTAAAATCCTAGCTGACATGTTAACATAAAACCAAAGACAACCTTAAGTAAAAAATCTTCTTTCAGCAACGGTGACCATATAGTGCTAGCGATTAACAAAATGGACCAATAACATGAGCAGTAGTATATTTGTCTCTAATCCAAAAAGAAAAAGAAAGCGTTTGCAGTAATATTTGAGTCAAAGAATATGCCACATATAAATCCAAAGAGATGACACCTAACCTTTGCTTCTGCAAGAGCCACAACCAATTCTTCCGGCTTTTCTTTGCGTATGGCTTTCTCATCAATATCTGCAGACTTCATTGTTTAGAGAGAAAATAGGTAAATATTCTGACTCTGAGAAAGAGAAACGTCAGGATCATACAAGTACATCTAGGTAGAGAATACCATAATGGTGAATTCATAACCCATCTCAGCTAATACTTTCCTACGCGCATCTGAAGATGATCCCAAAATTATCTGCTAAACAGCACACATTTAAACAAAAAAAACATTATTACAATTGAAAGAGCCAAGGCACACCATACCTCAAGGTCATGTATTTAAACAGAGGATAGCTTAGAAAACCCACGAGTTTGATTGATGATGATTCGTAAGATGTTTAAGGCTGTAATGTCCCATGGTCAAAGGTTACATTTAAAATGGAGTAAATATTAAGTTGAGTCATTGACCTTTTTTTTATAAATAAAAAAAGTTACACATGGAGTTTTTTTTTTTTTTTCTACAAAATCTGGTGCCCTGGAGACCTCAGGAAAATATTAATAAATATCAGTAATCAACAATAACATGAATATGAATACAATATAATCAACGATGAAGTGCTAAAAAATTAATTTTTAACACGAACAGATTATTTAAAAAAAAAAAGGGTTATATGAATGCTGTGTTATTTTTAATAATATCCGCAACATTTCCATACTGAAGAAGCGATAATGACATTTTACGTTCACCATACCGCAAAAAGAAACTTTCTTAAGTCTGCATTGTGCAATTGCAGCAGTATTTTGTCTTCAACTATTGTATTGGATACTTAGATTAATCATAATAAACGTCTCTCTGAATCTTCTATTGATGATCTGGCCAGAAATTTCAATGAGATAAATGACTTAAACTTAAAGCATATAGGCAATGACAACTCAAATTTAAAATCCAATAGATGATCACTGCAAGATACAGTAATGCCCGTGGTCTTTCACAGTGGAAACCATAGCAAATTGACACATCAAATCAAATTGACTCAGCTCAACGTAAATCACTATAGAACAATCAATGTCTACTGGAACAAACTCCATTTCTTCTGAAAGGTAAAGTAAATATCAACTATAAATCGGTGTTCGTAGTAAACATGTCGATTGCAAGAGCAGGAAATTCCATAGATTTCAGTTTCGTAAAAGCATCGTAAAGATTAAAGAAGATAGATTCATTCTTGATTGAAAGTGCGCGTCCAGAGATTTCGGTTTCTTAAAATCCGAGCAGGAAATTCAACTGTTCAAGCAGGAAAGAGTAGAAACGGGCGTACCTTAAACGAAGACGAATTAGCTTCCATAACTCCTTGAGATTCGACGATCAGTTGAAAATTGAAGCTCGCAGCTGATGAGTCGATGTACCAGCGTCCTAGCTGTTAGTTCTACTACCTTCTCTCGGCAGGAGGAAACTTATCTGTGCTCTCTCTGGTGTTTGGAGTTGAACCGTTAAATTTGGGCTTTTCTTAAACGGGTTTCAATTGAGAATGGGCCCTACATTATTTTAGCCCAAAATATATTGGAGATATCTCTAAATTGACCCAAAAAAATAAAAAAATAAAAATAAAAATAAAAAAACCCAACAACACAATAGTCGGGATTATCCGACCTAAATCATAAGGGTTTGTTTGTTTTGGTGTTATACAAAGTTATTAAAAACGAGTTTTTACAATCATTTTTTAAATATCTAGTACAAATGAGTTATTATTACAATTTCTTCTTTAAAATCATTTAAAATAATTTCTCATTTCTTATCACTAAAAATAATAGCTCTATAATTATTTATCCAAACACCTCCTAAAGGTTAATTAGTTTATAAATTTATTTGAGTTTGATTAGATTATAAATTTATTTGAAATATGATTTTATAATTTTTATTGGAATAGGTCAGTTTTAAGATCCACCAATAAATAAATAAATAAATAAAAATATATATATATATATATATATATTATGTTGTGTGAGAGAGAGATCAATTAATAATAGTTGAGCTCATAACATATAATGCATTAGATAATTTAGGTTCAAGTAGAATATCATCCATCTTTTCTTTATTTATTTTCATATTTATAAGATATGAATTGAGTTTCGTAACAAAAAATTACTTATAAGTTTATTATACATAACTTATATATAAATGATCATTTATCACTAATAGAATATAATGCTTTGAAGGAATTTTTAAGTAGTAGTTTTAAGAATCTAGATCGTAGATTAGAGTTTTAAGAAGTCTTTTCTTCACATTCTTGAAAACTTACTCGTAATTCTTTGAATCTTGCTCTTCAAAGTGAATGTAAGCCGATTTTGACTGGATTATTATACACCTTGTGTCAACCCTCTATCTCTTTACTTTCCAACAACTCCATTGTATATTTCACCTTGTTCATTATCGATTAGATAAAAATAATGAAATTGAAAAAAAAAAATTATAAGAAGAAAGAGAGATTTCGATCAATATTGTCGGATATGAAAAGTCAAAAAGAAAGTCTCATCATTTGCGTAAAGATTAAACTTTTCTCAAATCCCGCAAATCTCAAAATCGAGTATAATAACCAATACCTCTATGAAGTTTATAATATTGATCAAGCTTGAATTACCATTCATCATTAATCATTAAATGAAATTTTCTTTGTATATTAATTTGATATGCCCACTTAGGTTTGATTTTTTTTTTTTAGTCAACAATAGTTGGGACCTTCATTAATATACCCTATACTTTACTAGGATTGAAATATGTTTTCATCCACACAAACAGGTTCAATTTTTTTTTTTAGATTAACAATTTTTGGTTGAGGTACAAAGCTATTCAATTATGTTAGTACACTAATAACTCTCACTGGTAGGAGTATTCATTAAATATAAATCAATACGACACGACCACATATGTTTCCGTAGAGACGCATTTTACGCATGCTTCTTTAGATCTTTTGAGAATATTCTTGAAATACTTTCGGCTAGAGTCTAGAGGCTTAGCGTGAATCTCAAATTATTAGAAAATGTGTGGATATTCATTTTAAAATTAATTGGTAACGGGAGAGTAACTATCTTAACTTATAAATCTTGAATTGCATTTCAATTTCATTTTTACTAAACCGAATACTCTTTTCGGTTTATGAATTATAATTTCATATTAAAAAGCGAAAATATTTATCTCAAAATCAATTAGTTAGGAAAGAAATAATTCATCCTATTTTATAAATATTTGGAGGGTTCTTCGCTTTTCTAATGTTGGATAATGAGATCTCAAACACATAAATAGTGCAGCCCATTCAAAACCAACACAAACAAGTCTTGTAAAAGTATTCCCGAACAAGTACTTTGGGAGTGTTAGGATTTTGGGTTGATGACAGAAGAGGAGAGGAGGGGATAGGAAGCGGAGGAATAAGAGAAAATTGAATGACTCGAGGACATGAAATATTTCTTCATAATCCTTGGGTGTACATTAATGTCGTTGAGCTACTACTCTTCTGGCGGAATTGATGTTTTTAGAGGGGAGTAGTTGGAATTTTTTTTTTTTGAAATTTGTGTTTGGAGAGAAGATATATTATTTTAAATGAAATTTAATTTGAGATTTGATGAGATGAGTTGAGGAGAAGTTTAAGAGTTGTAATGTACTAAAAATAAGCATCTAATTTAATTCATCTTCTTCCTCTCCTCCAAATCTTAACGCTTCATTCATATTTTCGAATAACTTTATTTATTTTTTCCGTCACTTTCTCTTACCTCCTAAACCCAAAATCCAAACACCCAAACGTTGTGTTTCAACCTAGACGGTTCATCCTAATTATATTTTTAATATATATATTACTATTTAAATAAATAAATGCACAGATTTAGACTCAATGTCTTACTCCACTAATTTTGAGCTAACCACAAAATAGACAGATTTTTTTTTTTTTTTGGATAAATCTACAAATATCAAATTCAAACATTTGAATTTTAGAGAGAATAAGTGAAATAAAATGTAAAATAAATGAACTAAAATCATATTTTAACAATAATTGAATTAGAACTTTAATTAAACTTAAAAACATCAGAGAAATTTTATATATTTATTTTTTAAAAAAGAAATATATATATATATATATACACATATATACACACACACTATATACTATGTATCTTCAATTCTCTATCGTGGGTGACTCCTTAGTCTTATCTCATTTTAGGTGTGACAATTGTATAGTTGAAAATTGTGAAAAATTTAATCAATTTTCTCTCCGCAATCACTGCCAACTGACCAAAATTTTTCTTTCTTCTTTTTTTTTAGTGTAATTTTGTATTATTCATAATTTTCTGAAATCTAAATATTATAGTACGGTGGAAAGAGTTAAGAAGGAAAGAGAAGAAATCTCTTGTCCCCGAGAGGGTGTCGCAGTTGGTTGAATACTTGAGCTCAAGAGGTGTGTTCTCTCTCGATTCTAGGTTGGGGTCAGGCTTAGGGACGGACATGATTATCTGGTTATTGTGTAAAATAGTTATCTCAAAAAAAAAAAAAAAAAAGCAATCTCTTGGTTTAGCCCATTAATTTTCATCACATCAAATATTAATTTATACTTAGTTTTATCCATTTATTTTTCTTCTTGTAGTAACCAAACATGCACTTAATTTTTTTTTTTTATTATTATTATTAAATATTAGTTTTCTTATTATGATTGAATAATATTTATAAATTGACTTATCAAACAAATATATGCTGCCCACCCCCTTGGAAACGGCCAAGTGACGAAGTTGCTATGCAGGTACGCACCTGTTGGGTGTTGAGGACAAAATTGTAAATTAAGGTGCTTTTTTATGCAATAATTGGGCGTTGGCGTCCACGTCAATGTCTTACGGACAATGTTAAAATTAGGTATTACCGACATGTCGTTTATTTATGCATGTAGACCAAGTCAATTAGGCTGCGCGGCCTAGCACTTGAAATGAAAGAGTCCTACACGTGAGTTTTTTTTCAACTTTTTTACTCACCGTATAAGAACTATGTTTTTATTTAGGGTATCTTTCGCTTAAACGTGAAGAAAAAGAAAAAAATAAAATTGATAAATAAAAAAAAAATAATAATAATAAATTAGTGATTGATTCAATTAAAATTAATGGGCGCAAACTATGGCAAGTGACCTATTTCTTTTTCTTTTCATCTTTTCTATCACACCAAACAAAATCTTTAAGGTATGTTTGAGCCAGAATGAGGAGGGGAATGATTTTCGGTGTTTGGGTCATCAAGAATCATTTCTTCCATAATCTCGTTTCTTCAAAATCAATTTTTTATTATCCTTCTAACTATTTTTTATTCTTACCGTAACTATTTTTCACTCACATCATATCCATTATTTTATTTTCCTTATTATCATTAACCATTGTCTCCGTAATCATTTCATTCATCTCAAACACAAATAATTGTTCTCTTTCTCATTATCTCCCTAATTCTCATTCCTCTCATAATCATTCTCATTTCTCCTCCTCGAAGCACAAATGTTTGTTTGAATGCTATGTTAATTTTGAATCACGTTTCACTTTTTTATACCAAATGTCACGGTCGCACTCTTCGACTCGTGCGGCGTCATGATCGCCCATGCATCATGGCCAGCCTAAGAGGGGAACTCAAGCCCCAAACTCGGATCGCCCATACTTTGTGACATGTCGGGTCGTCAAGCGAGGTTCACCAGACCTCGACTAAGCATCCATCGAATACGCAGCGGAAATATTTTGGTTAATGCTCAACTGCACACGGATCCATTCGGCCAACGAGATTCCAACATGACATGGCGGCACGCCCCTCAGATATAGTGGCAAGCCTCTATCCCGAAGGCTAGGGCGCAATGTCGGCACATCCGTGCCGTCCGACACTGTCCCCAAGAACTTTAAATTTTAAAATTTGAGAGAAATCAGTTGGTTAGATTAACATTCTACGTCAAAACTTAAATTTTGCCAACAAGAACAAAATTTTATTGACATTTTGTACAATCTAATAACCACAAGGTTAAAAGTCGAATTTTCCTTTCTTCAATATTATTAAATTAAAAAAAATCATAAATTTTACTCAATATTCCATCTTTTTCTCCTCCTCATTCATACACCCTTTACAAGGATGTTTGAGTCAGTACGAGTCAGTTAGATTGTGATATAATAATTCAATACGGTATTTAAGCAACAATTACAATCATCTTGCAATAATCATTAACTATAATATTATTTAATTACAATCATCTTACAAATAATCATCTAACTATAATATTATTTTTTATTAAAATAATAACTTAGGTTACAATAATAATAATTCAAAGGAGATCCTACTATTAATTGTTTGGGAGTAATAGCAAATTATCGCAAGGGACATAGAATTAGAAGAGAATGCGTTACACGTTGGATGGCCAAACGCCATTTGACTCTATATTGCAAGTGGCAGAGAAATTGATCATTTCAATTACACACCCCCAACTATAAACTAATATTATTTGTTAAAAAAAATAAAATAATAATAAATATTATTTTTGTTTGGGAGAGTTTCCAATTTTAAGGACATGTTTGGGACGGTGAAAAAATATCCAAAGATAAAGAAATTAATCTATTCCCATCGTTCGACCTATAAACTTATGTCTTATCAATTATTAATCTATCTATTTCATTCATCGTTCGACCTGTTGTTTACGTATACAAGAAAAAAAATAAATATATATATAAAAGTATTTAAAATGAGTAGAATAAGAATTTGTCTTTAGTGCTTAGAAGTAATGATTACAATTAAAAATTTGTTTGATGTAATTTTAAAGAGTAATTAAAATTAGTATTTAGAATGATGATTTATTTTAAGTATTTAAAAGTAATTATTAGTAATGGTTATAATTAAAAGCTTGTTTGAGTGTAGTTTTTAAGAGTATTTATAATTAGTATTTAGAATGAGATTTTTATTTTAAATATTTAAAAGTATTGATTACCGTCCCCGTTTGAATGTTATTTTTTTTAATGAATATTTAATAAATACTAATCGAAAAACTAATACCAAAGGTCCGTATGCGCAGAAAAGTTTTTAACCACATCCTTGTTTGACTTAGTTAAGTTGGAATTATAGTTTAATTTTAAATAAAAAGGAAAATTTTACCAAACTAATCAAAAATCATTAAAATAGTTACAAATAATTTTTTTTTAGCAATTATGAATATTGTTATTTTCAAATAATTTAACAAATATAGTTATTAATGTTAATGAGTATTTTCACCTGTATTCTTATATATCATTATTCAAACATACTAATTATTAAATATTAACTTCAAAAATTACATATATTTATAATAATTTTGAGAAAATAGCTCAATTTTACTTAAAAACAACTAAATTTACTTTTCTTCTACAAATGTTTGGAATGAATATTTAAAAGTATTTACTAAATATTCTTAAAAAAAATTACATCGAAACGAGTTTTTGACTGCAATCATTACTTATAAATATTTGAAATAAATCTTCATTCGGGTGTGTTTGTTTTTTTGTAGAGGTCACTAGGTAACTATCACTCCTCAAGAAATCACTCGTTTGTATTGGGTAGTAAACAACCACTCTTAACTACTCATCGAATCTTCTGTCAAACTATTCAATCAAATTTTACATCAAACATATCGCTCAACCACTGCTAACTCCAATCCCAAACAAGTAATTAATTACCGAACTACTATAACATTAATTACCGAACAAGTAGCTAACTAATCAAAACTATCATTAACCCTTCAACTCCGCTCACTCTTTTTTACCCCAACTGTTACTTCTAAATACTCTAAATAATATCTCATTCTAAATATTCTTAAAAAATTACATGAAAAAAAAAAAAAAAAAAAAAAAAAAAAAATTGCCCGGTCATGATCAGTCCTTTTCCCGGTCCCTCTGTCCACCTACTTTTGTCTGTTATTCTACTGTTGCTTGGCGATGGATTTTCATTTTTAATTTATAATTCAATCATAGTGCCAATAAAATGATTGTTAAAGTCACAAATAACAAATAACTAAAAATAATTAAATCCTGACAAAGCAAACATTGCTCAGCTAGTACAAGTAATGCATTAACATCCACTCGATCTGTAGTTCGAATTTTCGGAGTTTGTTGTCCTCCTCCCCAACTTGTACCAAAAAAAAAATCAATCATATTCTTTTCTACAAATAACAAATAACAAGAAATTAAATTTATAATTCAATCATACTCTCCACTACACTTTTTTATTTTAACAACACACTTATTAGAATATCAAAGTTTATTGTTTTTAGTTCAATTAGTTTCTTTTACTCAATAATTGTGAAACGTTAATCAGTTTTACAAACACTTGTATAAATCCCTTTTTTGACCGCAATAAAAAAATACTCTCTAAGAATTTCCTTCTTTCATTCTTTCTAACCCTAATATAATACCGTTGGTTGTTAAAAATTTCATAATTTTTTTTCCAACTCTTTCGCTCCAAGCAATGGATAAAAACCCGAATTTAAGTTCTTATTTTCCGCCTTTCTTTCTCTACACACTCCAAATCCTACTCCAATTGCAGGTCCCTCTGCTTCCAAAGCTTACCAGGGTCCCTACTACCTGAATCATCACGATACTTTCAATCTGGTAATCGTCTTCGATACAAACTATGTAGCATAATAACACTCTCGAAGAAAACTTGGCTATTCTGGGTTTATTCTTTCTTGCCTTCTAACTAAAAATAATTCACAAATAACTGCCACATTCCTATATGTTGTCAACTACACATTACATATCAAAACTTTTTTAAGGGGTTTTTTTTTTTTTAATTTATTTATTATATTTTGAATGGTGAAGCTCTCAAACATTACAAACTAGAAGTTTCATAGAAAAAAAAAAAAAAAAAATCTGCCTCTTTCATTAATTCATCATAACACCATCGCTGCTAATAAAGTGGTTGAGAGAAATTGTGGGTGGAGGCGTAGTGGGATTGAGACACCCAATTTCTATGGCAACGTATTTCATAGTCGTTTGTTGCAGGAGATCCTAAATTCGAAGGAAGAAGGAACAAATCATTAACCTGATGTTTGTTTTGAGTGTATATGACTTTTATAATCATTCCTTAAAAACCTTATACAAACTAGTTATTATTACGATTTCTTCTTCGTAATCACTCAAAATATTTCTTGATTTATAAAGACTCAAAATAAATACTCCACAACTTTATAAACAAACACCCCTAAATGCTATAAATATGCGCAATTGAAACTGAAAGAAAATAGAAAAGAACCTCTGAGAAGAAGAAGGGATTAACAAAGGAAAGAAGAAAAAATTATATAGGAATTTATTTATTTATTTATTTAAATATAATTTCATTTTAGATAAGAAATAATAGGAGAGATTGAGGTTGGAAGGGAAAAGAAGAGATTTTCGATGAAATACCAATGTTACCCCTTTTACAATTTTCAAATTTAGCATAATAAAGTTGATCGCAATACTTATCAAACGTTAAAGAAGTAATTGATCAAATTGAAAGTTTAAGATCTGATTGTTACAAAGCACATAGTTTAAGAGTGATTTATGCAATCTTCAAAAAAAAAAAAAAACAATAAAATTAAAAAAAAAAATCAAAGAGAGATATTTTTAACACAAATGTGTAGCATTACTATTTTTTATGATGTGTAAATTATAAATTTAGTCTTATGATTGGATGAAAGTTAGAATTTAATTCTTATAATTCTACAAAATCTATATTTTAGTTTCTATAGTTTGAAAAAATAGAATTTAGTCACTAAAGTTTGATAAAATTTAAAAAATAATATGTCGTTCGTAAATGTTGGTGAATAAAATGCGTAGAAGTAAATTATTTTTGTGTTTAATGACGAAAGTGTAAGATAAGTAATTAATTGGACAAAAAAAATGCATAGTTCATACCTTACATTTACGTACTTAATTTGCTTACGATTTATGAATAACATAGACTATTTTTTGAGTTTTATCAAATTATAGAAACTAAATTATATTTCTACAAACCATAAAAATTAAATTATATATTTTTCTAAATTATAAGGATTAAAATTTAGATTTTTAAATTATAAGGACTAAATTTCAATTTTGATGAAAGGATAGGGACTAAATTTATAATTTGGTAAGAAATTACTAAAACTATTGTAATAGACAAGAAAGATGATAAAATGGTGTCCAAAATCTATTTGGACTCTTCTCTGGCGGAGTTTCTTTCCGTCCACTTACGGAAAAAGCAAAAATCAAATGAAGTTGAATGTAAGGTTTGAATCAGATAAACCAGAGCTTCAATTGCTTAACAATGGCGTCCTAACTCTCTTTATTACAATTACTATGCTCAGTCTGCTGTGAAATGAGATTATACGTCCGCAGAAACCAACTACCTGTTCTTTAATCTCGATGCTATTATTGGCATTCCGCGTTTTTCACTTTCTCGATCATTTAGTAGTTTGTACATTTTCTTTCTCTCTCTGATTTACGAGTAGAGATGTGAATTGAAACAGGTTACTCCTAGCGGAAAGTGAAATAAATTATCGTTTCATTATTTTTCTGTTGGTGAGTTTGTGTTCAGCATTAATGGCGGTTCTGAATGAGTCGTAGGTTCATCGCTCGTGATTGTAGGTGGTATTTAATAGAGCCTTAAATTGGCGTACTCTGTTGATTTCCGATTTTACTGGAGTTGCAAATGAAGCTGCAAATTCCACTGTGAGTTTCTTGTTTAGGTCTCCGGCGATGGAAGTTCGAGCTCGCCGGCGGTATCTACTCGAGGTAGTTTTATTGTTGTTAATTCAGTTTGGTTTAGGTGAAAAGAATTTGTTGAAATCCAGTTCGGACTTGACGGCGTTACTAAATCTCCGATCATCGTTAGGGCTGAGAGGTAGAGATTGGCGGAGAAAGGCGAACCCCTGTTCCGATTGGACCGGAGTTCGGTGCAAATCCGGTCGAGTTGTTGGTATAAACGTGTCCGGTCTGAGCCGAACTCACAGTGGGCGGCTTAGCCCTCGTTTCGCCGTCGATGGGCTTGCCAATTTGACCTCCTTGGTTTCGTTCAATGCCTCTGGTTTTTTTCTTCCTGGTTCTATTCCTGATTGGTTCGGTCAGTCTCTTGCTGCGCTTGAAGTGCTTGATCTAAGCTCTTCTTCGATTGATGGTTCAATACCTTCATCTATTGGCAGTTTAAGTAAGCTCACTGCTCTTTATTTATCTGGGAATAGTCTTACTGGTATTATGCCTTCTTCAATAGGACAGTTATCTCAGCTATCTGTTCTTGACCTCTCAAGAAATATGCTTACTGGGTCTATACCTCTCAATTTTTCATCTCTTAACAATCTTGCCCGGCTTGAACTTGCTTCGAATTATTTATCGGGACCGATCCCGCCCGGTTTAGCTACTCTTAATAAGCTGCAGGTGTTGAATCTTTCAGACAATAGTTTGACATCCTCCATACCAAGTGAACTGGGTAACTTATCAGCACTGATGGTGCTTGATCTCAGCAAGAATTCACTGACGGGCGCGCTTCCTGTGAGTTTGAAAAGGTTAAGGGGTTTGAAAAAGATGCATATTGGTGATAATGGCTTAGAGGGTCCTTTGCCAGATGATTTGTTTTCAAGTCTTGCTTTGTTAGAAGATTTGGTTTTGAGAGGGAATAAACTTGATGGTGGTCTAAATAGTGACTTGTTATCACACCCCAAATTGCAGTTTCTAGATGCATCCAACAATAACTTTACGGGTATCTTGCCGAGTTTTGTTCCGAACAGTGGTGCTGCATTCAACTTCTCAAATAATGTTCTGTATGGTCATCTAACTCTACCGCTCGAATCGAATTGGTCCATCGATTTATCTGGAAACTATTTCCAGGGTGTTGTACTCAGCAAGAGTCTTAATGTTATCCTCCGAGGAAACTGTCTGGATATGGTGCCGGATCAAAGAAATTTCGAGGATTGTAGCCTCTTCTACTCGGAGAGAACCTTAACTTTTGTAGGTTTAGGGAAGGGAAATGTAGATGAACCACAGCATCATAATGTTCAAAACAATCGCTTGAAGTTCATAATGGTGGGGCTATTTGGTGGATTGGGGTTTGTTGTTGTTGTTTTTGTGCTTATCCTAGTAATGCTCTTAAAATTTTGTGGTAAATGTAAAGCAAATAAAAGAGGAAAAGCAAATGTAGGTCCTGTTCCAGATGGAGACAGCCCTTCACTTCCAAAGGATCCAGTCTACTTTGCTGGTCTTGGAGATTCATTTACTTATGACCAGATGTTACAAAGTACTGGAGATTTCAGCAAAGACAATCTTATAAAACATGGCCATTCTGGAGATCTCTACAAGGGGTTCTTGGAGGGTGGCCTTCCTGTAGTGATTAAAAAGGTAAATACGATGTATTTGAAGAACGAAATGTACTCTCTCGAACTAGATTTCTTCAGCAAAGTATCACACATGAGATTTGTTCCATTCTTGGGGCACTGCTTTGAGCGCGAGGATGAGAAGCTCTTGGTGTACAAATGTATGCCGAATGGGGACTTAGCTAATTGCTTGCAGAAGGCTTCCCGTTCCGAAAATGACAACGTGCAGTCCCTGGATTGGATAATCAGATTGAAAATAGCAATAGGAGCTGCCGAGGCCCTATCGTACTTGCATCACGAGTGTAGCCCTCCTCTCGTCCACAGGTATCAATCAACAAGCTTTCTTTGCAGTATTATAAACTTCGTATGTTAAGTGGGGCCATCTACTTGTCAAACAGCTTCCTTTAAATGAAAATAGTTGGAACAAGTACTAGTATAAACATTTTGACCAATGATCTCAAGAGCTGTTATCTTAAAAATAGTACAGATGATTCACTCTTGTTGTGCGTTTCAATTGACGTGACATAAGCTCCTTATAACTTCTAGTTTTATATTAAATATACAAACAATGTATTAACTTTTCTTTCTTTAATGGGTATAGAGATATTCAAGCAAGCAGTATCCTCCTCGATGACAAATTCGAAGTTCGTCTTGGAAGCTTGAGCGAGGCCAGTGTTCTAGAAGGGGATCAGCACCAAAATGTCTTTAGGAGATTACGCAGAAAGCCACAGTATGTATTTTAAGTAGAATCATAGATAAGCATATTTTTTTGGTGCAAAAAAAGTTCATTAAACTGAAAAAATTAATGATAGAATCCCTATAATTGCACCTCCTGGTCTTGTTGTTCAGTCATCATTTTTCTCATACTATGCATAAATGAATGAGGTACTTTCGAGTTAGTGCAAGTAGGTAACATTAATTATTATTCGGAGGATGAAAGACCATCATTAAATACTAAGTTGTATTAGGTTAGTTGGGATTATGGTTTTGAAACTGTTTAGTTGGTAATACTGTTGTATTTAGTTGATAATAACATCTATGAGCTTGTCACATGACTATTGTTATTGCAAATTTCGTCCTATGCATAAATGAATGAGGTACTTTTGAATGAGTGCAAGTAGGTAACATTAATTATTATTCGGAGGACGAAAGACCATCATTAAGTACTAAGTTGTATTAGGTTAGTTGGGATTATGGTTAGTTGGTAATACTGTTGTATTTAGTTGATAATAACATCTATGACTATGAGCTTGTCACATGACTCTTGTTATTGCATAATGTTGTCAATCGCTCTATGTAGACATCTAGTCAAAAGTACATAGTTTGCATTCATATGGTTTGGGAATTTAGTGTTTTATGTCTTACTAAACAAGACAACTGATGTACTGCTTAAATAGTATTGGTTGTCGAAGGCTTTTTTTTTTGGGTATAACAATAAATCATGTAGAGCAGACAATACGCTTGTTGTGAATTTATCTAGTCTGTTTTATATTCTATAATCCTCTCTTGATGATTAAAAATAACCTTATACAGTTGGTACTGATTCCAGTTCGTTAAGATTTCTTTAAAAAAAAAAATTTATCTTTATCTTTGACTTTGGATTGTTGTTTTTTAATCATTATTTATATTTACCCAATTATATTTGTTTATTTATGTCAAGATTATTTTCTCGAGTCTTGCAGCTTAAGTTATTTTGTTTGTTCTTTTATCAAAATTCTAATGCCATCTTTTTTATTCTCTTGCGCAGAAGCTCCGAACAATGCCCTTCTGGTACGTATTTCTCCTGAGATTTCTCTTCTTTTAAGTATGCGTTCATAAGTGGGTGTCTATCCTCATGAATTAGGAGCTCGTGGGTTCGAATCCCCCTCCAATTATTGTTGAACTAAAAATAAACATAGTTAGTTAATATAATTAAATTTACCAAAATTTTAGTTTGATTGATAGTTTAACATAATTCAATATGGTATCAAAGTAAGAGGTCACGAGTTCGAACCCTTGTCAAGTCGTTTCCTCTCATTTAAAATTAATTCCACGTGTAGGACCCTATCAACTTCTTTTAGGTTGATTGGTGGTTTAACATAATTCAACACAAACAAACAAGACTTTATTTTGAACATAGCTAACTGAGGAAAATGGTTCTTAGTATTAAAATAGAAAAAATTCACTATTTGTTAGTTAATGCAATGTTTCTTTCAACTAAATGATTTTATATTTCCTCTACTGGGCTATGGAAGTGTGACATACCGATTTGTCGTTTACAGGCTCCTCACCAGCATCCTCTTCGCTAGACATTTACTGCTTTGGAAAAGTGTTATTAGAACTTGTAACGGGAAAGCTTGGCATCAGCAAAGCAGATGATTCTACAACTAAGGAGTGGTTGGAACACACCTTAGCGAACATAAGTATCCATGATAAGGAACTTGTAACAAAAATAGTCGATCCGTCGTTGATGATCGACGACGATCTATTGGAAGAGGTATGGGCAATGGCAATCATCGCCAGGTCGTGCCTCAATCCGAAACCATCTAGACGACCCCTCATGAGATACGTTCTTAAAGCCTTGGAAAATCCTTTGAAAGTAGTCAGGGAAGAAAGCTCTAGCTCCGGCAGGCTGCGCACAACTTCATCGAGACGATCTTGGAGTGCTGCTTTTCATGGTAGCTGGAGACACAGCTCATCAGATGTACATAGAGAAAGTGGCAGTGGCGGCTCAAAGCAACCGGGAAGAATAAACTCCCATGGCAGCTGTGGATATGATTTCTCGTCTTCGAACAAAAGGCTATCCAGTGAAATCGTCCCCGAACCTGAAGAGTTTCGAGATGTCGAAAGGCAAGATTGAATATTTGCTCCGAGTTTCAGGTTTGCTATCAAGGCTGCTGTAGCTTGTGTATCGATCATCGCCGAGTCGAGTTTAACCTCGGGCGACTTTGGTGTTTGGGATTGAAAGATAATTTGGTAAAGAGAAGGCTTCTGCTTGAAAACAGACCTCTTGAGTTGATAAGGTGAAAGCCTTAATTCTCATAACAATGGATTGTTTGCTCTTTCATGAACTGAAATGGAGCAAACTGCTTATTTTGCTGCCATTTAGTTTATTGTGTTGGTAAGAAAATAAAGAACAGTAGTAATTGAAATTTAGATAGTAGGAACTTGAAGTTGTATCTACAGATTACTTTTCATTTTTGGCTTTAGATTACCACTGGTTTTATTAAAAAGAAAGACATTTTACTGTTTATTCAAGAAATTTATGTATTTTTATTTTTAGAATTCATTTTTAGTGAATAAAATATGTCGGGAGATTTGAACTTGTAACCTTATATTACTCGATCATATAATATGTTTTGTTGAGGATCTCATAGTGTCTCACATCGGTAAAGTAGGGAGTTCTCCAAGCATAAATAAAATTATATGGTGGATTACTTCTCTCATAGTCAATTAATTTTGAGATGAATGTCCACATTTTGTAATAATGATACAAGAGTCAATAACATATGGTGAACTACTTCTCTCATAGTCAATAACGATCATCGCCGAGTTGTGACTACTCATGTGGCGCGACACTTTTTCGCCTTGTCAGGAAGTTAGGTTGGTGGCTTCGGGATCCCGTAAAAAATGCTTAAATACAAATTCCACGTTTTGATAATTAAGAGCTTATAAAACAAAGTTGAAAAAATCCACCATCCACAATTAATTATAAATATGAAAAAATGCTTAAATACAAATTGTACGTTTTGATAATTAAGAGTTTATAAAACAAAGTTGAAAATATCCACCATACGCAATTAATTATAAACATGGTCCACTTAAAATTTAGTATATATAATTTAGAAAGGTCAACTTTAATTCATAAATTTATAATTTAGTCTTATATTTTGAAAATTCTTAAAACTTAGTATATATAATTTAAAAATCTTGACTTTAATGGAACCGATTTTGAGAAATCCATAGTTTAATTTTATATTTTGAAAATTCTTAAAATTTAGTATATATAGTTTAAAAAGCTTGACTAAAATTCATTTGATTTAGAGAAATCTATATTTTAGTATTTATATTTTGAAATTTAGAATTTAATGCATAAATTTTGATTAAATTTAAAAATAATTGTGTCATTTTTAATTGTTGATGAATAATATGTATAAAAGTTAATTATTTTTATTTAAAGATGAGAATGTGAGGTAAGTAATTGATTCAACAAAAAAAAACGCAACATTTATATATCAAAAATTACATCTGCATAAACTATTTTTTAAATTTTATCGACCTAAACCATGCAATAAAATTAAAATTTGTATTTTCTCAAACTAAATAGAGGACAAAAGTTAAATTTTTAAATCACTTCCCAAATTTATAATTTATGATCTAATTTATTAGACAGGCGTGTCAATAAACACTGGCAAGAAAGTGGGACCAACAACAAGACAACGAGAATCAAAGCGTACCGTAGCACAATATGCCCGCATCTTCCAAACTTATCGCGATCGAACGGTCAAAACTCGCCCTGGCAAAGCGCGTGTTATTAATCGCAAGTCAGGAGCGTGGGCCCAAAACGTCAGCGAGTTTTCTCCTTCATTAGTTCATGAGTAATGGGTGTGCGCGAGAGAAAAAAAAAGAAAAGGAATTTCTCTGCTAGAACCAAAATATATTCTGTCAGTTGCATACTGCGATTGCCAGCGATTAGCGAGAATAATTCAGAGTCGAAATTTTTTTCAGAAGCCAATCATCTATCTCGAGGACAAGCCTCTGCTTCTGCAATTTGAGAGTGAAAGCTATGGCGGAAGATGTTCGGTGTTGTGAGTCGAAGTTCTTTTTATTCTTGTTCATAATTATAGGACTTGTAGCCTTTGCTGGGCTCATGGCTGGGCTCACTTTGGGTCTCATGTCACTCGGCCTCGTTGATCTCGAAGTTCTTGTGAAATCCGGCCGCCCTCAGGATCGCAAATACGCTGGTAACTTTTTACCACTTTTCGCTGCTCATGAAATTCATTTCTGCACCTATTTCAATCCTGATTATCGTAGGGGGCTTTTTTAGGAACCTGAATGTTCTTGCCGTTTCGGGAATCTTTTTATTGCTTGTGATTTTTTTGTTTTTTGTTTTTGTTATAAATAAACAGCCGGAGCTGGAGGGCATGTGCTATTAAGGTTGGACTGAGTTATGATTCGAATTCAAATCAAATTCGAACTAAGAATAATAATATGAGTGTAGAATTGATTAATAAGATAAATTTTAATTTCTTAGAGAGCATCTACTTACAATACGACCATATTTTAGTTTTGAATATAGTACTGTTCAATTTTTCTTCATTTTTTAATAGATTCATGAGTTATGGCCTGGGTTTAATTTAGTAAATATATGACAAGCCCAACCCGAAAATATATGAGTTATTGCTTTAATACATAGGATAGGTCCAAAAATCATCCTTACCTGACCCAACTCAGATCATGTCCGTCCCTGATTGAAATCATGCAAAAATATGTTAGTAACGTAGAATTAGGTAGTTGTGTGTGTCGTGTCATGAACTGAGAGGATCCAGTATGATTGATCGATTTTTTTTTTTTTTTTTTTTTTTTTAATTTTTTTGGTTTTGGGATCAGCTGAACTAACAATGTTATGGTTTCTTTGTCAGCTAAGATATTACCAGTGGTAAAGAATCAGCATCTTCTACTTTGTACACTTTTGATTGGTAACTCTTTGGCAATGGAGGTAGCTATATAAACACTTGCACATCTCTGTTTATGGTGCTTGAATGATTTTTTTAATTCAGCTTAACTATGTTATATGTGTTCCTGGTAGGCTCTTCCAATATTCTTGGACATGATTGTACCTCCTTGGGTGGCCGTCCTTGTATCAGTTACTCTTATTCTTGTGTTTGGAGAGGTACTTTTGATCTGACCACCAATCCAAACAATTTTGTGCCTTGGGATATTATTCAGTTTATGTTGCATGTACTTCACTGCAGATATTGCCACAAGCAATTTGTACTCGTTATGGGTTGAAAGTCGGGGCAACAATGGCACCTTTAGTTCGCCTTCTTCTCATGGCTTTCTTTCCCATTTCGTATCCAATCAGTAAGGTAAAACTAGCTGGAACTGACCATTTTCCCTCACCTCTTCTAAATCATTAGCAGGGAGAAAATATAGCCCGAGACGGATAGGATGATAGTTATTTAAGCCGTATTTACATGATACTGGGGAAGCTTGTTCGAGTATCTTATTTAGCTTTTGGACCAATGATGTTTTTGGAGTCAAGCTTTTGATTTATTTTACGTTTTTTCTTTTTTGGAATTCAGGTTCTTGATTGGATGTTGGGTAAAGGACATGCTGTACTCTTGAGGAGAGCAGAGCTCAAGACTTTTGTGAATTTTCATGGCAATGAGGTATGTTAACCAACTTGAGCATGTAGTCATGGGACATCAACTACATTGATTAATATGCTTGGATCTCAGTGCTCTTAGGGGCTGTTTGTTTGATAATTTTATGAAGCTATTAAAAATGAACTTTTATAATTACTCTATAATAACTTCACTCAAACAAATTTTTACTACAATTTTTCCTCCATAACCACTCAACATAACTCCTCATTTCTAATCACTCAAAATAATCATTCCACGATTACTCATTCAAACACCTCTTAGGAATATTACCGTAAATTTGCGTGCTCTGATTTTCCTCCTGCTCCATTCAACATCATACAATGAATCATGGTGCATAAAATTTATGTTGTCTTAGGCTGGAAAAGGTGGAGATTTAACACACGATGAGACTACTATTATTGCTGGGGCACTTGAATTGACGGCAAAGACAGCAAAAGATGCCATGACATTGATATCAAATGCATTTTCCCTTGATCTGGATGCAACTCTTGATTTGTGGGTTCTTTATAATTTTCAGTTCTTGTGTCTGTCTAAAATGATTTACATGCTATTTCTTTTTGCTAAAGCCTTCTTTATATGGGCAGGGATACACTCAATGCAATAATGACGAAAGGCCATAGTAGAGTTCCTGTTTATTCTGGAGATCCAAAAAACATAATTGGACTAGTTCTGGTAATTCGCTCGTTTCATCAATAGCTATGGCATGCCGTAACGTTAAGTAATAGGTTGAAATGAATTCTCTTTCTTGCTCTCTCTGTTGTCGCATCTTCAAATGTAGTGGGATAGTGGAAGCTTAGAATGACATTTAGAAATGCCTAAAAATCAGTGACACTTAACAAGCTAAACTGAAGTATCCTGCCTGGAGCTAAACCAGCTCTTGTACCAGCGTAGAACTGTTGTTATGGTACACTTTTGAACAAGGGGGTTTAAGCATGTGGGCCAATGGTCAGGTTGCCAACTAATGATTTGGAAAACAGTGGCCTTGGTCAACTTGAGTTGCTTCAAATTAAAAGTTGCAGCATAACCAAGTACAAAGATTAATTGCAGACATCGCTAATTTAATTGAGATACCTCTTAATGCATGGGTAGCTCTGGAATGAGTGGAAGTTGATGAACTTGTTGCTTTGTAATTTCGTTTCCGACTAACATATTTGTTTCATTTGGTGTGTGTCTATTGTACTAATGATAGCTAGACTCTAGATATAGTCAAAATGGGATGAAGCATCTGCTCATTTGTTCATCTCGAACATTTTGCAGGTTAAAAATCTTTTGACTGTTGATCCTGAAGATAAAGTTTCCCTTCGAAAAATGGTCATTAGAAAAATTCCACGGTATGAGAATAGTCATTGCTTCTATCTTTATGCTTCAGATGAATTGACAGTTTTGGACTTCTGTAAAATAAGCTTGATAAGCTTTTCTTCCTTAACTACTACAGGGTTTCTGAAGACATGCCTCTATACGACATTTTAAATGAATTTCAAAAGGGCCATAGTCACATTGCTGTGGTATTTAAGAAGCATGGCTACCAATCTGAGGCATTGTTGAAAAAAGGTGAGGATGCAAGGCAGCAATTTGCTATGAACTAGACCAGTAAAAAATATATATTGCGAACACTTATACTTTTCAATTTCTTAATTCTTGTGTATGCTATCTATTTATCTATGGCTTAGAGTTTAAGGTTATAATATTTCTCATCCGAATTTGTTAGCTACACATTAGTCAGCTTTAACTCATATTTGCTCGAGTCATTGAGCTCTGCCGCTTTTTAATGCGCTTCACTCTGTTTCCAAATTCCTTTGTACTATATTGATGAACCTATTACAGGGGATTCACATTAGATGCACTTGGTTGTGCTGTTTTCTATGTGAATAGGTAAGATTCATTTGTTACCTTTGACACTACTTTTTCCTGTCTGGTTGATTCTCAGACAACGGTATCGAATCTGGTGCTGGTGCTGGTGCTGCTATTCATAATTTAGGGATGAAAATGGAATCAGTTGATGCTCAAACAATAGCTGAAAAGGCTGGAGGCCAACAGACAAAGAAAAGTCCACCAGCTACTCCTGCCTTTAAAAAACGACACAGAGGTTGTTCATTCTGCATTTTAGATGTTGAAAATGCTCCTCTTCTTGACTCTCCACCTGGTGAAGAGGTGGTTGGTGTTATTACTATGGAGGATGTGATTGAAGAACTTCTTCAGGTAATGAATAAATTTTCATTTTTGAAATGAGCATGGTTTAAAATCTTGGGAGGCTAGCTCTGCTGTCATATCCATCATTTTTTAAATGTTAGTATCTTAGGATGTCCGGTGGTGCCGAAAGGACATAGTTCTAGTGTTATCATGTATGACTTATTAACCATGAGGTTACAGGTTTAAATTCACCTCCTCTAAGGGGGTGTTTGGATTTGGAGGAGAGGGAGACGAGAGGAAGAGGAAAAGTTGAATTCTTTGTTTGTTTTTAGTACATCACAACCTCTCCTTAACTTCTCTCCAACATCCCATCATACCTCAAATCAAATTTTTTTCAAATTTCATCTAAAATAAACATTTTCTCTCCTAAACACAAATCTCAAAAAAGTTTTTCCAACCTCTCCTCTTTAAAACAACAATCCCCAAATAAAAACTTCATATTTCCAAATCATTCAATTTCCTCTTCTTCCTCTCCTCTCCTCTCCTCTCCTCTCCTCTCATCAACCCCAAAATTCAATCGCCCCATAAATATTGTTGAATAAAAAAAAAATGTTGTCTGGTGGTTGGCATTGGAATTCAAACATCCTGCCTTTTACTCTAGGACATCAGATCCTTGATTTATATAAATAGCTTAGTTTGTGTTGAGATGAGGTTGGTTGTATATTACTAAAGCCGTTTTTTATGTCTGTGGATGTTTTGGCCAGCTTACGTGAATCTCGATTATTTTGATCAGATATACTGTCTGACCCTACAACTTTTAGATGTTAAGAAAATTTATAGAAAACTAATTTTTAGATAAGTGACTATCGTGGACTGAACTCATCAACTCATAGTTCTCCCGAACTCTTTTGACTTATAGGTCACCTCCAATCATCTATTTTACTCATTATTCATGTTGATCTTGCATGTCATATTTTCTAATGTCAGGAGGAGATATTAGACGAAACAGATGAGTATGTCAATATCCACAACAGGTACATACGTTTTGCTTTCTTTCTGAGATTGTATCATTACTAATCTTAGGAGTTGGATCCATTTTGTTCTTGCAAATATTTCTCTTATGGATTCATTTGATGTTTTTTCTTTTATGGATATTCACAAAATTTAAGGGATTTTTTCTGAATGCAGAATAAAAATCAACATGCAACCATCTTCAGAAAAACCAAGCACCAATCCATCGCAGCCATCCACAAATGTCAATATGTGACTGCATTCTTACGAGCAGTGTCCGTCTGACAAGCGGAGATGTCGAATCGGCGATGGTTGGTTTTTTTTTTTTTTGAGCATTTTTCTTTTAATCATACAAGAGATTCCAGAAGAAAGGAAGGTGGTATAGATAAAAGAGTTAGCAGCCTTGTAATATTTTCTGTATGATGTCATAGAGGTATTTTTTTGCATCTATGTTTTCTCTTAGGCTAGATGATTGCATATTGGAAATGATGCTCTTTGACTGTATATGAATCATATGTAGTTAACTTCAATCCAAAGCAAGTGTATCAATGAAGTAAGGGTGTGTGTATATATACATATACATAGATATACATATATACATATACACACATATATACATATATACACATATCTATATCCGTGTATGCACGTGGTGAGCTATAAATTTGCTCTTTAGATTTGAAGAAAGTTAGAGTTTGGTTCATATTATTTAAAAATTTATAATTTAATCTCTATAGTTTAGAGAAATCTAAAATTTAGTTTTTATGATATGAAAATTTGAAATTTAGTCTTATACTTTGATAAAATTTAAAAAATAATTCATGTTCATAAATCGCAAGCGAATTAAGTACGTAAATTTTATTTTTGATGTATGAACTATGTATTTTTTTTTCGTCCCATTAATTACATATCTCATACCCTCATTATTGAGACCTAAAGAACTAACTTTTATATATTTTATTCACTAACAATTATGAATAATAAGTCCCCAAGGGGGTGGCGCAGTTGGTGGAAGACTTTGGTTTGAGAGGTGTGCTCCCTCTTGATTCTAGGTTCGAGCTCTATCTGTGACAATAGTAAATATGAATAATAAAGATAAATTTTTAGATTTTATTAAACCAATTCCTCTCTAACATCAATCTAACCTCAAATTAAACTTTATATCAATTTTGTCTAAAATTAATATTTTTTCTCGTAAACACTAATTCCATTAAATTTTTTTTCAACTTGTCTTCTACTAAACCTCAATTTTCAAACAAATATTTCATATTCTTAAATTATTCTATTTACTCTTCTTCCTCCCGTCTTATCCATCACAAAATTCAAATATCCCTTGCTGGGAATTTTATTATTTTTAAAATTAAATAATATTTCACTCAAATATCGTATGAAATTTTGAGTGTGTTACCTCTTTCATTATCACTAGTTTACTCTGCTTCCTTTGTCCATTTCCAAACATGCTCTTTGAATGAATCTGCCAATGTCCGTTTGCTTTTCTTCCGATTCCAGCGTATCAATCACCAGCCGTAGATCGCTGACAAATCTTGATTTCTAACCTCAAACCCACGCGCGCAAAATAAAAGAAAAAAAAAAGGAACAAAATACGTGGCAAAGCCTCTTCGCACGTGCACGGCACGCACTCCACAGATCCTTAACACACTTCGCCGCCGGTTCATTGCGTCAATTCCCGGTTTTTTCGCTCTCTTTCCCGGTTGTTTCTCACGCTAGCTTCCTGTTCCGGCTAAACCATTTGCCTTCATTTCTTCAAATTTCATGAAAACTATTCGCGTTTCTACTTAGAAATTGAACTCCGCAACTTTTTTTTGGTTATTCCAAATCCAGGATCTGATGAATCTGCTACTGCAAGTAAGCCATCTGAATCTCTTAATTTGCCTGGAACTTTTCATTCTCTGAATCTGAATGTTGAATCTGCTTTGTATTCTAGAGCTAGATTAGTATCCATTCATTTTGATTCCGACGGTGGCTTCCGAGTTCCGAGCTGACTACTCTCATTTTGAGTATTCATTCTTAAGGTTATCGGATCCTTGTACTCGAATTCGAATTTTGGTGTTCTTTGAAGTAAATTAGTTCTGTTTTTCTTTTCTCAATCTTGTTCTATGTGTTCGTTTGCGTTATTTTTCTTTGAGTTCTGTCATTGGATCGGATTTCAGTTTGCTTAGTATTTTTGTAATTTAAGATTTCCTTGAACTGTCGTTGGACGAATGGCCATAGCTCGGCTTGCTCGCCAAGCAAAGCGTTCGTATGGGTTTTGCGCGAAGTTGACAGCAGTGGTTATTTTAGGACTTTGTTTTATGGTAGTTTGGTCTGTTTTTGGTTCTCCTTCTACGTCCGTGACGATTCAAAGGGAAAGTTTCGACAACATTGGTGAACCCGTGATAGGAAACACGAAAGTAAGCAATCCTAGAGCTCAAATTGACAACAGGAAGAAAATAGATGAGGACAAATTGAGAAGAGATTCTAAAGATAGAGTGAAATCCGATCTAGATGAAAAGAATAAGAAAAAGGTTAAGGGGCTTGATTCTAAGTCTCACAGTAACCATGCATCTGAAAAGAAGCATGTAGCAGGGAAAGAGAAAAACGTGAAAGACAAAGAAAATAAATCAGAGGTTGCAAAAAAAGAGAATGAAGGATCCGATGATTCTGAGGATGAAGATGCACAAAAGGGAAGTGAGGAGGAAGAACAGGAAGTGGTAGATGGTCAAGAAGCAGAGCAAAAAGATGATGAAGCTGAAGCTGAAGCAGAAGGTGATCTGGGTGAGTCAGATCAGGAACCTGAGGAGAGTATTGAACCAAAAGATAAAGGAAAAAAGGTCAAAAGAAAAGGTCCAGTGCTTGATCCAAATGCTCATTATAGTTGGAAACTATGCCGAGCTAGAAGTAAATACAATTACATTCCTTGTATTGACATTGAAGCTGGAGTGGTAAAACAGCAGGCCTATCGGCATAGGGAAAGGAGTTGCCCTAGAGAACCTCCAATGTGCCTTGTGCCTCTTCCTCCCAATGGATATAGGCCCCCAGTGCACTGGCCAGAGAGTAATTCAAAGGTATGAAAGAACACATCTGTTAGTTCTGTTTGAGTGTTAGTGAAAAAATTATTTTCACATCCTTTCTAATAGTATTAAATTTTGCAGATAATTTACAAGAATGTGGCACATCCAAAACTTGCTACTTTCATCAAGAAACATGATTGGTTGGTGGAAGTTGGAGAGTTCCTCACATTTCCTCAAAATCATTCTGAGCTCAACGGTGGAATCAATCACTATCTCGAGTCCATTGAAGAGGTAACTTTTGCCATCTTTCTTAAAAGCTGTCCATTATGTTGTTTCACAATCTAAGGATTTGGAAAGTGTAACATGATTCCTTCCCAACTAAGTCATGCTCTCTTTCATGTCTTACTGCTACTGGTGATATCAAACAACAATCTTTTTTTTTTGATGCTCAAGTTTCTGGCTTAAGCATATCTGTCATGTCATCCAGAACTGATTTGCAGGTGAATATCAGGTGAAAGGCATGTAATCTCACCACAGCTTGCTTACCTTTCATGTATGATAATATGATGGAATTTACACTTGTACTCTCCTTTATTGATTCGAGTTAGACAGAATCTAAGTTTTCCTAATTGAGCTGTCAGGAAAATATTTGCAACTAAATTATGATGGTATTCTAGAAGCATAAAGCAAAATTTTCCTTTTATTCATTTTATTTTTCAGATAAACCAGAAAACCTAGTCCTCTAGGGGAAACCTCGTTCATAGAGGCTTTGATTCTTCTAGGTATGCTCCCTTGGAGGTCTTAAATTCCTAGGTGTGCTCTCTTGGAGGTCTTAAATTTGAAACCCACTAGTAAGTATAATTGTAAAAACTCTTAAAAAAAAGAAAAGAAGGGTAAGGGGATTAGTTACAGATATTTGATTGTTCTCTAATCTTCTTCGCCCCTTCCCAAGTCAATAACTAGAATTAAAAAAAATGGGAATACCAACATTATAGTACCCGGTGCCACGTAGAGGTATGTTTATAAATCTCGCGTTTTAAACCCTCCTACTTACAATAATTTGTAATACTTACTTCCCTTGTTGGGTCCTGGGTCTGGGCCTTGAGACATGCGCGGATGCCCCCGAGTATATAGCAAAGCTACGTTTCCCCGTTTTTAATATATATAAAATTCTGATAACCTTACAATGTTGCATCAGTCTATTGATGACTTTAGATTTTTAACTTAGGATGACTGTAAATTTCCTTCATTGTTTTCCCTCTTTAATAGTAAAGGTGAACATTATGTTTGGTTCTGTACTTTTCTAGGGCATTATGTTTCTATTCATGATTGGAATTTGAATGCATTTGGCAGATGGTACCCGATATTGAGTGGGGCAAGAATATTCGTGTGGTTCTAGAAATTGGATACACGCATGCAAGTTTAGGTGCTTTTCTTCTTGAAAAGGATGTTATAACCTTGTCATTGGGCTTGAAGGATGACCTTGCAGACTTGGCTCAAGTTGCACTTGAGCGAGGATTTCCTACTGTGGTTAGCGCTTTGGGGAGTAGAAGACTTCCTTTCCCTAGTGGTGTTTTTGATGCCATTCATTGTGGGGGATGCGGCAGAAGTTGGCATTCTAATGGTTTGAGCACCTTTTCTTCTCTTTCTTGAAGTTTGTCCACGAATGAGTAAAAAACCTTCTCTAATAAATGGTTTTGTTTTTGTTCTCTTTCTCTAGATGGGAAGCTTCTTCTAGAAATGAATAGAATTGTAAGACCTGGCGGATACTTCATCTTGTCCACTAAACATGACAGCATTGAAGAAGAAGAAGGTTCAACATTTATGTTTTCAAGTTCTTACTTTGTTTTTGTAGTTGGAAGTCATTTCTATTCTCTATTTTTGTACTTTATCGTGTATATTTATGCACTCTTCAGATAAGGTTTAAATATAGACGTGCTAGTAGAATTTATCCACACATTTCATTGGCCCAATTCTCAAATTATAGGTTGATTAGAAGATTTTATTAACAATTCAAATGCCAATACGTTTGAGAGAATCATTGAAAACATACAGATAGGTGGGTCGCAGTCCGCATATGGTAGACATTGAAACCCTGAGAAGTAAATGTGTGAAATGTTGCCTTAACCAAATTACGAGTCTTGCATGCATCTCTTTCTGTTGTCGAGAATTAGATATTTACATTTTTCCTTATTCCTCCCTCTTGAATGCTTGTAAATTAACTTTTCAGCAATGAGTTCACTGACGGCTGCAATTTGTTGGAACATTCTGGCACACAAAACTGATGAAGTCAGTGAGATTGGTGTTAAAATATATCAGAAGCCTGAATCAAACGATATTTTTGAGCTAAGGAGAAGGAAAAAACCACCTATATGCAAGGAAAACGACAACCCTGATGCTGCCTGGTAATTCTTTCCATGCTCCAGAAAAATAGTATTTCTACTAGGTCCCATAATTTTTTTTTAAAGTTAGATTTTGATCTCAAATAATTGAAATGAACGAAAACACGGCCAGAAGAGAAACAAATCAAGAGAGGCAGCCAACATTGGCCCATTTGAAGGACAAATATATATGATCTTCGATTGTTTGTCACCTACCTGGATTTCCAGTTTACATATTGAAATTGGATTTTATAGATGATAGTAAGCATTGAAAAAAAGTTCAAGATGTAGTGCCTGTTTGGAATGACTTTTCAAGTGTTTTTGATAACTTAAAAAGTCATTCCAAACAATGAATAGTCTATAATACTCGATACAATGTCAAAGTTATTTACTTTAGTACCAACTTCATTGGCAGCTTTGATGTATGTAATAATTTTTTTTGTTGAATCACGTTAAATCATCAATCAATCTATAAGCTTAACTCTTGAATTGGAGTAAATTTAATTATATCAATCAACACTCTCTTTCACTTGTGTGCTTAGAAATTTAAAACTGTTCATTGAGTGGATTCATCATCAACTAGGATAAAACGATTGAGCAGGAGTTTGATCACAAAACTGTTTGGTCGTTACCATATTGAATCACGTTAATTCATCAATTAACCCAAAAGTTTAAGCCGATAGATTGAAAATAAATTTAATCACATCAATCAACATATTTTTTAACTGACAACGTCTGTTTGAACAGGAATGTGCCTATGAGAACGTGTTTACACACCATCCCAACTTCTATCGAAGAGCGTGGGGCAGAAAGGCCTGAAGAGTGGCCGAAGAGACTTGAAGTTTTTCCTGAGTGGTTGAGCAACGACAAAGAGAAGTTAATTGCAGACACTAATCACTGGAAAAAGATTGTTGAGAAGTCATATCTCACTGGAATAGGCATTGACTGGTCAAATGTGCGAAATGTGATGGACATGAAAGCCATTTATGGGGGGTATGATATCATCAAACTGCTGATTATAGTAGACAAACCTTCAATATTATTATGCTTGAAATAAAACTTTAGAAACATGAATCTTATACCAAACTCAAGAAACATGTACTTTAATTTTGGCTTGGACTTCCAGGTTTGCCGCTGCACTCTCGCAGCAGAAGGTTTGGGTGATGAATGTGATTCCGGTCCATGCACCAGACACACTTCCGATCATTTTCGAGCGCGGCCTGGTTGGCATCTACCATGACTGGTGCGAGTCTTTTGGTACTTACCCGCGTTCATACGACCTTCTACACGCCGATCATTTGTTCTCGAGGCTTAAGAACAGGTGAGAAGTTGTTCTTCATTTTCATCATGCCTCGTGGTATTTATTGACTGTTGCAACTTCATATGGTATACATTACTTAGTAACAAAATAACATAATCGCCAAATGCCAATAAAAGTAGTACCTCAGACATGGTATACATTACTTAGTAACAAAATAACGTAATCGCCAAATGCCAATAAAAGTAGTAGCTCAGACATCAGTGTATTAGTTGAACTCAAAAACATAATCGCCAAATTGACATATCTTAGGTGCAAGGAGCCGGTATCGATCGTGGTTGAGATGGATCGAATATTACGACCTGGAGGTTGGGCAATTATACGCGAGAAGCTGGCGATTCTGAATCCATTGGAAGGGATAGTGAAGAGCTTGCAATGGGAGATTCGGATGAGTTATTCTCATGGAGAAGAGGGAATCCTATGTGCACAGAAGAACATGTGGCGGCCTTAACAATTTATAAAGTGAAGCCGTTGTTTTTCTTATCGTATTTTCTCTTATAGATGATTCAAATTCCACGCTCATCTACAAATTACAAGAATGAAGCTTATTTCTGGTTCTTTTTTAGCTTATATAATTTGATCATCATTTGCTGCTAATGGGAAAATTTTTACTTTTTTATTTTTTTGGGGGCTTGAGGTGAATTTGTAAAGAGGGGTTAGAGATGGGGGGAGACTTTTATTTTTCTACCTGAAAGAATTGTGTATATTTTCCCCATAATTTAGTGCTACATTATAACTTTTTTTTTTTTTTTTCCTTTTATTGAAATTGGAGAATGGGACCAGAAATCATACACAGTAGATATTATGTTCTCAATTAATACGAAAGTTACGTATGAATTATCAAAATTAAACTCCTAAACATAAAATTGAATTCGATTACAATCAATCAACTCTGGTCACCAACACTTTTTGCTACGTTATAAATCGGAGATACTAGTAATTGCTTTGTTTGTTTTCTTTTTTTTTTTTTGAAAGGAAAATATATTCAATTAACAAACCACCATACAATCCAAGCAATCATCCTCCAAACTAGA
>JBBMEG010000018.1:3561581-3593451 GCA_037832605.1 Cyclanthera cordifolia
AACCTAAATATAATCCTATAATATCTAGATACAATCTTAACCAACCTAAATATAATCCTATAATTTATTCTAACAATTATGAATTTGTGTAATGAACTATTAATAAGATATGTATATTATAAATGGGTCACCCAACACACCAGGCAAGTTTCATAGATTTAGCCACGATGATCACATTATGGTGAATATAATTACTTGTGACCACATTTCGTTAACGCTATAAATACAAGTTAGCTTTGTAAATATACATACATTAACTTCAATAAAGAGTTCTATACATCTTTCTCTCTCCTTTTGTATTATCTCTCAGTTTGTTTTCATTTATTATTTTCTTTCTTTCCTAGTAACTTTATCCACTAGAAAATCGATTAGTATAATTCCTCCTTTTTTTTTTGTCGTAAAACTTCAAATAGAATAGTTGGAATTTAAAGTTGTTTATTTTGAAACTAATTATTTCGTCCATACACATTTAAAATGTTGAGATGATGAATCTTCAATTAGAGAAAACTAATTATATGTATTTTTAGCATGTCTAAGTAATCTTGAAATAAGTAATTTACTTTCATTTATTTGAAAGTAATTGTGGCTTATATGTGAGGTTTGTGGTCTCTTCCGTGCTAAAATAATTTTTTTTTTTTCCCAATTGTGTTAATTTTGATGTATTATTAGACTAGAAGGGAAAGTTGCAGTAATCACGGGTGCGGCTAGAGGAATTGGGGAGTATAGTGCAAGACTATTCGTTAAGCACGGAGCCAAAGTAGTGATGGCAGACATCGAAGACGATTTAGGCAAATCACTTTCTAACCATCTTTGTTTTTCATCTTCAACCTTTGTCCATTGTGACGTAACAAAAGAGAAAGATGTCAAAAATGCCGTCGACACCGCCATCTCCAAGTATGGAAAGTTGGATATCATGTTCAACAACGCAGGTATCACAGGAGATCTAAAGTTCAACATTCTCGATAACGAATTGTCAGACTTTCAAAAGGTACTCAATGTGAACCTTCTCGGAGCCTTTTTGGGCACGAAACATGCTGCACGTGTAATGGTTCCATCGGGGAAAGGCAGCATAATCATGACTGCAAGCGTTTGCTCGGCCATTGGAGGGATTGCACCGTATGCATACACGAGCTCAAAGCATGGAATGTTGGGATTGATGAAGAATGCAGCTGTTGATTTGGGACGGTACGGGGTAAGGGTGAATTGTGTGTCACCTCATGTAGTGCCCACACAAATGTCTAGAGCGTTGTTTAAGCTTGCGGACGGCGACGAGTTTCCGAATGTTTATTCGCATTTCAAATGTGGAGATATTATAAAGGCAGAAGATATTGCTGAAGCTGCTTTGTATTTAGCAAGTGATGCATCTAGATGTGTGAATGGTCACAACTTTATTGTTGATGGAGGCTTTACTGCAGCAAACCAAGGCCTTTGCTCTTATCAGTAATCTCAGAACTGGAACAAATGTTCACAATTAATAAACATAAACAACAACCTGCGTGTATTTCACTTGTATGTTTTATGCTTTTGCTTGCAACTTTCTATATTTATAAACTTCTGAATTATGAAAATGTTATTTAAATTTTTGTCTATATGTGTTTTTGTAACCTTTTAGTTTGCTACCCTTTAAACAAGCGTCATGCCAATGTGATTTTTTTACTTTTATTTTATGGCAATTTAAAGCATGAATGAGTAGTTTTGATTAATCATATATATGTGTTGGGATGTAAACAAAGTGTTCTACATCGGTTAGAAGAGTGAAAGATTATGGGTATATAAGTAATGACAATTATCTACTTTGATATGAGGCCTTTTGGGTAAAATCAAAAATAAATCCATAAAAGTGTATGTCCAAAGTGGGCAAGGGCTTTAGCTTGGTGTATCCGAATCATCTTCTCAATTTTTGTAAAAGTCTCAATAAAAAAAAGTTGATATCTCTTCGTTCAGCACCGTGGACGTAGGTAACTCGTCGAAGCACATTAATTCTTTTCTTTTCTTCTTCTATCTTTGTTTTTCTTCGAACGAATCGAATCGTTCCTCTCTATCTTGTTTTTCGTTTTCTGCTTCATCGACATTTAGTGGTGTCTCTTATTTTGTTTCAATAATTTGGTATTAGAGCTTCGGTTTAAGAAGCCAATATAGGAGCAGCAATCAAACCTCTTTTTAGCTATTGAAAACATTTTCCACACTTCTTAATACAAATAAATGCTTGACTTTTCTTGGTCAACTAAGTCACAGGCCCTGCTAACTTTGAAAATTTTGCCACAAATCGCTTGTAATAACTAGCTAACCCTATAACGGAATTAGGATTCCACAAATATACTGTTGCTCAAAACAACATGCCCCATAAAAGCAATTTCATTCAACAGAACTAAGACTTAGATCAAAATTTTGCATACAATTGGTTTCGTCTAAGTGCTGACAAAACTTTCCTTAATAGTTCCTTGAGTAGATTAAGATGTCATCAATAAATACTATTATGAATTTATCCAAAAACTCTTTGAACACCCTATTCATCATGTCCATAAATGTTGTGGTGCATTGGTCAAATCAAAAGACATCACTAAAAACTTGTTAAAACAAATCTTGACAATTTTTTGGTATCAACAGTTGGCGCTATCTGTGGGGACGAATAATGTTCTATCCGAAAAGCTAAATTAATATGTTTTTTACTGCAAAAATATCAAATAATATGAGTCACAGCCACCACGTTGTCAACGAAGAGTCAGACAACGAGCACGCTCTTAGAAGATTTTCCTAAAGACGACATGAACAAACTCATGTCGAGAACCATCCGAAAGCTGAGGGTGACGTGCCGAGGCAAGAGCCAGAGCGTGTCGATCCAAAGTTCGCGGCTTTGGAAGAACAAGTACATGGAATGGCAGAAAACCTAGGTCGTTTGATGGAGCTACTCAAACAACCTCCTCCGGCCCAGGTTGCTATTGCTGAGAACCAGCGAACACCAAGGGAGGCGATGAGAGCAATGATCCACCAACAAGGAGACTATAGTAGACAAATCAATGTTTGTAGTTTGAGACCCTACAAAATTGAAAGCCCCATCCATTGAGTCTCCTAGAGAGGCTTCTTCTAGATACCAAAGGCTGCTCAAATGAGTTTGACTTGGGGGTAATGATCGAAGGATGAAGTACCTGGTTCACCAAAGAATCGGCTCTTAAATTGATGGTCGCTTCAGAGCACAATCAATAAGGAGTAGTCAGCCGTAGAGCATCCCTCAAGGGTTCTCCGTGCAACATCCTTCAAGAACCCCAAATGCTTGGGAGATAAGATTAGACTTGGAATAGACCTGAGAAATGTGATCAACTAGCGCCGGAAGGAAGCGGCACCTAACGGAGTCGTGAACCAACCTTGGTTAGCTCAGCTACGTCTCCTCTAGGAAACCACAGAGGGATATGAAGAAAGAACATGACCAAGACGGGCTCGACCTGAACAATTTAGTCGATCAGGTCAATCCTCTATTCACCGATGAAATTATGGAGGAACCTGTCCCTGCGAAATTCAAGGTTCCAACGATAAAAGCATATGATGAGTCTAATGATCCTATAAAGCACAGAGATACATTTCGATCATGGATGGAACTCCATGGAGTTTATTATGCAATTAAGTGCCAAGCATTCACATTCATGCACACAAAACAACAAAAAGATGATTCAGGCAGCTCAAGCAAAAGTCTATCTCATCATTCTAAGAGCTAGCCATAGCCTTTGTCACCCAATTTCTAGATCGGCGAGATTAGTAGAAGTTCGTCACCCATCTATTGATCATGAAACAGAGAAGCCATGAGATCCTTGAGAAGTATATAGAATGCTTCAATAACGAGGTGTTGCAAGTTAAGGGCTACAAGGATTGTACAACCCTCACGAAAGTTGTGACCGGACTCAAAGATGAGAGGTTCTTTTGGTCATTGGCAAAGAAAGCCCTACTCACATATGGCGAGTTGCTTACTCGGGTGCAGAAGTACATGAATACAGGGGAGTAGAAAAATTCCCCAGAGAACATTGACCATATATATATATGTGTGTGTGTGTCTGTGTGTGTATAAAATGAAGTAGAAAAGTGATTTGTGCTAGTAGAGAAGTTGCAGAAAGGAGTTGAAAAGGTTGAATGGAATGGCAAAGGAAGGCTAGAATTTTAAATGCCAAGATTTAGCTGTTGAAAAGCAAGTTATATTCTATTACCATCTCTAAAAACATTTCTCCATTGCACTCGTATATAGAAACAAGTTGAACTGGCAAAGGAAGGCTAGAATTTTAAATGCCAAGATTTAGCTGTCGAAAAGCAAGTTATATTCTATTACCGTCTCTAAACAAATTTCTCCGTTGCACTCGAATATAGAAAACAAGTTGAAGTGGACTACTTCCAAACAAGATCATCTATCTTGTTATTTATAAATTTCTAAATTAGTAGATTTTAATTTTCAAACAATTTTTTTTTATTAAATCTCTATTAATAATTAAATCAAATCTCATAAGATATTTATAGATTAGATTAATATTTTATTTAACGGTAACCATAAACAAAATTTGAAGTTATTAAAAAAAAAAAAAAATTTGGAGAAACACTAAGTGGGATGTCATCATATTAGATGTGAGAGAATTCTTCTGACGCACATCATCGCAACAAGTAAAGAAGTAAAATTTCAAAAATCTTGTCAATGTTCTTATCTTTGGTAGCAAATATGAATAGTCTTCTATTTTTTCGTGCTAGCATCCAATTTCATCATCAACAAAAGAAAATCATAACTCCAATTTTCTAACTTCTCCGTCTCTTATATGGACCAAAGGACCAAATTCTTCTACAATAGTTTTAGAATTGACAAAATCAAGTATCAAGATCAACGAAAGTTTCAAACTTGTAAGTATATCCCTCTACAAGGATTGATCATAAAAGATAAAGGTATATATGTGCCCAATAGATGACAAAGACGTAAAGTGGATGTACAATAGATTGCAAATGGTACGAACATCAACGCCTGAATTCTAGTTGAGATTGTAATATTATATATATAAATGTGTACGACTAACAATATACTAATTGTGTGTATATACATGGTATTAAAGATATAAACATATTAATAAAAAAGATGTACAATGGAGGTTTTTCAAATGAGTCATAGAATGAGTTTTGCATTCTGATTGAAATCATGCATTTACATACTAGTGTACCTCCCTATGTATACTAGTACATACAAGGACGTAGGAGGACTAACACGACTCTTTAGAAGTCATGTCCACATAACCCAAGCAAACTAATGATGGTGAATTCAATTGTGTTAGAGGTATCAACTTCTATTTTTCTAGGTTATTCAAATTTCTTATTATGCTTTAAAAAAAAAAAAAGAATTCCTATTATGCTACCGTTTACATCAATGAGAAATGAAAGCGAGACACATGTAAATGAATATTGAATTTTCTTGATTTGTGCCTGTGTTACAATATCTAATGTTTCTCTTATTCTCAGACTATTTGACGCTTGAATTCTCTAACACGATCTTGTGAATTCATGATTCTTCTATCTTCAGTTTGAATCTTTTTCTTTTTATTTTTTCATCCCTTGCAAATGAAGGAGACCTCTCGATAGAGCTTTCCTGGTTCCGGGCTTGGGCTTTATAGGCTTAATGAGCCTTTGGGCCTAAACAAGACTTTGGGTCTTAATGTTGGGTTTGGGCCCATGGAACTCTGGGCCTAATCACTGATTTTGAATCTAATGAGCCTTGGAATTTAATATAGGGGATTGAGTATTGTTTAATATAGGGCCTCGTGCCTTTTTTTTTTTTTTTGAAGAAAACAACACCATATCATTAAGAAAATTCATAGAATCCAGGTATCTCAAACAACAATGACTCGAACACCTCCATCGGGAGATGCTCTCCCCACACCACACTACTTTGATTACAGTCCAAAAAAGGGCCCAAACACAGAGATAAAGAGTTAGGCACCACCTTCTGGTTGGCCAACAAGTCCGCCACTTGGTTACATTCACGCTTACAAAAAGAAAATAAAACTCCCTGGAACCGAGGTAACAAAGCAACAACATCCTCAACTATAATATTGAGCTCAGAAACATCTTGGGAAATCCCTTCAAATAAATTAATAAGGTTGCGTGAATCGGACTCCACTAAGATAAACAGAATAGAAGCTTTGCAAGTTTCCAGAACATGTTTCAAACCTTCTTTCACAGCCAAACCTTCCATCAACAATGCCGATGAAGCTCTAACGTCTTTGTGCGCGCCAATCAACAGAGGATATCCATGCTCATCACGAACGATCCACCCAAGTCCTCCCATCCCGGACCGAGCATTCCACGAGCCATCCACATTCAGTTTCCACTTCCCCTCCGGTGGAGGCTTCCAACCTTTCGGGGGTAACTCCTTCACCACCAAATCTGACTTGCCATCTGCATCAAAAACCCGATTACACGAATAAGAAAAACACATATTCAAGATCAAAGAAGACAGATTATCAACAGAAACATCAGAGTGCGAATGCAAAATAGAATTTCGAAAGTTCCACAGTTGCCAAAGCACAATCATGACTCTACAAAGATCGTGGCTCGGAATTCTAGAAATAATTCCTTCCCAGAAGCTATCTCCAGTCTTCGCACACCTGAAAAAAAGACCAAAGTCAGAAAAAAAGGGAAAACTTCCATCCAGACCTTAATAGCCACCTTACATTCCTTAATAATATGCATATTTGATTCAAGCTTTTTACCACACATAACACAATATCCGTTAGCATCCACCCCTCTTTTCAAAATATTCTCCTTAGTAGGGATAACATTATTCAGCAAATTCCAAGCCCCAATCTTGATTTTGGGCGCTACATCCACCTTCTAGAAGGATTTCCAGATATAGGGCATTTGCGAGGTATTCGTAGGGGAAGGCAACGCAGACAAATTCATCGCCAAGTGATGCGCACTTTTCACATTAAACAGGCCATTAGGACTAAAATTCCAAATGATAGCATCCTCCCCCGACCTTTCTCCCAAAGGAGTTCCCAGAATTATCCCAGCCTCAACATCGGAGAAGATATTGTTAATTTTATCAGAATCCCACCTTCTTCCGCTCTTGATAAGGTTAGCCACTTTCATCTCTCTCCAGGGCGAGATAGCACTAAAAGCATAAGGATTGTCAACTCTGTCGAGCCAAGGGTCTCTCCCAATCACAATAGACTTCCTATTGCCCACCCTCCATCTGTAACCATGCCGGAAAAGCTCGCGGCCCCAAACAATGCTCCGCCAAGTGAAAGAAGGGGATCTCCCAAGATGGGCTCCCAAAAAATCCCCCTCCCTGAAATAGCGGCCCTTAAAGACTTTAGCCAGTAAGAAATCTGGATCCCGCAAGATTTTCCAACTTTGTTTGGCAAGCATAGCTTGATTGAACTAGGCCAAACTCCGAAAACCCAACCCACCCCTTTCTTTGCTCACACACAGCTTGTTCCAACTCCTCCAGTGGGCCTTATTTTTCCCATCAACACTCCCCCACCAGAAATTTGCACAAGCTTTGTCGAACTCCTCACAGATTTCCTTAGGAATTCGAAAGCAACTCATCGTATAAGTGGGGATCGCCTGGGCAACAGCTTTGATGAGAGTTTCCTTACCCTAGCCTTGCAAGCATCTCCTAACACGACCCATCATCTTCTAGAAAATCACCTTTTTATTTCGCCCGGATTGAGAAGGCATGCCAAGATAAGACCCAAAATCACTAACCGACTTAACCCCCAAAATATCACACATTTGTGATCTAACTGCCCCCGCAACGTTCTTGCTAAATAAAACCTCAGACTTATCCAAGTTAACCCTTTGACCAGACGCAGCTCCATACACCTCGATAATGTTCCTGATGGCATTGCCATCGCTCTCGGAAGCCCTGAAAAACAACAAACTATCATCAGCAAAAAAGAGATGAGAAATTGTAGGGCAAAAATTATTAATTTTCAGCCCAAGGAGTTCGTTCCTCGTCTCCCCCTCTTCTCAAAAGAGACGAGAACCCTTCCGCACAAATCAAGAAAAGGTAAGGAGAAAGTGGGTCTCCCTGTCTCGAACCTCTACCAGGCGTGATCGAACCCTGAGGGGACCCGTTAATCAGGACCTCATAACGAACTGAAGAAATGCAAGCCTTGATCTTATTAATCCAGGACTCATTGAACCCCATCGACCTCATCATATTCAGAATAAAACTCCAGTTCACCCTGTCGTAGGCTTTACTCATATCCAACTTTAGCGCTGCCCAACCTTCTTTGCCTTTCTTGTTCTGATTAATTGCATGAATACATTCAAACCCAATCAAGACATTGTCAGAGATCAATCTTCCAGGAACAAACGCTGACTGGTTAGGCGAAATAATTTTCTCCAACAAAGGCTTTAGTCTGTTTGCTAACATTTTGGCAATAATTTTATAGATGGTGTTGCAAAGGCTTATAGGTCTAAAATCTTCCATTTTATTAGGACAATGAGTTTTTGGAATAAGCGCAATCAGGGTCGCATTAAGATGAGATAAGTCCCCATCATCATTGAGGACACCCAAACATGCTCTCGACACATCTTCACCAACGATATCCCAAAATTTTTTGAAAAAAAACGCGTTAGCTCCATCAGGACCAGGAGCCTTATCAGGATTCATACTTTTCAGCGCCTCTTTCACCTCTTCCATCGCAAAAGGGATGTTGATTAGCACATTATCCTCCTCCGAGATAGAATTGTTAACCCCCATCAACGCAAAAGACATGCTCTCTTCAGAAACCTCTTCTTCATTGTACAAAACGGAGAAATAGTTCACAACTACCCTACTAATATCTCTCTCCCCTTGCACCCAATCACCCATCTCATTCTTGATCTTCGCGATATGATTTGACTTTTTCCTCTGAGAAGCCTTTTGGTGAAACCATTTAGAATTCCTGCCCCCCCATCTCAACCAGTCAGCCCTAGATCTCTGTTTCCAAAAACTTTCTTCCACCTCTAGGAGCTTATCAATTTGCTTTTCCAAGTTCCTAATCTCACAGAAAGGAGGGATCCTCAAAGCTTCAAGGTCAGCCAGGGCCAGCTCTTTTCTATCAATTGCCCCACGAATCGAACCCCCTAACCTACTTTTGTGCCATTTGTCAAGGGCCATTAAACTTCCCTCAATTCTCTGCGTAATAGAGGTAGACGTATTGCTAACCATCCTCCCCCCTAACCAGGTTTCTCGAACAATTTTCCTACAATCCTCAGATTTTGCCCAAGCATTCTCAAACCTCACGAGTTTTTTCTTGCAAAAAAACATATTATCATTAGCAAACCAATTGAAACAAGCCGTTATAGGTCTATGATCAGAATAATGAAAATTACGATGTTCAACAACAATTTTATCAATTAACGGAATAAAAGAAGAAGAAATCAAGAACCTGTCAAGGCGATCACGAACCGAATCGATCTTTCTTCTGTTTTTGCACCACGTGTAAGGATCTCCCGAGTGCCCAGGATCAACCAACGAGCATTGGTCAACGGCCTCCTGGAACCTCTGAACTGAAGCATTACTCCTCCCTTCCCCATAGGCAGACTCCGCAAGCAGAGCACTTCATTAAAATCTCCGGCAACCACCCAAGGAATATCCATCAACGAATGCAAACGACACAACAAATTCCAAGAATCCTTCCTCTTAGTCACCACAGGATTCCCGTAGAAGCCCGTGAACCTCCACTTACCCTTGCCATCGAAAACAACCACATCAATATGACCAGGTGAAAACGAATTCACCCTAACCTCCCAACTCTCTTTCCAAAGCAGAATAAGTCCTCCACTGCTACCCTCACTAGGAACGAAAAAGCAATTCTCAAACTTCGTCTCAATCTTAACTTTGCTAGCCAGCTTATCACCACCTTTGGATTCCGAAATAAACAGCAAATTGGGTTGAACCTTTTGCACTTCATACTGAAGTGCTCTGAATGCTCGGGAATTCCCCAACCCTCGAAAATTCCAACACATGATTTTCATTGCATCAGGCGGGGCTGATTTCCAGCCTCCGCCGATATCCCACTATCAATCGTAGTGTCAGTTGTTTTAACCTTTTTCAGAAAATTCCTTTTAGACTCCTTCTCCAGCCCATTTTTCTTTCTTTTTATAGCACTTACACCTCCAGCTTCTCTAACCTCTTCCTCTTGAATGATATCAATACGGTCTTTCCCTCTTGCTCTTCTTTTCCATTTTCCGCTTAAATTTTTACCCACCATTGTGACCATACACCTAGACTGCACACTCGCTTCCTCCCTTATAGAGGCTTCCTTTTTCGGATCCAATCTGCACTCAATATCCCTTAACCTAGGGCCTCGTGCCTTTCTTTCCTCTTTTGTCTGCATTTAATCATACTTTGAATTTGTTAAGTATGCATTTTCTACTTTGCCATTATGTACTGTCATATAGAGATCAAGAATGTTTTTTGTTCCTTTTACTTTGGGTCTGTGACGTTTTCCTACAAACCATCTCTTTATTAATACTTTTTACTTTTTTTTTTTAATTTCAGGGAATTACTCTCATTTATCTTTAATCAAAGGTACTTCAAATACACATTAGACTTGTATGTATTTTACTGGTACTTCCATTAGATGCACATGTCTATATATTTGATGTCCAACATTTTTTTACCCACATTTGTGTACTCTACTTCCATTTTATTTGTGAAACCAACTACAAATTTACTCTTATCATTTTTTTGTTGTTGGATGATGCGATTTTTAAATTGAAACACCGTCACGACTAGGCCTGCCAAATTGTGTAGGACTAACAATCATTTTTTTTATCGACTGTGCTTCCATTTTCCCCACAACAATAGACACCGTAATTCCACAACAATAGATACTTTTGCTCCTACAGTGACAATATTACTGCTAGATCAAGTCTTACACTGCAATGTGGAGGGTAGCTTGTGAACATGCAGAGATCACCAAATTCTAACAGTCATGACATTTTTGCTCCAACAATGACAATTATTCTGCTGGATCTAGTCCTACATTGCACTGTGGAGCGTAGCTTGTGAATATGCAGAGATCACCAAATTTTTACAATGATGATATTTTTGTTACAATAATTCTGCTGGATCAAGTCCTACACCGCAGTGTGGAGGGTAGCTTGTGAACATGTAGAGATCACCAAATTTTTACAGTGATGACATTTTTGCTTCAACTGTGACAATTTATCCTATTGGATCAAGTCCTACACTGTCGTGTGAAGGGTAGCTTGTGAATATGCAGAGATCACCAAATTTTTAGAGTGATGATATTTTTACTACAATAATCCTGATGGATCAAGTCCTACACAAGTGTGGAGGGTAGCTTGTGAATATGTAGAGATCACCAACTTTTTAAAGTGATGAGAGTTTTGCTCCAACAGTAACAATTATCCATCTAGATCAAGTTCTACACCGCGTATGGAGGGTAGCTTGTGAATATGCAGAATCACCAAATTCTTACAGTGATGACATTTTTGCTACAATAATCCCGCTAGATCAAGTTCTACACCGCAATGTGGAGGGGTAGCTTGTGAGCATGCAGCCATATCATCATACCCATGACTTTTTTTAATTAAAATTTTTTTTTTGTGTGTTTTTTTTTACTGAACATTGTTCACTTCTTTTATTCTAATATTTCAATTTGTTTTCCAGGAGTCTCCTCCTATCTTTCAATTCAAATATGGTACATTTTTTCGAGCATCCAGATCTGAACAAAAAATGCTTAGTGATTTTGATAGATCAAGAATAATTTATTGAACATGGAATCATTCTACGAGTAGGAAGAGGGATATATGGCAACTTTAGAGAACTTCAACCACATGTAGAAAGTTCTAACATCCTATCTAGATGGTCTATATAGAGACACTTAAACTCAAACCATTCATTGATAGAATGGTTCTTAGATTCACCTATTCACAATCAATTTCCAAACAAAGATCATTTGCCAATGCTCGGTCATCGAATAATAGAGGATGATAAAGTACGTTGGGGAAGCCCTATGCTAAAGATTCATGGAGAATTTTCATATACCCCTTTTTATAGGGAATGACTTGAAGTTGTAGTTTCTAGAAACGAAAAATAACTCAGAAGAGTTCGAATACTTAATGCTATAATGGCTTGGTTGTACACATATGATCGTAGCATTGATATTATTCGAGGCTTATGTGAGGCATGATATTCTGCAACAAACACACTTTATACTTTGTCTGGAGAGTTTATCCATCACCTTATGGATATGTGGAGGCTAAGCGGTCTTCCTATCAAAGGACGATTTTATGATGAAGTTTTTCCTAGCTGTAAAGAGTTATTAGCTTCACCTGAAGGAGAAGAAAATGAATTCCCTAAGAGTTGCGAGCATCTTTTTACTGCTTATTATAACATTGCCTCTCAACAAGTCAATCAATTTCACATCTTCATAAGTTCATGGATTTCTTATTGGTTTAAGGGAAACTTAAAATACCCGAGGCCTCCTGTTAGAAGAGCTAAAAATAATTCTCGTCCTTGTTCAACACATAACCCAAACGAAATGCCAAAGAAATTTCATGATTAGACAAAGGAAGAGAGAACTTTGTTTGATGTGATGAATATAGAAGTTGATATGCAAGATTAAACATATCTAGCAACCTTTCTTTCTCTTTGGCTGTGTATCTTTGTATTTTCTACCAAACAAAGTTATTTATGCCCAGGGGTATTTAAAGTTGCATGCCTTATAGCTAAGGATATTCATTTAGCCTTGATGTTCCTGCATTAGCAAATTTTTACACACGACTTGGCCAGATTTATGAAGCATCACCATATTTGAGCTCTGCAAATGCATGTCTTCTCTTGAATTATATTCATGGTTGGCTTGCATATTATTTTGGGACACATTTCCGTATCCATAAACCTTTTAAAGGTCTCATGATGGTGAATTTCTCTAGTGAAAGTGGAGCTAAGTATTTCATTGATTTGGAGGCTCGCTTGCACATTCACAAAGGGAACGGTTTCTCTTGGTCTCTAGCCTTCCAAATACAAACAAAGGTGAACGATTGGTTGATGATAAAGATCTATCATTTTGGTACTCATCTTTCTTTATAAGTATTCGCTCATGTTTTTTATCCTCGCGATGTGAATCCAATCTAGTTATAGAGGCTTATAGTCCTTGTCGATTCAACAGACAATTTTGGATTCTGTCAAGATATACCAAAAGACTTTACCAGGCAGATTCCTATAGCCAACTTAAAAAACGTGTTGTGCTCTTAGATGATATGTACATAAAGGCATCATCACATGTATATCTTCCTGCACTTGCAATAAGTCCATACAACCAAGTCACTGAACGCTTTCGTGAATGGTGGCTAGCAAAAAATGGAAGCTATCTTCTAGACAACATACAAAAGTTAGTAGATAACAATATTTATCTTCATGCAAAGCCTAAATTTCCAAAAGGTACTCCTTAAGAAGTTGGTAGTAAACAAATTTTCATCTTTGATCCCGCAAAATTTACCAATAAAAATGATGATGAAAGTCATAGTAGTCAAAGTGATCGCCACTGAAAAAGGCAAAAGACATCTAAACAACCTACCAATTTCGAAGATTTATTAGCAAACATTTTGAGTGCAACATAATTTTGGGCTTCACAGTTTCCTGCCTTGCCTACAACACTGACTAGACATTTTTGTTTCTTGTTTATCCATTTCACTATCAATTTATTCTTACTTTTTTTTAGACACCTCTTGAAAATATCACAGTTGAAGAGATTCGACAAAATAGCACCGATTTAGAGACCAGTCCTAATTCTTTTTACTCTATAGTTGCAAGTATGGGGAATCAAAAGGTTGTAGGGGACAAATCTGGGGCTTCCTCTTCTTTACCAATAACTAATGAAGTGATTGAGGAACCGAGAATGATGTTAGATTTAGTGGAGACGTCGCAGTTGAAAGAAGCACCATTAATGAAATAGTCTGCTATGCAATTTAAGGAGCATTATTACCTGTTAATGAGATTTCTCATTGTTGTGCAGAAAATGACTTACTTAACATACATAGAGAAACTACTATAGCTATATGGAACAACATTCTTAGGAAGATTGTGAAAGCCTCATTTTAAAAACTATCTAGTCTTACTGAGTATCTGAATAAGATGTTTCAAAGCATTCCACTAACTTGTAGAACTAAATTACCGTCTCTTCAGATATTTGTGGGAGAATATTTTGATAGGGTTGAAGAGTTCAATAAACTAGAATTATCGTATTCCTCTCAACTCTGTACTACTGACAAAAATTGTAAGTTAATGGAGAAGAAGACTACTTTGAATGAAGTATTAAATGATTAGAATAGCACAATGACAGAAATGGATAAGTTAATTCAGCGACGTCAAAAGTTAATATCAGAGGAAGAAAGGTTAGAAGCTCAGATCAAAGCTTTACGATCTAATCGAGAAGAAATCTCAAAATCAATCAATGAAAAAGAGAATCATCTAACTCAACTGAAACGCGAAGAAAATGTACAACGTGAAGTTGTAAGTGAGATTGAGAATACTCCTGCCCTTTCTGATGCAGATATCAATAACTTAGAAATGTTAAAAGACATTCTAAATGAAGCTCAACAAGAGTTGAAAAACTTCAAATGGGTCCTTGATTCAACTGCCACTAACTTTAGCATGTTTATTTCATATAATGTAATTATTTCTTTGTAATGAACTTAAATTAACATGTGCTCATTTTCTTGTACATTTTCATAATGAATCCAACTATCATATAACATTAATACACATTACATGGAACTATGTTGCCTCTTATTTATAGACTAAACTCAAACTTCATTTAAATTGCCTGTGTATTCTTCAATTCTGAACAAAATATGAATGATATATTTGTATGTGCAATGAAGCTCACATCTAATGCGATGATATCTTTATTCAGAATAAGAATTTTATCAAGAAAAAGAGACTGAACTTAAAGAGAGTTTTTCTTCTTTCTTTGAGCTGCCTTTGTATACTTTAATTTTAGAAAATGAATTAAGTCATAACGTAGTTCATCATTTTTTTTAATTTTTGATTTTTGATTTTTTTGATTAGACGTGAATTTATTTTTTGTATGTCGTGTTGTGATGATGAGTCTTCTAACAGCAAGTACTAAATCGCCAACCTAAAAAGAACATAGTTTGATACTCTTGTCAAAAGCTTTAATCATTCGTGCTTGATAACATTCAAAGGCTTGTTGGACTTTAAGTCTTTTTTCATCAAATACTTCTAGCTCTTGAAGACGTAGTGCTACATTTTCTTCAACTGTTAAATCCTCTTGCACAACTATTCTATGTGATGGAATTTCTCTTTATAATGGAAGCACTACCTCTACTCCATAAAGTAGCAAATATGGCGTGACTCCTGTAGGCGTGCGTTGCATAGTTCGATAAGCCAATAATGCTTCACCATTCTTTCTTGCCAGTCTTTCTTTGTCATAGAGACTTTTTTTTTCAACAAATTGCATAGGGTTTTGTTAATCTCTTATGCTAATCCATTCGTTGTTGCGTTATACAAGGATGACTTGTATTGTTTAAAGCGAAACCTTTCACACAACTTGTTTATCATATTGTTAGAAAACTATCAACCATTATTTGTTACAATGCGGTGAGAAATGCCATATCGATATATGATATGTGTTCGAATGAAGTCTGTAACATTCTCTTTCTTCACTTCCTTTAGAGGGATTGCTTATGCCCACATTGAAAAGTAATCAGTTGAATCCAAAATATAAGAGTGACCTGCATATGACTTCAGTGTTATAGGATCGACGAGATCAAGTCCCCAAGCTTTAAATGGCCAAGAAGCAATGGTTGGATGCAAAGTCTCTAGCGGTTGATGTAAAAAATTTGCATGAAATTGACAAGTAACACATTTCTTTGCATACTCCAATGCATCTCGGACCATAGTAGGCCAGTAGTACTCCATTCTTTTTAACTGGAAGTGAAGCTTTGGACCAGACTGATGAGCTCCACAAATGCCCCCATGTGCTTCCTCAAATGCCTTACTTGACTCATCATTTCCCAAACATCGTAGAAGAAGCCCTTCATAAGAACGACGATAAAGAGTCTATTTGTAATAAATAAATCGAGCAGATCTTCTTCGTATATAAGCTTTGCATCTAGGATCTGTAGGAAGCTTTCCATGTTGAAGATAGTCAATGATAGATTGTCGTCAATCTTCTTCTTCAACTATACAAACATATATTAAATTTGACTTTTCACAATCATCATTGGTTGATGAAATGATCTATTTTTGACAAAGTGCAATGCTTACGTCTTCATAGTCTAGAATTGTTAAAGTAGTTGCCAAATTTGCCAAGGCATCTGCTCTTTTATTTTCTGATCTCGGGACATGCTCTAAGATAACACTGTTGAAATTCTCTAATAATCGTCGTGTAAATGTAATGTATGGCTTCAAATCTTCATGCTTTGTATCATATTGGAATAGAACTTGGCCGATCATCAATTTTGAATCACTAAATACTTCTATATACTTTATGTCGATTTGAATGGTCATTTGGAGACCGATATTTTAGCTTGATATTCTTGGACGTTATTCGAGCATAGTTCTCTAAGGGCGAATCTATAAGGCAACATAGGCTTCTGGGGCGATATGAAAACAACACCTGCACCTGCTTCATTTCTTCGTGCTGCACCATCAAAATACATAGTCCATGTGGGTTCGTGACTTTGATAAGAAAAACTTCTTCATCAGGGAAGTCCTCACATAAATGCCAATCTGAGGGAACATGATGATCTGCTAAGAAATCTGCTAATACTTGTCTTTTCATAGCCTTTTGCAGGATATAAAAGAATGTCGTATTGTTGGAGTAAAATTGCCCATTTAGCTAAACGCCCCAAGATGATCAGTCAGATAGTTTTCAATTTGATGGGATCAACTTTTGCAACTAGATGAACACTAAATGCCTGCATGTAATACCTCAACTTGTCGATGAAGAAGAAAATAGCCAAACACGTTTTCTCTATGGGAGAATAGTTTAGTTCTGCTCCGATAAGAGTTCGACTTAGGTAATATAATGCTCGTTCTTTTCCTTCTAAATCTGCTTGTGCGAACAATGCCCTCAATGATCTTTCTTGTGCCATGATGTATAATGTTAGTGGTTTTCCAGCTATTAGAGCACCTAAGACAGAAGGGTTGAGCAAATATTTCTGTATGCTTTCAAAGGCATATTCACATGCTTCATCTCATTCAAACGTTTCTCCTTTTTTCATCAATCTCTGAAATGGGTGACATCTGCCAGCTAAGCTGGAAATGAATCTTCGAAAGTAAGCCTAATGACCTTGAAGAATTCTAAGCTCCTGCAAGTTTCTTGGGCTTGGCATCTTTTGTATGACATCAATTTTAGATTGATCTATCTCGATTCCTCGATGTCTTACAACAAATCCCAAAAACATTCCTGAAGATACGCGAACCCACATTTGAGAGGGTTCATCTTTAACCGGTACTTTCTTAACCGGTTGAAGACTACCTTTAATTATTTTAAATGATCATGTCGTTTTACGAACTTCACCACAAGAACATTAACAAACACTCAACACGTTGTGCAACATATCATCAAAAATATTTTGAATTGCTCGTTGATAAGTTGAGACGGCATTCTTCAACCTAAATGACATGACTTTGTAACAATATATTCCTTTTGGAGTTCGGAAGGTTATCATTTCTTCATCTTTAAGAGCCATCTTGATTTGGTTATATCCTGACGATCCATCCATGAATGATAAGATTTCATGTCTAGTAGTTGCATCAACCATGATTTCAGTGATAGGTAACGGAAAATCATCTTTTGGGCATGCGTTATTCAAATCATGAAAATCAGCACAGACGCGAAGTTGTCCATTCTTCTTTCTTACAGGAACAATATTAGCCATTCATGTTGGATATTTTACTTTGCCAATGAATCCAGATTCAATTAACTTATTTACTTCTGCTTCAATTTGCAGGATATTTTATGATCGTGATGTGATAACATAATGACTCACGTTTCTCTCGTTCTAAATCTTCTTTTGATGGATTAGTATTGACAATGTTATGTCGCTTTATTCTAAGCGAACCTTCAGTCTCAACTTCAACGAACATTATTCTTTTCATCCAAGATGGAACAACACTATGAATGTCTTTATCACTTCTCATTACACTTAAATACTTGTCTTTGAAAGTTTTACTTGAGCTTTTATGATCCCATGGTTCAAAAGTTGACTTGAGATACCCCTTATCTTTTGTCGTAGTCACGCTCAACCTTTGAAAAACTGACGGTTGGACTACACATGTAGCTGGACTTATAACTTCCTTTCCCTTTGTTTGCTTGCTTAATCTCGAAAAGGCAGAGGGTCGACCTTTATCTGAAATTAGAGATTTTTATGCCTTCTCTATAGGCTTTTTAGTCTAAAAAAGGCATATGATCGACCTTTAACTGAAATAGACAGCTTTCTACCTTCACTATAGGCTTGCTTAGTCTTTCAAATACAGATGATGGAGCTGTAATAATGGTTGAATACATGTCCTTCCTTTTTTTCGTTACATGTATTCAACATTTGAAGAATTGCAATGCGTGCAACAGGTGGCTCGATGATTGGTTGACCTTCTCATATTGCTTTGTTTCTTCAACCTTTTCAATGGTTATATGATTTGCATCTGCAGTTTTTGTCTTCCTTGTTATGCACACTGGCTCAGATGACTTGTATCCAAGTTCTTTTCTTGATGTGGGAAAAACATAACCTTTGTTCAAGAGTTCCTTCTGTGTTGAAGAAAGTTCGGTTTGGTCCTTGAAGATACTTAAGCCTTGGAAAGAGTTTATACGTATTGGGGTCGTACCCTTCTTTCGTTCGTCTCTTTGGTATCATTTCCTTTAACTGATTATCTGAAACTGTTCCACTTACTTTCTTTGTCATCTTCGTAAGAGGCGTAATGAAATTTGTTTTCAGATTTATAATATCACCTTCCTTCAAATTCGTCGAACATTCAGTAAAAGGGGTTCCACCATTTCTACGTCGGGATAAAATAACATAACGCAAGTTAGGAGAAGTTGAAGCTTTATCATCGTTTGAAATCTTGGATGACCTTAGACTTGTTGCGGCTTCATTCTTCATAGTACAAGACCTATTTTCACTTAACACACTTTTCTTTTTTTATGTCATTTTTCGTTGTAACTTAATTTTGTGAACTTATTTTGTTGAATGAATATCTACAGGAGTTGATACTTCTACTTTGTCATTTTTCATTGTAAAAATTTGCATCACCAAAATGAGATTCCACCTCTGAGAATGGATTTGTATCAGCATCCACTTTCTTGATATCATCATGATAAAACTTAACACATTGATGGAACATGGAAGTAACAACTCAATTTTCATGAATCCAAGGACGTCCCAAGAGCAGTCGATATGTAGTCTTGCAATCTATGATATGGAATAAAGTGTATGCATTAAGTTTACTAATAATGACTTCTAAACGCACCATGCCAATTTCTCGCTACCCACCTTGGTCGAAGCTTGAATTACCAATTTGGTGTCATGAGCTCTTCTATGTCGATGTCTAGTTGCTTCATAGTTTCTTTAGGCATTATATTAACTATTGATCCATCATCAATTAGAATTTGTTCAATTATTAGTTCTCTAATATAACCTAAAACAAATATAGGACGATTTTGTGGTTTTGATTCTAACAATATATCCTCGTCAGTGAAACTTATTGACATGCATTGTAAAAAAAAAATTTGCATGTCGTAGTTACATGATTAGGTGAGTAGTTGAATCTAACAATGTTTCATCACAAACATCTTTCACTACTTCAGAAAATAATGACAAATCTTCTACATTGTGTGTAGCCTGAGTTTTGAGTTTGATTTCTTCCTGGCAAGAAATTCAATCAGCAAATCAATGTGGTGAAAAATTAGAGCTAGTGTGAAGATCTATTATTTTTATTGATTTCTAGTAAACGGTGATAGAGTGAACTTTCATAGCTGAGGGCATTGCCATTGCAAAGGACGCTGTAACCAACTTACCTTGCAAGAAATTGAAGTACATGGTAGCTACCCTAAAGTCCTTAGCATTGCAATGAGTGACACATATTCAAGAGATTTCTCTTACTTTCCTTTCCAAGTTTAAATTTCTTCCAACATTTATCGTAACATATTTTATTTCCTTTTAATGCAAGTTATTTCTTTTATTTATGTTGTTTATTTTATTTCCTTTACTTTATGCTTAGATGTAGTATGCTTTCATTATGTTGAGCATCTGGTCGTACTGTTTTTTTGGCGACGTCCTTCGCATTCTCATTGCCTAGTATAGATAGAATGTTGCATGCATTCTTTATGTGAAGCATCTAGTTGTACTGCTTTTAGCAATGTCCTCTGCATTCTGAATGTAGACAACATTCTTCATGTTAAGTATTTGTATGTTCATTTAGCAATGTGATAACCAAGTAACTAGTTAAGGCAAGTTTGAAACATCACAAGTTTCAACACAAACTATCTTGCTCTAATCTTAGACCTTACAATGCTTGGGGTTAAAATGTTGGCTATAGGATTTGGAACCGTAATAGTCCTATCCCTCTGATCCACAATCGAATTGGGGTCAACATTCATATCGCGGTTAACATTGTCAATGTTCGACGTATTGGGTACATTAGGTAAATTGTTACCTCATTGCATACTTTATATTAGAATTGGATTATGGTTTCCACATCATAACTTCCTTCTCATAATTTGAAAAATATACTCCCCTCATGGCCATGACCCTTTTTTCCTCTAACACGAAAAGAAGTTCAAATTTTTCCATCTAAGTTTGTCATCTGTGGTTCTTCATCATTAGTTTTTCTTTAAGTGAAGTTAATTTCATTGTTAAACCCTAAATTTAAAACACTTTTCAAGTGAAGAAACTAATGTTTTATCATCTTGTTATAGCCAAGAACTCTAGTAGGATTTGAGAATCTTCAAATCTTGGTTTCGTTGTTCCTTCCTCCCTATCCAATACCTAAGGTAATCTAATATTTCTTACTGTCTATATACAATTATTTGCTGGTATTTTTTTGGGGGTTTTGAAAGAAGGAAACATAATATATTTCTTTCCCTTTGTGGTTGTCGCAAACCCTAGGCGATACCTAAAAGTTTGTGTCATTTTGCTTCTCATGTTTTATCTTTCTTTATTTTGGTACAAGGTAACATTCTTGCTGAAAAATCATTGGATCTTTCTTGATTCTTTATAGGATCTTGAAAATTTTCTTGATTCTTCACGAAAAGTCATCAATTTAGGAAACCCATCGCCTTTTTATTTATTTGTTTCAAGCACCTGGGTTTTTGGATTTTCATCATTATGGAGCTTCGTGATTACAGACTAGTAGCCAAGAGTTAAGAAGGATTTGACGAGAAACTCTCTCCTCAAACCCAAGAAGAAGTCGTGATCATGAAAGGTTACCCCTTCGATGTTCTTCACCATTTTGATTCTTGTAGGTGTTGTTCCACAAGGATAATTTTGTGTTTCTAGACATTTATCTTGCTATTGTGAATCGTGATCTTTCTAACCTTGTAGGTGTTGTTCCACAATGATAATTTATTTTTATAGTTTAAGATTAAGAGAGGGTTAGAGTTGGTTTTTTATTACTTTCTTGAATATTAAACATTAACTACTTTACTGTCAATATGACAACCCTAGAGGGAGATGAATAGGATTTTTAAAAGATTTATGATTTTTTAATATGCTCAAGAAAACAAAATATCAAACTTTTTAGAATCAATTAAAAATTATGATAACTAAAATAACTATTAAGATAAATAAAAATTATGAGAACCCAAATTTTATCAAACAAATGATCAAAAATTAAATTGAGCATAAATAATATAAAATAAAATAAGAAATGAATTAATGAAAATGACACTAGAATTTTTAAAATGGTTCGGTCAAATTCGACCTACTCCACCACCCAAACATCTCTTGGGATTTTAAATTTTGCTGGACTCTTTCCATGGATTAGAGTCCAACCGTTATAACACTCTTTTTACGAGTTCAAGAGTAAAGTCAATCCTTTCCACGGATTAGGATCAAACCCTTACAATGGTTGGAATTTTGGTAAAGAACATACAAACTCTCTTAATAGAGTGGATAGACACTTTTCTCTATCACTAACCAATCCTCACTACAAAATCTTTCTCCAAGAGAAAATGTAAAAAACGAAGCTGAAGAACTTTGGAGAGAGCAACAATAAGTGACTTTTGAGTTTTCGAGGTTTGAAAATCTCAAAGATGTGTTATATGCTTTTTATTGAAGCTTGTGAGATTTATATAGGGAGTGAAGGATAAAAAAATTGACTTTAATTTGTCAATTAAGTTTGATAAAAATATATTGAAAGAGGGAGAATAAAAGGCATAATACAAAAAAATAAATATTAATTATATTTCAAATCTTCAATGGTAACTTTTTGAATTTGAATTTGAATTTTGAATTTGAAAATCAATTTTAAAAGAAATAATAAATATTAATTATGTTTCAAATCTCATGACATAAATCTCTTAACTTTTTAATTTGAATTTTTTATTTTGAAAATCAATTTTAAGGACATAATAAATATTAATTATGTTCTAAAACTAACACGGTAACTTTAGAATTTGAATTTGAATTTGATAATAATCGATTTGAAAATTATTGATTTTATTTAATAATTTTAAAATCAATCAAAAGCCCACCATGTGTCACTCATCTAAGACTCCACATGTCAATCTTAAAATGGTCTACAATGTTGACTCAGCTGCCATGTCATCATCTCGAGTATTCCGCAATCAATCTTGTTTTCATCCTAACTTCTTCGTTTTAACTTTGATTTGGGTAATTCGAATTACTTTGGAATCCTTGCTTTCAACACTACATTATGGATATCTTGAAACAATAAAATTATAAGTAATATAGATCAATTTTTTATCATCAAAATATTAATTAATTAAAATTAATTAATTTGGGTTTAAAGGCTAAATAGCCAACATTTACTAGTTTAAGCATGGTTTATATAAAATTGATCCTTATATGTTGCCATAATTGATCATCTTGAACATTAGTTTACTCAGTTAACCAACATTAGCCATTCTTAAATGACATTGACTGGATCAATCGGGTTTGGCAAGTCTCGAGTCCTGAAACCTATTTTTTGGAGTTAGATCCTTTTAGGTAAAACTGATGTCTTGAGTCTGTTTTTTGGATCATTTTAGCGAACTGAGATTTAAATAATATAGTTTTGGTTATTTTACTTGTGTGGGGTATTAGAACGACTTCATTAGACTAGTTGGGACCAATCTTTCAACATTCTAGGTAAGGACTTGTTTCTCTAGATTATATGAATTGTGTACAATGTCTTATATTTGCCTTAATGTGAATATGTGATTAATTGATAATTATAGGCATGTATGTATGACTTAGCATATGAACACTTGGGGTGATTAGATGTCTTGAATATTGAAAGATGTATATGTTGTATGCAATGCTTTGTGACTATGTGATTTATCAATTGAAGTATGGCATGTTAGCTTGATTGCTTACGTAGTGTAGTATGTTACTAGTAATATCATATTGTGCACATGCTAATTACTATTTAGTGTTATATGATGTCAAGTTTATAATTAAGATGTTATATATTTACTTGCCTCTCTTAGTTTACCTCTAGTGATATAGGACACTAAGTAAGTTTTCCTTGATAGTTTTCTAGTTTTTTTGTCATTCTTAGATAAATCAAAAGTTTTCTGACATCTAGAGGCAGTAGAGGATAGAAGTGAGCATGCCCCTCTCATTGATGGAATGTATTTTCCCCCTTTAGCAACCATGGATGTGATGTTACATGTCGCCCCGTGTAAAGCCTAGTGCCAGGCTAGCTAAAACTTGGCCCTGATCATAGTGTAAGCCTATTATGGAAAGATCTTTAGCTTTAGGCGATGGGTGTAGACAGACTGTCATAGCTATTGTCGAGGGCAGACAGTAGTTGTGATCAATATGCACCTTTATCGAATCTATGTTTAAGCATGTGTGGACCTAAACTACAATAGTCTCTACAGGCCAAAATACTTCCACATTTACAGTAGCATGTTGTGTATGCGTAAATGCTTGGCATTGGGAGGAAGACTCCCTCATGATATAGAAATCAGTACATCATTCCTTGTTGTTATCTTGATCCATTAGTTGGGTAAGCACACTCGGGGCCTCATAAGGGAAGCCTATATGCATACTTTATGAGCCATGTAACTTATTTCATGTTCCAGATATTGGATGATTGTAATAGAGGACGCACAAAGGAGACATGTGTGTGTTTCCAGGCCATGTAACTTATCTCATAACCTAGTTAGTGTTGCGTTGTGTCCAAATTAATTGATCATTTATTTACTTGCTAGTGTAGTTGGCTATGTATATTGTACTCTAGTTGAGGGTTCTTACCGAGTATATTTGTACTAACTATTATTATAATTTTCCATCAGGGGATGACTAGTTGAAGAGGAGTTGATGGATCATAGGGGAACGTTGCATATTCATTTATTTAGTTTATGAGTCTTTTCTTTCTTGCATGTTATTAAATTTGTAAGGTAGATGATTGAATTGAGTTTTAATTGTTTTTAATTATTTGCCAACTCTGGCCAAAGGCTTAAACTATTTATGATTCGTTTTATTGAAAATAGTTATGAATAATTGAATAGTTGGTTTTATTTTTCATGATGGTTATAAATCATGCTTGATAGTAAGGATCCATGTTAAAACTATTTATAGAGTCTAGTTGCTAGGGACCTCTATTTAATAGAGTTAGAAAGTATGACTCTTTTACAAATGGAATAGTTGTGTCATATACGAGCTTTATATTTCTTAGAGCTAGTTGTAAAGGTGGGATGTCGAGCTTGATTCTCGAGGTTGGGATTGATTGTTGAATAACTAGGAGGTGTCCTAATGCAACTAGGATAACACTCGGTGTGAGATTGGTCGTTCAAGTAGTTAAAAAAATGTATTTGAACGTTCATCAATGAGTGAGTAACTTCTTACTATATAGGTTCTGATAGCCATGAATGCAAAATGATAATTAGAATCGAGAGAGAGGCCGAATGTAAATGGTGTTATATCGGTTTACTCAAGGTGATAAGGGTTTATGGTGGAATTTCTTAGAATGATGAGTAGTTAGTGGGATCATCCTTCTCAAGTTTGGTTTGGGGCACTCACCTATTCAAATGTTGTGTTGCTGACTAATTATCAATTGGTGTATGAGTAATGTACTTTTGAGTGCATGTGCTAATAAGTTTCAAGCTCTTGTTAGGGAGTTTAAAGAGTAGAGAGTTACACTATAGATTAGAATACAGATGTGCATGTTAAATAGGGTGGTACTAAGTAAGTGGTTGATAATTGTGAGATCTCGAATACAATGAATATGGTCGATTTATGTGTAGTAGTTACTAGTGTGACCCTTAATCTTATCCTGATGTATGATAATTTACAACACATAAAAGGTACTTTGTATGTGTATCCTCATTCTGTGCTATGATATTTTCTGCCAAGTTTCTATATGGTTGTTGTGGCGAGACTTGTTTAAGATTGATGGGATATGCAAGGTGGTAGCTGAATTATAAACCCAGGTTTAGAATTCAAGTTGTTTTCCTATTGTAATTGTATATTTGCATATTTCAAATATGAAAAATATGCAATTGTATTAGTTTATTAAAGATACTTTTTCTCCTACCTTTTTCAACCAACTAGAGATAAAGTCCTAATCATTTCACTCATTAGAATCGAAGAACTCTTCTAAAAGGCATATATTATTTGATAGGTCTTTCAATCATATGGTTCATGTACTAGTAGAAACCAGAGATTTAGTGACGGCTATATTCCGACATCTTTCACAAACAGTGTTAGACATACGACATCCATCAATATAGGTGACATTAAAGACATTTAGTGACGGACACATTTAGTGATGGCCAAGAACCGACACCGAAAGATATTAGTGTCACGCAAGATAATTGGTGTCGCTCATGACCGACACCAATACTATATAGTGACGGCCATAACCGACACCAAAAGCCATTGGTGTCACTCCAAAACCGACACCAATTCTATATGGTGTCGGTTTTTTAGTGACACCAATACTATATGTTGTCGGTTCGCTCCAAAACGACACCAATTCTATATGGTGTCGGTTTTGCGTCAGACATTAAAAGTATGTTTTTTTTAATTTAAAAAAATATCCGTTCATGTGGGTCCCGGCCATTTTCATTTAAAAATATTATTAAATGCTAACTAGCATAATATTATTTTTTTTGTTGATCATGTGGGTCCAGCCCATCACCATTTGTGTCCAACATGAAAAGTCTCAAAACTTGTATAAAAAAAAAAAAACTAAGTGAGATTTGTCTATTTCAAGGAAAATATAATGCAAAAAAATGCCTTGAAAATGTCAAACCACCAAAATTTTACCTAGTATTTATTCACCTCCAAACTCATCTTTAAATTCAATTTAACTTCTAACTTTTGTTAAATTAACTGAAATTTCGATAGCATAAGGATGAAACATTAAGATTACCAATAAATCTGTTAATCCTGTAAATTTCAAAAATGAAACTATATTCTACAAGAAATTAAAATACACAATATATAGAGACTTTGTCTTGCCAGAAAATACGTCATATATACAAAAAATATCATAAATATTATACAATAATTAATCTTTGTTTACTAATAAAAATCTACCTATGAAGTCTGCCCATTTGATTCGTACTACATCCATATCTTCTTGAGTGTATGGTTTTGTGGTGTTAAACAAAAGCATAACACAAAATTTTCAAATTAATAAACAAAAAGTTTTGCAGACTATAGTGACTAAAATTGTGAATGAAGTAAAACAAAAGCTTACCAGTTTATTTATGGGGGTGCACGTGTTGGATATCATCTTTCATATGAATAATTGAACATAATATCCGCACACTATTGATCCCAATTTATTAGGGTACTAGTGAATAAAATTTTATCATTTTATTATAATAATTGTACATGACAAAAATTAGAATAGAAGAAATCTATGATTTTTTTACGTACTTTCACTGATTTCCATGTTAATTTTGTGGATCTGAACCCATTTTTTGAAATCCACAATCGATAAGAACTATAGAACAAAAGTGAAAACATTAGGATAATAAGCATATTCAAACAAAAAAAACTTACGTATTTATGATCTGAGCTAAACTCTCATCGGACGTCTTCTAACCAAGTAAGTTCAGAATATAAACAGTACCATCTTCAGGAATTAAGAGTACCAAAATCCAATGGTTCCTAAATGACATAATGATGATTTTAAAATGTTATAAAATATTTATAAATATATATAATACACGCTACGAAGTTTAAATTTAAAAATACATACCTGGTATTAAAGGGAAAAAATACACGTTGACGGACATGAGTAATAATGTCAAAACGATCAGCAAGATTCTTAATTTGCTCTTCTTGATTTTGATTTCCCAAAATCAATGCAAAACTACTATCGTCTACAAGCAAGTAGTTATCAAGAATTTGTTGATCATAAGTAGCTCAAATGTAGCTGAAATAGATTTAGGAAACGTTATTAAATGTAACAAGTTGGTATAATAATTGAAAAAGATATATTACTTACGCAATGTAACAAAGAATGACAGTATACCCAATTTCTTCCATCTCACAATATTGCAAAATATCTTCTCTTGTAAGGAAGCAGTTGTTAAGAAAACCAAACATGTTTCCGATAACATCTACTAGCATGTCACTATCACTCATACTATGTTGGCAAAGTGATAAACCAGCTTGATTGTGGTTGTAAGCATCATGTCTGATTGATGAGATTGTTTATCTGACACAATCTTGATGAGATTGTGTATCTGACACAATCTTCTTATCTTTGTTGGGAAATGAGGGTTATGACAATAAATTTAATATATTATTAGTAAAATAATAATGTGGTACATACTATAAAGAGAAAATGTAAAATTAAATACCTCTTTTGATACATTGGTTGTCTTAATAATCCATGCACGAGGCCATGGAACAAAAGTGTTGACGGCTTGTCCAAGGTATTGAAGCTCGTCGTTTAGAGGAATTGAAAGGTCCAAATCCTCGTTTCAATTATTAAATCCACTAGAACGCGGGCGTTGTACTTTCTTAGTGGAACACCATGAATCGTAACAGATGCGTCGCTCGATTCATACATTGTGCCAATGACAACAATGTTTTTCAATATTTTCAATTGTAAGTTAACATGTCACACCCTTCAAAGAAACACATAGTTAGAGTAATACCGATATTAATTTGATATTATAAAAATGAAATTAATTTAATAATATGCAACTTACTTCTCCTATGTCTTGGACATCGGGATAGGCAATGGGTTCTCGAATGATTTGAGGCGTTTGAAGAATCTCATTAGCTTGCCTCATTGGTTCTTCCGGTATCGGGTGTGATTGATCATTATTACTTCCCATACAAGAAGAGCAACCAACTTGGCTATTTTGTTCAGTTGATTTTTCTCCCATATTAACATTTGGACGAGCTATCTTGAAGAAAACTGATGGAGATAAAAATTAACTCACGCCCCTAACACGTCCATGATGCTCGAGTGTTCCCAAAACTTGTGTCAAAATATCTCCACCTGATGTGCATTTTCTAACACACCCTGAATTTACAATATTATCAATTAAATTAAAATTCATCAAAGATTTGAGTGTTAACTGTACTATCAATTAAACATCATTACAATTTGATTGGAGGCTTCAATTGTCTTCATTGACATACACTTTATCCTTTCCCTTTCGCCCTTCCATCCATAGTAGTGCACATGAGGCTGGATCGAATTTAATATTTACACCCTAAATCCACCAAACAATGAATTAGTTCTAGCTCGTGACCGAGTTGAGCATAACCCTTTCTGGCCATACGGTGAGGATATTTAAGATCTCTCTTTTTTCTCTTCACTATTTTTCTTTGTCTAACACATTAGTAATATTTTAAACATTAAAATAATATACAAAATACAAAAGAAGTAATAACCTTAAATTCCTCTGATAATCGAATGTTTATAAAATGATCCAACTATTCTTGTGTGATGTATGAGTATTCTTACTAGCTCATGGTTCTTGTTTATAAACGACATGTTGCTCTTTTCTACGTCATGTACCATGAGTAAATTGAATAGTATTTAGTTCTGTAAGAATCTTTTCATTGCTTAACGATTCAAGAGCTACTTCGAATTCTTGTTCTCCATTAAAAGCTTTCTTTTGTCATCTATATGGGTGCTCAATAGTTTCGCTTAGGTAAATAAGTAGATGTTGTTTTCTCTCCACATATCGGACATGCATGATACCCTTTTACAGTACACCCAAACAAATTAGTGTATGCAGGAAAATCATTAATGGTCAACAACAAAATAACTGTCAAGGTGAAACATTGTTGACAGTGTGCATCGAAACATTCAATATTTCTATTCCATAGCATTTTCAGATCGCCAACTAATGGTGCTAAATAGACATCTATGTCATTTCCTCGTTGTTTGGGTCTAGAAATCAATGCATTTAACATCAAGTATTTACGCTTCATGCACAACCATGGAGGTAGATTTTAAGTCACCAACATCACTGGCCAACAACTATATCTAGTACTTTGTTCTCCGTGTAGATTTACATCATCTCTTGATAAGGCTAGACGAAGATTCCTCGATTCTAAACTAAATTCGGGCCATCTTTCGTCTATTTGTTTCCATGAAAGTGTATCGGCTGGATGTCTTATATACCCATTAACCTGATGGTCAGTAGCATGTCACGTCAATAATTTTAAAGTTTCTTTACTTCAAAACATTCGTTCCAATCTTGGAATGGGAGAGAAATACCATATGACTTTTACTGGAATATTTTTACCTGCTACTTGCACATTCTTCCAAACTTTCCATCTTGATGTTCCACATGTAGAACACAGTTCGGCATTAGCGAGTTCTTTTTTATACAAAAAAACAGTCATTGGTGCAGACATGAATCTTTTCATAATTCATTCCTAATGTACTTAAAATCTTCTTGGCATAATAAGTAGATATCAAAATTCTATTAGGACAAGGCAATAGAATGCTCAATAGTTCTAATAATTCTATGAAACTCTTATTGCTCCATCCAAACTTTGCTTCAATTATAAAGCTTAATCAATGCATATATCTTAGTAAAATTATTACAATTTGGGTATAATGGCTTCTTGACATCCTCTAATGATTACTCAAATATTGACGATTTGTCGTTAAAATAATCGTGTGCAGCCTCAAACATTGGTATTTGGTCATCCAAATCCTCATCTAATTGATCGATTGGAACACTTTCAGTATTGCTTCTTTTCCTCGATATAGATTCTACATGTCAAATCCATGTGTCATAACTTTGATCGATACCATTTAAAAATAAATGGTCTCTTACTACATTCACATTTTTTACTACTTGACATTCACACATTTCAAACATAGACAACAAACAACACTTGACCCTTTGAAATGTCGTAAGGCATTTTCTATAAAAGTCTCAACTCCTAAACTATATTCTTGTGACATTCGATCCTTAAGCATCCACAATTTATACATATCCCAACTAAAATTATACCTACACACAAGGTAAAAATCCAAACACAAAATTTTAAGGAACTATTTTTAAAGATATTTTGTACGTATAGGTTTTATAGTTCAGATCCAAGATATAAAAGAGAAATGATCAAAGCTATATCATGCTAACATTCAAAAAATTAGTCATTAATTATAATATAAAGTTAGCATACAAAATAAATATAACTATTTAAAACATAAAAAATAAATATAACTATTTAAAACATAAAAAATAAATATAACTATTTAAAACATATAACCAAAACCATAAAAAAATTCCTAAAAAATTGCATTCTTACCTTTGAATTGTAGGAGGTGGAAGGGAAGAGCCTCGAATTTGTTCAACAAGTTGTAAATAGAGAAAAGAAGAAGTTTTTTAGGAGAAGGGATAAAAGAAATGGAGAAATGTGGGTTTTTTTAGATTTGAAAGAAAAATAAAAGATTTTAGATGAAAATGAGAAAGAAATGCGAAAATGGGTGAGGAAGTATGTAGTTTAGGATGAAGAAGAATATGAGAGATAGGAAGAGTTTTTTGAGGTTTTGAGATGAAGAAGTTAAAAAATGGTGATTTGTGAGAGGGTTTGAGAGATGAAGAAGAAGAAGATGATGGTTTGTAAGAGGGTTTGGAATATAGGGGTCTCGACAGCGAGTAAAGGGAAGAAGAAGATGATGAAGGTTTGTAAGGGAAAAGAGAGGAAAGAAGAAAGAAGAGAAAAAAAATGAAATGGAAGAAAGGGATTTCGGTGCCACATGTTTAATTCAAAGAAGAAATAGGGTTTAGTGTCGGTAGGACCGACACCAAAAAAGCTAAAAATAGGTTTTGGTGTCGGTCGTGTCGGTCGAGCCGCACCAAAAGTAACCGATATTAAATTTGTGTTGTCGGTCACAATTGGATTACTCGTTATCCTTGTTTTCAAATTTAATTTGAACCGACACCTTATATCCATGTTTTCAAATTTAATTTGGATTACCCATCACCTATTCTCTCTTTTGTTGTAGAGATGTATATCTATTTGGTCACCTCTTCATCTCGAAATGTTTATATATTTCAACTATTTCATAGTGTCTTTCTTGAAGAAGCATCTTTGGAACGATCAGATGTTACAAAAGAACAAGCAGATTCCGATAGGTACGTTTGCGAAGAAGTAACGTGGAGACGAGCAGATACTGTTATAACCTAAAAATATCTCGAAAGACTCGGAAGAGGTTGGGACCCGCACGAAGGACAAGGAAGCCAACGCCGAC
>JBBMEG010000018.1:3595237-3605418 GCA_037832605.1 Cyclanthera cordifolia
TTCTTGTATAATTTGAAATGAAATTTAAGTAGAATCGAGAATTCATACCTAATATAATGTTAGCTAATGTTATAAAAATTTGATTGGATTATTTGAGTGTTCACCAATCACAAAATTTTCCCTCGTGAAATTGAATCCTCCTTTTTGGTTCAACAAAATTTCATGTTGGGAATCTTTATCGCTTACGTCCTATCTCCAAACAAGAATAAATCTCTCTTTTCATCGCCTTTTTCCCGTCATTTTCAAGCTTATCTCAAATTATGGTGGTCCACGGCGGGGCCGCCACTCTGTATCTGATTTCGATGATTAATAAGCGCTGACTTTTTGGCCGACAGATTCAATTATTCGGTGAATGCTTTCTCCATATAAAAAAGTGAGGTTCTGGTCATTTTCTGCTTTCTTTTAACACCGTTAAATCATATCTTGTATGATCTTTCTCTTTCACCGACGGATTCGATGGCCTCGCTGTTTCAGATTTGACTTTGGTTTTTAACCTTGTGCGGCTGACGTTGACGAAGAGCCAAGAAAAATGTGATTTGCACGTTAGTGTGAATTTGGAATCCTTATCGTTAATCGCAAATAAAACGTCATTCTCACTGAACTTTTGTTCAACTTTCTATACCAAGAAATACGTTATTTTATGTATAATAAATAAAAAAAAAATGAATGAAGAAGATTAAATTTAATATTAAAATATTAAAATGATAAATTTATTGATATCAACAATTAAGGCTGGGATTGAGAGTATAAAGTTTGATTATTAAGTAGTATAATATACAACTAAAACATTACTATTTGCAACTAAGGTCATAATTTAGTACATCATAATTATCGTTTCAAAAAAAGTACATCACGCTCATAAAGTTATAATTTAATATCTATAATTTTAATTTTTAATTTCTATAATTTGATTAAAAGTTTAAGATAATTAATATCATTATGTTGATAAATGAATATATATATAAATTAATTATTTGTGGGTTGAGGTTGATCATATAAAATGATTACTAGACAACCGTAAATAATAACATCTACATGTATTTATTAGCGATTTCTCCTAAAAGTAAAAATTTAAAATTTATAGAGTAAAGTTCTAGAGTTTTATTAACTTACTAACCAAACCTATAAGTAAAATTCTCTTACTTCTAAATGTGTTAGAATTAAAAAAAAAAAAAAATCAAAACAAAATTTATAGAAACTATGTTTAGTTTCCTAAATTAATTTTGTTCTTACAAATATAAGTAAGAAGTATATATATTATAGAATGAAATTGTTGTAGCATTAAATAAATTAAATAGTTCAAAAAATGTTGGCTAGCACTCCATAAACATTAAGCCCAACAACTGAGATGAATTGGGCCGAAATATTGGGCCGTCCATATTTAATTAAGCCCTTCGAAAAATAACCAGGCTTAGAAAACGACAACCCAACTGAAATCAAATGTGATAGACTAGATACTAGTCAATCAATAATAGTTAAAACTACAAAAATGATAAAATAACTTGTAGTGATTTTAAATGAAAATGATTGAGTAACAAAATTATTCCTTAACGTCAGTGTCACGAGTTTAATTCTAAAAATGGGTATTTAGTTCTTAATTTATTTAAGAACAATAGTACCTTATATATAAGGTTTGCGATCAGTCTCCCAAATTTGTACTTGAAAAAAAAACATAAATATTCCTTAACAACTTTCCTATCTAAAATCCTACAACTACACTAAGAGTCTGTGAATATTTTATAATCGAGCTTTTATAATCACTCATTAAAAATCTTATACAAACGAGTTATGATTACAATTTATTTTTATAACTACTCAAAATAAATTCTTATTTATAAACACTCAAAATAAATAGTCCACAATTTTACAAACAAACACTCCCGAAGAGTTTAACCTTCAAAAATTAGAATTGAACAATTATAAAGTTGGAGATAAAAATGATATTTTAACTCAAAAAATAAAAAGCTATCAATTTTCTCTTCATATTCATTGGCAACGGCTTAAGATATTTATACATTTAAAAGTTATTGTAGTTTTTTTTTTTTTTTTTTTAATATAATAAAATAATTAATGCAGTTTTCTTGTTATCCTTTTTTTTTTTTTTTCTTTTAGTTATCCTTCAATATTATTTATTTTTTTGAATGCAATAATTCGACGTTGACGTCCACGTCCGAATATAATTAAAAATTAGGTGTTGTCCACGTGTCGTTTTGACTATGAATGAAAGACCAAGTCAACTATTCTTTTTTTCTGATTTGTGCGGCAGCCATGGACCACTCAAACTCCTACAAAGACTTTCCACGTCATATTTTCTAACTTTTGTCACGCTCGATCAAAATACCAATATTATCGCCCATTATTATCATGCCAGTACTCAAAAAAAAAAAATAAAAAAAATAAAAAAAAATCAGATGTAGTTTTTCTTTGGCATAAAATTGACATATTTGTCGAGATTACAACATTGACAGTCACCTACTCATGATTTTTAGTAATCATATATTTGTATTAATGCTGCTAAGTTATTATAATCCCGTCCCTAAACCCGAGCTTGACTACAAATTATTGTCACACATATGTTTCGAATCTAAAATCTTGAGGGACACCCCTCTCGAGCTTGAATCTTAAACCAACTGCGCCACCCCTTTAGGGACAAAAGTGAATTAAGCTTTGCAAAGTCTAGGTATCTAGATTTTTTTTTTTTTTACCTATAAAAACGAAAAAGTAATATGTTTTTTATTAAAATTATAATTTATTAAAAGTTGACTTACACCAAATTATCTAAAAAAAAAAGTTTGAAATAATAATTACCACTCCATAAAAATTTGAACACTCCAAATGTAGCAAAAATTCTAATTTCAGAAGTTTTGTTAGTCAACTAACATCAAAGTCTTCAATGTAATTATTGGATAACCTATAATAGTAATTAAAACACTATAATTAAATACACATGGACAGTTACAAATTTGAACGCCGTTCACCCCTCAACGTAATATTTTCAACAACAAAAAAAAAAAAAAAAAGAAAAAGAAAAGAAAAATAATATACCATTGATTTTTAATTATTACACGTGTCGCAGATTAGAAGATACAAACTAATGATTAAGCCGTATTACAATAATAAGTAAATGTAATGAAAGATTAGTTTTAAACAGCTGTCTTTCTCTCGTCATAAATAATCAGAGTTCTTAGTTCATAAAGAGATTGCGTATTAACATGGTATTTCCATTTATAATTTCCGAAGAAACGAAAGTAATTTACAGACAGTACTGTTATCGGTAACGAAGATGAACAAATGATGTTTAAATTCCGTTTGGATTCTTCTTTCGTGGAGTTTCTTTCCGTCTACTTCTGGAAAAGGAACAATCAAAGAATGTTAAAGGTGAGTTGAAATGGATGAAGCAGCTTCAATTTCTTAACAATGGCGTTCTATCTCTCTTTAATGCAATTACTGTGTGGTCAGTCTGATGTGATTGAGATAATGATTTATTTATTGAGTCTCTGAAAAATCTTCACCACAAAGTTCTTAGTGGCAGAGATTTCAAAATCCGCTGAAATCAACTCATGTTCTTAAATCTGAATGCTATTATTGACATTCTGCGTCTTTTCTAGGGCAAGAATTGTGAGTAGAGCTTTGAATTGAAACGGAAAGTGATGTATATTATTGCTTTATTATTTTTCTGTAGTGTAGGTGACTTTGGATTGGCATTTATGGCGGTTCGTGATTGGAGGTGATATTTAATAGAGCGTTGAATTGGCGGACTCTCTGTTGATTTCAGATTTTATTGGAAGTTGTTCAACTTAGTGGTGGACATGGATCGTCAAAGAAGATGAAGCTGCGATCTAAACTTCAAAATCCACTGTGAGTTACCTGTTTTCTTCCACTTTCTCAGATGGCGATGGAAGTTCAAGCTCACCGGTGGTTTCTTCTAGATGTAGTTTTGTTGTTGTTGTTGATTCAGTGTTGTTTTGGTCAAACGGATTTGTTGAACTCCAGTTCGGACTGGGCGGCGTTGTTCGATCTCCGATCATCGTTAGGGTTAAGAGGCAAAGATTGGCCTATAAAAGCCAATCCATGTACCGCTTGGACCGGAGTTCAGTGCAAATCCGGTCGAGTTTTTGGGATCTCCGTTTCAGGTTTGAGGCGAACTCGCATTGGGCGGCTCAGCCCTCGTTTCGCCGTCGATGCACTTGCCAATTTCACCTCCCTGGTCTCGTTCAATGCCTCTGGTTTCATGCTTCCAGGATCCATTCCGGACTGGTTTGGTCAGTTTCTCGTTTCGCTTGAAGTGCTTGATCTAAGTTTCTCTTCGATATTTGGCTCAATTCCTTCATCTATTGGCAATTTAAGTAAGCTCACTGCTCTTAATTTATCTGGTAATAGTCTTACTGGTATTATACCTTCTGCAATAGGACAGTTATCTCAGCTATCTGTTCTTGATCTCTCGAGAAATATGTTTACTGGATCAATACCTCTGATTCTTCCATCTCTTACAAATCTTACTCAGCTTGAGCTTGCTTCCAATTTTTTATCTGGACCGATCCCACCCAGTTTAGGTACTCTTAATAAACTGCGAGTGTTGAATCTATCGGACAATAGTTTAATTTCCTCCATACCAAGTGAACTGGGTAACTTATCAGTACTACTGGTTCTTGATCTTAGCAAGAATTCACTGACGGGTGCCCTACCTGTGGATTTGAGGAGACTGAGGAGTTTGAAAGAGATGCATATTGGTGATAATGGCATTGAGGGCTCTTTGCCAGATGATTTGTTTCTAAGCCTTGATCGGTTAGAAGTTTTGGTTTTGAGTGGAAATAAACTTAATGGTGGTCTAAATAGCGACTTGCTATCACACCCCAAATTGCAGATTCTGGATGCATCCAACAACAATTTAACAGGTAGCTTTCCATTTTTTGTTCACAAAAGTGTTGTTGTATTCAACTTCTCGAATAATATTCTGTATGGTCATCTAAGTCTACCACTCAAATTTATTGGGTCAATCGATTTATCTGGAAACTATTTCCATGGTGTTGTACTCAACACGAGTCGTAATGTTATTCTCAGTCGAAATTGCCTGGATATGGTGCCAGATCAAAGAAATTTTGAGGAATGTAGCCTGTTCTACTCTGAGAGAAACCTCAATTTTGATGGTTTTCGGCATAGTCATATTGAAAAGAATCGTTTGAAGTTCATATTGGTGGGAATATTTGGTGGATTGGGTTTTGTTGTCATTTGTGTGCTTATCCTCGCAGTGCTTTTGAAATTTTGTGGTAAAGGTAAAACTAAAAAAAAAGGAAAAGCAAATGTTGGTCCTGTTCTAGATAAAGACATCCCTTCACTTCCAAAGGATTCAGAAAACTTTGCTGGTCTGGGAGATTCATTTACTTATGAGCAAATGCTCCACAGTACTGGGAATTTCAGCAATGACAATCTGATAAAACACGGTCACTCTGGAGATATCTACAAGGGATTTCTAGAGGGTGGTCTTTCTGTAGTAATTAAAAAGGTAAATATGCAGTATTTGAAGAACGAAATGTACTCTCTAGAACTAGACTTTTTCAGCAAAGTATCGCATATGAGAATTGTTCCATTCTTGGGGCACTGCTTCGAGCGCGAGGACGAGAAGCTCTTGGTGTACAAATGTATGCCGAATGGGGACTTAGCTCATTGCTTGCGGAAGGTTCCCAGTTCAGAAGATGACAATATGCAGTCTCTGGACTGGATTATCAGATTGAAAATAGCAATAGGAGCTGCTGAGGCTCTGTCTCACCTGCATCATGAGTGTAGCCCTCCTCTCGTTCACAGGTATCAATCAATCAACAAGCTTTGTTTGTGGTATTATAATTTTTATTTGTTGACTTATAAGATAACTTCTTATGTGATGATATTAATTGAACTCAAGTACTTATTAGACGTTTTGGCCAATTGTATCAAGAGCCGTTACTTTTATTATAATTACAGTAGATTCACTCTATGTTTTGCTTTTCAATTGACACACAGATGCACTATATGACCTCTTTATACTACACATAAAATGTATTAACTTTTCTGTTCTTAATTGGTGAAGAGATATTCAAGCAAGCAGTATCTTCCTTGATGACAAATTTGAAGTGCGTCTTGGAAGCTTGAGTGAGGCCCGTGTTCTTGAAGGAGATCAGCACCAAAATGTTTTCACGAGATTGCGGAAAAAACCTAGGTATGTATCTTAAGTGGAATTCTTGTAATTTTTTTGGGTGCAGAAAAAGTGAATTAATTGAAAAAGACATTAATAATAGAATCGCGATAATGAGGTCCTTTCAAGCAATTGCTGGTAATGTTAATTTTTATTTAGATGACTGAAACGTAGTATAGTCAAAGTGCGCGCTCAAATTGGCCCAAACACTATGAATTTCAGAAAAAAAAGGACATGGTTTGGGATGTTGTCTTTTATGTCTCATACAAGAACAAGGCAACAGAATTATTGCTTGAATAGTATTGGTTGTCATAGCTTTTTTGTTATAATAAATAAATAATGCAACAGACAGCACCCTGTTTATGAATGCATACGTGTCCAATAAGTGGTGTTAGCTGAGTCATTTAATCTTCATAGATGTTTATGAGAATTGTCACTGTTGCATATTATATAGTCCTTTGTTGATTTAAGTAACCTCTATACGGATCTCATTTCGATGAGATTTTTTATTTTTCTCTTTGAATTGTTTTGTATCATATCCCAATTATATTTGTTAATTTATGTCGAGATCTTTTTTTCGAGGTCTGCAGCTTTAATGATTTTATTTGTTAATTTATTCAAAATACTAACCAGTAACCACATCTTCTTTGATTCTTTTGTGCAGGAGCTCTGAGCAATGTTCCTCTGGTGGGTATTTCTTCTGAAATATCTCATTATTTTAAGTAATAGCCCCGTCTCATTTGGTAACCATTAGTTTTTTTGATTCCTAAAAACGGTAACCTATGTTTTTAAATCCATGCTGAATTTGAAAACTAAAATAAAGTAGATTTTGAATATATACATATACATATATACATATACATATACACACACATATATATATATATATATATTTTTTTTTTTTGGAATTTAGTAGAGTTCTAATCTTTCTTTGCGAAACGTAAAATCACATGTCTTGAATTGTTTGATGTTCCACTGTTACTTAGAGGTCTCGTTGTCTAGTCAACGAGTTTCAAGGGTAAGACTCCTAGTGGGGGCTTGAGTATAACACTTCCAAAATTTAGACAAAAATATGTAATTAAGTTTATGTTTGCGTATATGGACATTTATGTAATTTTGTCTTATTTATATTAGGATTTTACGAGAGTACAAACTCTCTTCAAACTCTACCCAACTTGATTAATGTCACGTTTCTTTCAACTGAATGATTTCTATTTCCTCTGTTGGGCTCTGGAAGTGGGTCATACCAATTTTTTGTATACAGGCTCCTCAACAGCATCCTGTTCGCTTGACGTTTACTGTTTCGGTAAAGTGTTATTAGAACTTGTTACGGGAAAGCTTGGTATCAGCAAAGCAGAAGATGCTACAACAAAGGAGTGGTTGGAGCACACCTTATCTAACATAAATATCCATGATAAGGAACTAGTGACAAAGATAGTTGATCCATCGTTGATGATCGATGACGATCTCTTGGAAGAGGTATGGGCAATGGCGATAATCGCCAAGTCGTGCCTGAACCCCAAACCATCTAAACGACCACTCATGAGATACATCCTTAAAGCATTGGAAAATCCTTTGAAAGTAGTCAGGGAAGAAAGCTCTAGCTCCGGTAGGCTGCGCACAACTTCGTCAAGAAGATCTTGGAGTGCTGCTTTTCATGGTAGCTGGAGACACAGCTCATCAGATGCAAATAGAGAAAGTGGCAGTGGCGGCTTGAAACAACCAGGAAGAAACGGTTCCCATGGAAGCTGTGGATATGATTTCTCGTCTTCAAACAAAAGGCTATCGAGTGAAATTGTCCCTGAACCAGAAGAATTTCGAGATGTCGAAAGGCAAGATTAAAGATTTGTACTGAGTTTCGGGTTCATGATCAAGGCTGCCTTAGATTGTGTATCAATCATATCGAGTCGAGGACAACCTCTAACCATTTTGAAGTTAATCACCGCACATCGGGTTGAAGATAATACGGTAATCGTTCCTTTGAGAGAAAGGCTGCTGCATCAAAACAAACCTCTTGGGTTGAGAAGGTGAAAGCCTGAGTTCCGCTACAATGGATTGATTTCTCTTTCATGAATTAAAATGGCGGGAAATTGGTGGGAAGCTATTGCTTTAACAAGTGGTATGGAGCAAAGTGCTTTCCTATCTGCCATTTAGTTTATAGTGTTCATAGAAAAAAAAAAAGATATAATGGAAATGTATGTAGTAGCGACTCAAGATTGTATCTACAGATCATTGTTGTTATAAAAGAAAGACTCAGTTGTTTATTCATGTTGGTTATTTCGTAGTTAAATTCTTTGATTAAAATCGTGCATACTCAATTTGTCCAATCCATAATCACTACTTGAGAATTTAATTTTTATGAGTTCTTTATCATCAAATATTGTTAAGCTAGATGAAATGATTCGTAAAAAAAATTCGAGATGCGAACGAGTTGGTTCAAAAACTCTTAAATATAAGAAAAGTTAATACTTTTAATTATAAAATTCATAGAAAAGAATATTCTATATATGTGTGTGTATATTTGCTCATGAAAACTTTTAAAAAATGTAGAGTATATTTATACTTTGCTTTTTTTTTTTTTTTTAGTGCAAATTAGGGAGAGAGAATCACAAATCTTCTCTCAAATTAATAAGAGTCAAATACTGATTTTTCACGATCGAACTTATGATGTTGATGTTGAACTGAATTTTCACTAAAGAGTCAGAGGATACTCATAATTGAATAAACTTATCCTTTAGTTCGAATAAACTTCCTTGTTGTCCATCGAAAAAAAAAAAAAATCATTAATTTTTCCAAATTAATTTAAGCCAAAACTATTCAATTTTTTCATGTTTCTAGAAATTTTAGAAAAAAAGAAGGGTTATATTTTTTGATTTTTTTAACAACAATCATTAACTAGAAACCTATCATCATTAATTAACAATTCAAAAAAGAAATTTTCTAAAAACAACATTTTATTTAATCAAAGCAAAATAAAAAAGGAGAATAATTCCTCACAAATATCACTAAAGTCAAACATCACTAGATGATTGGAGCATTAGAAATCATCCCGTGGACCACTTTATGAGCCAAATGAAACCATGAGGAGAATAAATTTATTATTATTATTATTATTATTATTTATTATTTTGAAAAGAGAATAAATTTAAAAATTAAAAGCAATAACAAATAAAAAAAAATGGTGACCGTCAATCGGTTCTAAGATCATAAGATGATTGCATCTGTAAAAGCATACAGTGTGACATGCATCCTTTTCAGGAACAGCGGCCTCGTGAATGCAAACACTCAACGCCTAACAATTTGGATAACCTAATCTATACTATACATTCACAGCCAGAAATCGCCCATTCTCCCTCACCCCGACATAAACATCTCATTCTATATTTTTCCAATCTGCCCATTACCAATTATTTCTTTTTTCTTTATTTTATTTGGGATTCAACAACAGCTACCTATGAATTTTTCCTTTTAAAAAGAGATCTCTTCCATTAATCTCATACTCATTTCGATCGAGGATTTTCAGGCGAGGCCTCTTTGCTGCAAGGATTGGATTGTTGGTGTTTGAGACAAATGGATTTTCGAGTTCAGATTGAGATTGTGGATTCAGAGTTTTCTGGGTAGGTTTCATTTCGAAATCACATACTGGGTTTTTCTTTGCCTTCTTCTCCTTAAGTTTTGTTCTGTTTTCTGTTCTTTCTTTCATTTTTCTCTTCTCCTTCAGTGTCTAGACTTTAATCTGAAGGTTATAGACTAGATGGTTGCACCTCAATCAAATGTTAACACAAAATAACGCCCCATGATCTATTGGTAGATCTGCACATCGCGTTATGCTCGGGGCGTGGATGTAGCTAGATAGGGGTTCCCCATGCCCCGCCCATGCAGACGGGTCACCCCTATCTAGTACATTTTGACGTAAACAATCTCTTAGATTGTTTCAATTCATGAACTTTGTTGATTTGTGGTCTTTCATCAAATGTGTTGGAATGACAACCGATCTCCACATTGATATTGT
>JBBMEG010000018.1:3615601-3627136 GCA_037832605.1 Cyclanthera cordifolia
GACGCAGAACTCTGATTTTCGATTATAATAATAAATAAAGAAAAGAAAAGAATAAGCAGAAGGTGAAGAAAGGGAAAGAAATCTGACACAGAAGGCTTAGATGAGAAGCCCTTCACAAAGTCTTGGCTGTTGCTTAAATTGTAATGAAAGTAAAATGCAACAGAGAGAGAGAGAGAGAGAGAGAGAGACTTTCACGTCAACCTTTTAAAAGCCAAAATTTCAAACTCAGCATTGATTTTTGGTTCAAACACAGTTTCCATCTTACCCAACAATGAGAGAACCCTTCCAACCACAATGAAAAGAAATCCCAGCAATCTTCTTCCACTTAGAAAATAGCCTTAAAAAAAAAACTATGTACAAACACACTCCCTCTCTCCTTTGATAGAATGAGATGCTACCCTGAACTCAACATGGCAAAGAGATCAGATTTTGCTCAGAAGCTGTTAGATGATCTCCGGTTAAGGAAGGAGCGAATGGCCGCTGCTTCGCAGACCTCAAATCGCCCGAAAACCACAACCATCGGTTAGTAAACTCTCTAAACTTTCACTTAGATTGGATGAATTCCCTTTCTTTTGTTATATCCAATCATACCTTAATCTACGGAAGAATTAACTTCTTAAGAGTTTCTTTAACAATAAAGTTAGGCTGTTGTCCCATGAGATTAGTCGAGGTGCGCGTAAACTAACCTGAACACTCATGGATATTAAAATGGAACAGTAGCTTAGAGTTTCGTCATGGTTGAGCATGTTCTATATATCCAAATCAAAATGTTCCCAAGTTTCAATTGATTACATTTGGCTGAAGAATAACTTCAAGAACTGTGTGGTGACTGAGTGTGCAAGAAATTAAACTTCTTGCTAAAGTTAAGCAACTAGTTCAAGAGCATGTGAAGCTTTTCTCAAGGGAATGATTCCTTTTTCCATGAATACAAGCAATCCTATAAAGCATAGCAAAACAACACCATTAACTTGCAAGAGAAGTTAATAAGGAATAAGAGCAAATATCAGTTAATTCTCTCTTATATGCAGTGCAGTGTTTAGGAAAAGAAATTAGTTTCAAGTTTGTTATTTCAGCTCTAAAAGAGGTAGTTAACTTTCTTTTATAAAGGCTCAAAGCTTTGTCAGTAGAGCCTATAAAGTAATATATGGTAAAAAGAAAGCAAATCTATGAAACTTACCCCTATTTATCTAGTTTTGTCAGAGTTAAAGTCGAGTGAAATCAACAATCAATCCAATAACTTAAGTACGTTGATGGGTCGTGATGAAATTAATCGTTTCATTCAACATTTCTTGAATCACGTTAAATCATATATACCATATTGAATCATTTTAAATCTTGTTTTGATTGAGATTTTAAGAGTATTTAAAATTAGTATTCAGAATGAAGATTTATTTTGAATATTTAGAAGTAGTTACTGCAATCAAATACTTGTTTGGATGCAGTTTCTAAGAATATTTAAAATTAGTATTTAGAATGAGATTTTTTTTTTTTGAGTATTTAGAAGTAATAATTAGTAATGATTGTAGTTAAAAGCTTGTTTGGATGTAGTTTTTAAGAATATTTATAATGAAAATTTATTTTGAGTATTTAGAAGTAATGATTACATTCAAAAAGTTGTTTGGATGTAGTTTTTAAGAGTATTTAAAATTTGTATTTAGATTGAGGATTTATTTTGAGTATCTAAAAGTAATAATTGCAGTCAAAATCCCGTTTGGATGTAATTTTTTTTATTAATATTTCTTAAATATTAGTTCGAAATACCCTTCCAAAATCTCATAACAAACACTCTCTTAAACTGATAGGTCGGGATAACGATAATTATATCAACAATATATATGATAATAAGGTGGTTTTGTAGGTGCAAAGTCTATCTACATCATAAAACTAAACAAAACATAAAATTTTCTCTTACAACATCTTGTGTGCGAGCTTGAACAACAATTGCAAATTCAATGCTAGATGTCAATCAACTCAAAACCTTAAGCTGATGAAAATCATTTTACGTATTCAGATGCATATGCTTACTCGAAACAAATTCACAGAGGATCAAAGAACACAAAAGCACAGGGAATGGTATGCAGAACTCTAGTTAGAGAAATTTGTTTACAATACTTGAAAGATTATTGAATCTGACCTTGTTGTATTATATACTGTTACATGTATGATTCAATGCAGAGTGTTCCCAAGACAGGTAACACAACAAACACGAGGTTTGGCGGGGGCAACAAATCACCTATGACTACCGATACTTCAAATCAGATCGTTCCTTACACTAGCAGTCGAAACTCGGAACAAATCGGAGACTTATCCATGGCATTAGCTTTTGCACTTGAAAATGGAGGAAAACTAAGAGGAAATGTGTCACCAGGAAACAACTTGATGCTCGGCTTCCTTCAACAAATTGGTACACGGTCCTTTGAAGTCGGAAGAACGAATAAACGAGGCGGTCTAGACCGGAACCATAATGCTAGTGGATATTTTCCAACCATCTCACATCTTCACATTAAGGAGATATCAAAAGGAGCACAGAAATTGAACCAGATCTTAAGAACTTGCTCTAGTGGTATTGATTTTGGCAGATGTTCATTTGAAATTGGACAAGAACTGTTGAAGGGGGCCATTGATTTGGAGGAGTCTTTGAGGATGCTTGTGAACTTGCATGAAGCTTCAGAGCACATGACCAAACCACAACATAAGAATAGGATTGTACTTTTAGAGAACGAAGAAGATGTCGAAGAAAATAAAGACGAATTGCGTGATCAGAAACTTTACCGACCTCGGTTCTCCTTGGACAAACTCTCCCCGAGTTCACGAAGCAGCCAAGACGTCGAACGAACTGGTCAAAATCAGAAGTTAGCGACTGTGAGATACACTGCAGTGGGAGGAAACTTCAACAATGAGCAAACTGTAAAGTTGAGTTTACATAGAAGATCAGCAACATATGGCCATGATGTCAAAACTTCAAACACACATGAGAAGTTGGGAATTTCAAATGTAATTGCAAAACTAATGGGGCTAGATAAACTTTCAGACAATTCAAAGTATGAACATAAAGACTCAGGCTCCAACCAAAAGGTCACCAAAAAGGCTAACTCAGGGACTAATTACAAAGAAAGCCTGCCCAATTCCAAGAATCTCAAACCAACTAAATCAGATAAGAATTCAGCTGTGGTGAACACCAAATTTGCTTCACAAACAATGAACAACTTTCCTAAAAATGATGCAAGTTTTCAAAAACAGAACAAGGATGAAATGAGGCAGAGAGTCCCAAATCAGAAGGGTAATATGGAAGGACTTACAAAACAGCTTCACGTAAAGCACATCGATTATTGTGAAGGTCATACGAAGCCTCGTCGTCTAAAGGAAAGTGAGCTAAACACCACGGAAAGGGATCGAAAGAGAGGAGAGCTGAAAGAGAACGAGACGCAGCAGATGGAAGCACGATCGAATAAAAAATCGGAACGTGCAATCTTACTGCTAGGACACAAAGAGAGAACGCTCCCATGGGAAAAGAGACCTTCAGGCAAACTTCAAACAAAAATTCATCAGAAGTTGCCAAACAGTCCTAAATACCAGCAGCCACCCATGCTTCATAAATCACTGATAGGAGAAATAAATCATCAAAGAGAAGAAAAGAAACAGAAGAATGGAAAACCAATGGTGAAGGAGAGAAATCAAAAGAGAAGTGGGAGCATGTTCGGGAGTTCAACGAAATCAGTCCACGAGACTTTAACTTTTCCAAAGAAGCAGAACGATATGAACAATGTCAGACAAAGTCTTCCTAACAATAGATGTCCTGAAAATTCTTCTATAGAAAACAACTGCTACGATTTAAATGACAAAACAAGTGAGGTTACCCGCATGATCATAAAACAAAGTTTCTCTTCGAGAGACTCGCAAACTACATTCGGAAAAGAACGAGTAATGGAAAAGCAACATGCTAATATACCTCGGACGAATGATCTTCAATCCACAAAAATGCAGAAAATCGACGGGCCTATGAATAATGAAGCATATACGAGGAAACACCATAGTTCAATGTTATTGGAGATAGAACAAAACAAACGTGAAAATTTGGATGCATTACATAAACTGGAAGTCCCAAGAGAACATGAATCTAAAGAAGTGAAAACTCATTGCGTTGAATCCGAAGAAACAATAGAAAGCGTCCAGCCACCGAATAGCACACGAGATGAACATGAATTGACTGAACATGTTTCAACATCGCCGAGCCCTGCTGAAGATGAATGTCATAGCTTGAAAGAGCCACAAATATCAGCTTCAAATGACAGTGTAAGTTCAAGTCTTTCCAAGTTGTAAAATTGTAAGCTCAATATATATTCTAACTATCTGTTAAACGTTGCCTAATCTTATGCAGAGCCACAAAACAATCTCAACTAGTACTAGCAATCAGCAAGATCAGAGGTCAGTTTTTGGCAGATGTGAAATCAACAGCTCAAAAATTGTAATAACTGCAGCAGAAGGTAAGAAATACTTCAACTATCCAAGTTCATTCCATTAATATAAAGCAAATCCATCTTCTTATATCCTAAATACACTATTTAAATCAAAAAAAAAAGAAAAGAAAGAATTATGTTAAACCACCATCAACCAACACTCTCTCTTACTCGTGGAGGACCTTCTGCTTTAATACCATGTTGAATACTATTAAATCATCTACCGACTCAAAAGTTTAAGCTCGTGGCTTTGAATAAACTTAAATATATCAACCAACGCTTCACTCACTTGTGGGCTTAGAATTTTCATATATGTGAGATTCAATTTTAATTGGAGAGGAAACAACAGGGCAATAACTCAAACTCAAAACCTCCTACTCTAATATCATGCTAAAATATGTTAAATCATCAACCAACCCAAAAGCTTAAGTTGAGGGTAGGAGTAAATTTAATTATATCAACAAACAAAAGCATCTCAACAATGCACAAGAATCAAAAGGTAGAGACAGGATATGCACTAGTAGCGTTTGTTAACACTGTAGTCGAATGAAGTAGTGTTATGAAATCGAAAACAACAATTAAGATAAAAGAAAGCGAGAAAGATACTCACTGATTTACGTGGTTCCCAAACTATGTGTTAACAATTTTATCAACGAGCCTCCCGACTAAGAAATCGTGAACATCATAATTCAAGACATATCTCCATAAACTCCATAAACATCCATGTCAAAATAAAAAATCTGCATAAACTTTGAATTTCTTTACTGTGCAGAAGCAGAGAAATACAGCATCAACACCTTATATCCACCACATTTGGCGGATCTACATAATTTTTCCAAGGCAAGAAATCAAGAGACACTGACAGAAAGCGAAAACCATCTTAAGCAGACGCTTATAACAAGTGAATGGTTCCTTAATGCAGCAGAAGCACTTTTCAAACTCAACATCCCCAGCTTCATTCTTCATGACAGTGGTTACAGCCATTCGAAAAACCGAAGAAATTTCACAATAGATGTTAGTTACGAGCTCATGAAGCGAAAGGGCGTACGACAAGAGCTCGGCAATCGTCCTTCCACAAACATTTCTTTGAGGTTCAAGAAAATAGAATCTTTAGATAACTTGATCAAACAGTTGCATAGAGACATAGAGGCATTGGAATTCTATGGTAAGAATGGTAACTTAGAATGTGAATTGCAAGACTACTTGCCCAAGATGCTTGAAAGTGATATCTATAATCAAGAACCTGACTTGAATAGTATGTGGGATTGGGGATGGAATGAGACAACATTTGTGTTTCTTGAAAGAGAAGAAGTTGTAAGGGATGTGGAAAAACATGTTTTGATTGGACTGTTGGATGAACTCACAAGAGACCTTGTACATGTTTATCTTTTGATGAAAAAAACTTGAGGAGAAAAATGCTTCAATTTTTTATGTAATTTGTTGATTCTAAAATCTGCTAAGTGTAATGGTAAACATGTTTACTAGTTTTTGTGATTATTTTGGAGTTGTAATAGATAAGTTATAGCAGTTTTCTTTACTTTGTGCAAGTCAAGAATGTTCATACTTCTTTACTTTGCATCTCTCTTTCTTCTAGTTTGAATCCTCATGATGGAAACAAAGCATGAGGGTTTAGGGATAAACAGTAATCATCCCCATATTTGTATGATATTGTTTTTTTTTTACATATCAATGAGTTTCTTCTGATCTAACTAACGTGAGACAACTTTTTTTTTTCTTTGTATCCCAACCATTCTTCCCTCAAAAGAGTACCCACAAAACGTCTCCTTGGAGTTAATTAATTTTCCTACGTTCGGGACCTGAGAATTGAATCCTCCACTAAAAAAAGTACCATCGAGCCTCTCCTTAAACTCATATTTCTATGTTCGGTACCGAAGATTCCATAATGTCCACAAACTAAGTACCATTTCATATCTAAACCAGACTTTTCTTCTCTTAAGAATACACAATAAACTTGTTTTGAAATCAGAATAACAATCAAGATAAAATAGAGAAAAACAAAAAAGGACAAATACACATATTTACGTGAATCAATAAAAATGTGTTAACTACGTCCACAAACAAATGAGAGAACAATTTTCCTAGAAAGAACGAATACAAGAATGTCGATGAAAGTGTAAATAAAGTTTCATGAGAGTTTATGTAGTATATTCTCATAAAACCCTATTACAACAAATAGTCCAATTACATATAAGCCTAAATACAATAACATAAATCGATAATTAATCGTGAAACAGCATAGTTCAAGACATATCTCAACAAAACTAACAATTAGTTTTCCTCACGGTTAAATCTATTGGATCCCAACTTCTTTATCTTACGCCCGAGAATTCTACCAAAATGGCTAAGTCGAGGCATGGATACCATTTGATCGTAACTTTTAGTTTCACTCAAAAGATTTCATACGAACAAAAACGTTTGTCATCGTTTACATACTCGTGATTTGCTTCTTACCTTATCAATATGAGACAAATTTAATTGCATCTCATCATTTTCTTCTTGAGAAAGTATGGAAAAGGCCCCACGAACGACAAATTAAGCTTTGGAATTACAGCTCCGTACATAGCCGTTGGATTCAAAAGTTGTCTTATATTATTCCACGAGTAAAGCTAACAAGAAACGTTTCAAATTCAAAGTCTAACTGAGCAGATTGAAATTACTTCATCGCCAATTAATCCCACATCGTAAAGCTCGCCCTGCTTTATGCTTTGATCATAAAGTAGTGACCATTATTTAACAAGTAATTGAGAATTAAACCTTCTTTTTTTCATGGAAAATGCTTTGCTCTCTCGCTGCTCAAAGCACCTTTGTACGTTAAAAAAGAAATGGGGTCCATTGGTCACGATTGAAATTTTTGCTTAATTGCTAAGAATAAACATAGAAATTTTCTTGCTTTTTTTTTCCTCTCTTTTTTGGGACATTTGGCAACATTTTAGGATTGATAAATAGTTTATATTGAGACAAATTTTTTAGATTTTTTTTTTTTAATTTAACAACGATGTGGATAAAACCTCTTTAGATTATACATTTTTTGAGGGTTATAAATGATAGATTATTTTGAGTGATTTTAAATTTGAGTTTTAGTAATAATTTGTTTAAATGATAATTTTTGTAGAGAATCTGCGATTAATAACTCAATTGAATTATGATTTTTGTAGAATAGTTACCGACAACAACTCATTTGAATATGATTAAAATTGAGTTATTATTTTGATTTATTGGAAATAAGTAGTTATAAATGACTGATTTGAAATGAGTGATTAGAAATGAATCATTACACTGAGTAGTTATAAATGATTGATTACAATAATTGTTTAGATGTATATATTTAAAGAGAATTTGGTAAAAATTCAATTTTAACGTCTTGTTAATAATGTGAAACATACACTCCCTTAGAGTGTTTAGCTTAAGCCATATGGCGATGTATTTAGCTTAGAATTACCATTAATGGTGGTGAAAGTTGTATTTGGTGTGCTTTATAATCTCTACCTTCATCTTCTGTAATGAATTCTCTACTAAATTATCTCATAGTCATCCATGACTTATTTAATTTTAATATGATTAGTCACGATTGAAGTTGACGAGAGATTAGGGAAATGTTGAAATGTACTAAAAACAAACAAGAAGTTTAACTCTTCCTCTTCTTCACATCTTTCTCACTTCCAAATCCAAACACCTCTTTAACATTTCTTGTCATTCCTATCATTAGTGAGAAGTGACAAAAAAAAAAAAAAAAAAAAAAAAAAAAAAAAGGAAACAAAAATTTAGTGGGTAGTTGAAAATTTTAGATATGATATTAGTGGGTTGTACTTTAGAATGTTCACATAAATTCAGTGAGAATTATTAGTTCAAGATTAGGTGATTGTATTGTATAATTTTTTTTTTTTTAATTGTATGTATGTTTGAGGTTGCACTTCAAATAAATAGAAGAAAAAAAGATTAGGTGATTTCATAGTTTTTAACCAATTCAACCAAATATAAATTTGTGTGTTTTCAACCAAACTAAGTAAACTAATTTATCTTCCTTAAAAAAAAAACTGAACAAATTTATCATTAAAACAAGATATTAACTATGGTTTAACTAGCAATTAGTTAAGACTCGTTATCAATTAAATTGTTAATATTTGAATTTAGTTTGCATGTAAGTGTATCAACTTCAGCCTTTATAGTTGGATGACACAGTTGGTTGAAAACTTGTATTATAAATGTGAGTTTCTTAAATATCTCAGGTTTGAGACATGTTTTCTAGCATCTAATCTAAGATCGGATTAGATTATCTCGAGCATAGTAAAGCAAAAAGTTTGGCGTGATTTTATTGATTGCAGTTTTTATAAATGAGGTGTCCGCCAAAAAATTTCAATCGCAACGGTCAAGAAAGAAGGAGCATTTGAGTCATTCAAAAAAACAAAGAACATCAAATTTTCGATTTTTATTTAATTACAACGACGTTGCTCGCCCGAAGCCTTCCACCACAACACCCCAGCTTCCCCATCTCTAACGGTGCAATTCCTTCACTACCCTTGTCGGGCAGCCAGCTTTTCAAAAAAGTGATGGGCCCACTTAATATCTCATTTTACAATATTACCCTTGTCTTCTTCCCTGCTCCTCCGTCTATTTAAATTCTCATTCTTCAGCAGAGAACACAAGCTTTCAACTTCACGGCCATGGCCTCTACTCTTCTTCGTGCCACTGTTTTCTTCTTCTTTAACATTCTACTCCTCACCGATCTAGCCTGTAAGTAAGATCACTAATTTCTCATTTTCTTGTCATCTGTAAATCTTTCATCAACTTCGATCGCTTGGATTATTCTACAGTTGTGTGGTCATATAATCAAAAAAACTGGTTATCTGGTAACTTTTATTCAAAAATTGAACTAGATTCTTTGTGAATTTTGTTGTAGCGTCAGTATTTTGAATCCTTGATTGTGATTGAGATGAGATCCCCGAGCAGGGGAAAAGAATGAAAGTGAAAGAAAAAGGAGATTGAGAATCTTCAATTGAAAGAATCGAAAGAATTATTTGATAACCTAGAAAGTTTAGTCCGTCGAGCGGAATTTTTAATTGAACTTGCTGTAATTTTCAGACTCGCAATCGTTCATCGGAATCAATTACGGACAAGTCGCCGATAACCTACCTCCGCCGTCGGAGACGGCGAAGCTACTCCAATCGACCACAATCGAGAAAGTTCGACTCTACGGCGCTGATCCAGCCATCATCAAAGCCCTAGCAAACACAGGGATCGGAATTGTAATCGGCGCTGCAAACGGCGACATTCCAGCACTAGCATCCGATCCGAATTTCGCCAAAAATTGGATCAACACAAATGTAGCTCCCTTCCATCCGGCGAGCAAAATCATCCTCATCACGGTGGGAAATGAGGTGATAACCTCCAACGATCAAAATTTGATGAATCAGCTGGTGCCGGCGATTAGGAATCTTCATGACGCGCTCAATTCGATGTCTCTGAGTGATATTAAGGTTTCCACCGTTCATTCCATGGCGGTGCTTGGCCAATCGGAGCCACCGTCGTCGGGGCTCTTTCACCCGGACTATATGAGCGTGTTGAAGGGGCTGCTGGAGTTCAACAGTGCCACTGGATCGCCGTTTACCATAAACCCGTACCCGTATTTCGCCTACCGGGATGACCCGCGGCCGGAGACTTTGGACTTTTGTCTTTTTCGGCCCAACGCTGGCCGGCTCGACACGAATACTAATATCAAGTACATGAACATGTTCGACGCTCAGGTGAGTTCATCAATTCTCTCCAGCAATTTTGAGATTTTTTAAATATTTTTTGTTAAAATTCTTTCCCAAGACATTTATTTCATAGTTTAACATTTACAATTCTAATTTTAGTGGTTTAATTTTAATTTTTGTATTTTATAAAAACTTGAAATTAGTTTGATGTCAATATTAATGTATAATGTTCATAATTTTAATATACTAAAGGTAAACATATTTTAAAATCTTATAGAAAATTATTGATTTGCTATATAATATATGTTAAGGTTAATTACAAATTTATTTCTTGTGATTTTATAGACAGTTATTATTAGTTTATATCTTGTCAAAATATAAAAGGTAATCATTATAATTTTAAAATTAGAATTAGTCACCGTAATTTGATAAACTTTATAATAATAATTAAAAATTAAATACTAAAAATTAATTATTTTATGAGTGTATAATAATGGCATGAGTTTTTACACATAATTTACTTATAAATACTTAAAATTACACCGCAGTTTTAATTTTATCAAATTACATGAAATAAGTTTTATTTTTGAAATCATTTTAGTTTTTATACATTATGTATATAAAATTCTAAATTTTGAAATCGGACTTAAAATTTTAAAATTTCCCCTATATTTATCATGTATTTGGGACTAAAAAAAAATTGGTTGGATGCAGGTGGACGCCATAAGATCAGCGTTGAACTCAATGGGCTTCAAGAACGTAGAGATTGTGGTGGCGGAGACTGGGTGGCCGTACAAAGGCGACGGCGGCGAGGTTGGCCTGAATCTGGAGAATGCTAAAGCGTACAACGGTAATCTGATTGCCCATCTCCGATCCATGGTTGGGACGCCATTGATGCCGGGAAAATCAGTGGATACGTATCTATTTGCGCTGTACGACGAAGATTTGAAGCCTGGGCCTGGCTCTGAACGAGCTTTCGGATTGTTCAAGCCTGATCTTACAATGACCTACGACGTTGGTCTTTCAAAAAATGCCCAGGTAAGAACAGAGATTCATAATAAAAATACCAATTTTACTCTTTCTTTCAAAATTATCTTTAATTTTTCAAAAATATCTAATTTCAAAACTAGCTTTAGAATAATGTGAATTCAGTAAATGTTAGACGAAACAGCAAGATAGTTTTTGAGATCAACACTTTTCTTCTTTAATTAAGCAATAATTGAGATAGAGATTTAAAATTTGAATAGAAGTTATTTTAAAGTGGTTTTAATCCTTTGTATGTGTTCATTTGGATTTGGTAGAAAAAGGGTAAACTGGAATGTAGTGGAAGGATTAATGGCATTTTTTTTTTTGGGATAAGATGA
>JBBMEG010000018.1:3661280-3679118 GCA_037832605.1 Cyclanthera cordifolia
TGCAATAATATGCCGACAGTCTTGTATAATTGACTTTGGTAATTTGAAACAATTCGTTGAATAAATAGGAATGGCTTGAAACACTACTTTAATTAAAATTTTCTTGTAGCCCGTCGAAAAATTATTTTGTTGACGTATGAACAACATCTTCCATAATTTATCCTTTAAAAATTTGAAGGACGGAGAGATTCTTATGTACCTTGAATGGCAGGAACCTTCACCACCATGAGATTGCTCAAAATATAGTATTTGGTAGATTACGTCGTATTCAGACTAAAGCAAATTGTCGATTTGTTATACTTAATTTCTTATCAGTTATTGAAGAAAACAAACGCAATGCATCCATACTATGTTTAGTTTCACCTTTGTTGGTTGTGAAGAATAATAAATAGTCATCCATGAAGAACAAGTGAGATACCGAAGGAGCGCCACCTCCTTCAAACTTGTAATTTCTTTTGTCTCCTCCATCTAACTCAAAATACGAGAAAGAGCCTCATTATATAAAAGAAATAAATACAAAGATAACAGATCTCCTGTCTAAGCCCACGAGAATGAATAATATTGTCTCTACGACACCAATTAATATTACAGTAATAAGTTACTGAAGTAATACAATGCAAAAATAGATACACAAAATCAGATAGGAAACCAATAGCACAAATAAATTTGTGCAAAAAAACTCCACCCAACACTATCATAAGCTTTACTCATATTATTTGAGATAATTTTACCACGTAGAAAAGTAGTCTGAGTAGATATAATCGTCTTCAACCGATCCCACAATCTAATAAATAATTTTATATATAACATTACAGAGATTGATCGAACAAAAGTCTTTCAAAGAACTGGCATTCAGATGTTTAGGAATCAGTGATAATAGTTTTATTTATTTCTCCCATCTTATTATCATCATTTAGAATGCTCGAGCAATAAGTAATCACATCCAAACCGATAATTGATCAATATTTTTTTTGTTTCAAAAGAAAGCGGTAAAACCTCCCGATGCAAAGAGATTAATAGAGTTTTTTTAAAAGAAAAGTTTGTAGGAAACTCATTAATAGTGACTAATTTTAAATAAAAATTAGAAGCTAATTCTACACTATTGCGTGTATGTTACGTACGTTGTGTGAATATTGTTACTTTTGGTAGTGTTTTAATTTTAATTTTTTTTCTTTGGTGTCTTTTTTTTTTTCTTTTTAACAGTCAATATGATCTGTAATATTTATTTATTTTATTTTATGTTTATATTATATAATATGTTATTTTATGCCTATTAATTAGAAAAATATGAAATGTATAAAAGGATAAACATCAAAGTCGCACAAATACTAAATGCGTCTAAATTTTAAGGAATGGTAAAATAGTCATGAATTTGAATCTCAGAATGGTAAAATAGTCATGAATTTGAATCTCACTCTTAATTGTTGTAAACTGTTTTCCAAATTTAGGGATTGAATTATAATTTCTCAGATTGTAAGAATTAGATTTTTTAAGGCACCTAAATTCTAAAACTCTTCGGTTCATTACGGCAGAACCCTTCGTTAAATCCTGTACTATTGGATCTTGACAATCGAGAGATCATACAAAGAATCATAACATGAACCGTTTTTGTTTTAAGATCAGGCTGTTAAGGATATGTTCGGGATGTAAGAAGAAGAGATGGGAAGGATCTATTCTCACTGTTTTGTCCACTAAGTTATATCTTATCAATCATTAATTTACTTCTATTTTTCTTATTTATTCTTTCCCTTTTGGTCGTAGCCAAACATGCCCTAATCTTTTTTCTCACTTTATAAAAGTAAAACTAAATGGAAGTAACAGTCCAAAAGAACAGCTTCTTATGATTACTGAGGTTTTCCCTACAATGGTAAAATTTCGAGTGCACAAAGCATTTTGAGATTCAATCATCGCAGTATTTAGAAAACTCCATGTCAACAATAAATCACAAACGGGAATTTAAAGGAAATATTGGCTTAAAAATTACATTTCAAAGTTCCATGTCGACTCTGCATATACTTTTGGAAATTTCGATTCATCTGCCAGATTGACTGATGCTGCAATCTGCACAACAAAAGATGGGTTAAAGAATGGACATGATGACGGATCTACAATCTTCTTCCTACGGGATAAACTACATGATCCTACCATATTTAGTTGTCAAAAAAACTCATATAAAATTAATAAATATGTAGGCGATCACCATGAATTAATTTTATAACCTCTTAGATCCCAAAATCTTTTCAAACCACTAGGTGAACCTATGACCACGAAAGATAAACAATCTAATACCATGATCACTACAATTTTTGGTCGTCAAAAAAACTCGTAAGAAATTAATTCATAAGTAGGTGGTCATCATGAATTAATTCTATAACAATTCTATAACTCATTAGATCCCTCATCCCCAAAGTCCTTTTCGACCACTTGGCAATGGCTACAACTCATGACCACTAAGGATAAACAATCTAGTTACGAATCGATTAAACTAGTTCCATTGAAAATACACGGCAGTTTCCTAGATCACTAGAACCGCCACTTCAAAGCTTGGAGGTATCTGCCCTCATTTCCAACTACTCCATGGCGGTGCATTACCAACACTTCTTACAGCGTGTTCAGTGTTTTGAAAGGCACACCCACGCGCACACCTTTTGGCGCCTGGCTTGAAGCCTTGAGGCGCGCGTCTTGGGAGCTTTAGTGTTTTCTGTTTTTTTTTTTACTATTTTGCTCATTCTTTTAGCGAGATCCCCATACTAGGTTATTCATAGCGCGAGATAAGTTTTTAAGGTATCAAAATGTCTTGAATTACTTAAGCGTGTTTATATATCATTTTTTTTATTCAAACTTCATTTCTTTCTATGAAATGAAAGTTTATAGTTGAGTTTAGGAATGATTTATATATTTACCTCAATTAAACTTCATTTCTTCCCATGAAATGAAGGTTAATATTTGAATCTTATATTTGTTTTATATAGTATTCTTGGTTAAAACTTTGTTTTTTTTCATGAAAAGTGTTTTGATTGTGCATATATTCCTTTTTTTTTTTAATCTTTTTATATAGTACACCTTAAGTAAAAAAGCCCAAGCCTTAAGGTGCGACTTGCGCCTCAGGACCCAGAGGGTCATTACGCCTTAGTGCGCCTTGGGCTTTTTAAAACACAGAGCGTGTTTACACCCTGTAATGAATCCTCTAGAGTGTGTTTTGATGAATAATTGCAGGAGGAATTATTTTAAGTGATTTTGAAGGAGAAATTATAATAATAGTTCATTTGGATGAGATTGTTTGAAGGGTGATTATAAAAACTCATTTACAAAACCTCGAAAAAAACACCCCTGAAACTCTTAAACTAACTAAAAACAGTTTCCAAAATCTTCTTAGAGTCTAAAATTTCCACGTACTCTTGCAAACCATTACGGTGAATGAAGCTTCTCTTCCAACTGCTGGTAAAGTGTTTCATCTCAATACATCACTTCAAATAATTAAGAAGAATAAGTTTGATCGACATCGGACAACTACCTAGGAATGAACTTTTTACAAATTTTCTTGACAACTAAATGTAATAGAGTCAAACGGTTGTCCCGTGACATTAGTCAAAATATGCATAAGTTGACCCGAATAGTCACACATAAAAAAGAAATACATCACTTCAAACTGCATTGGTGAAACTCAACCCCAACTATTAGTGTATTAACTAATTCAAAACCAAGTAATAGTTAAAAATTTTGGAATTGCAGGGCCTAACTCGAAGACTGTGACTATCCTGTTTGTTTTTGTATCCTGCACTTGTGCATTGCACAGACTAATAAGTATGTCTGAATTCCATCAAACCCTTCACGTAAGAGAAGGAGGTTTATCAAAGATAAAATGACAAAGTCCCTAATAATACTCGCCAAAAAAGATGAAAATCAGGAATTTGGTGCCTTCACCCATGCCCTGAGCAGCGTGATCCTTATCAGTGGAGAGAACATTTGGGTTTGGAATACTGACCCCAGAGACACTTTCTCTGTTAATCCCCTCATGGAGGTTTTATCCAGGCCATGTCCAGAGGCGCCGCCAACCAATACTTATACAGTATATATTTCCTAAGATAGATGTTTTTTCGGAACTATAGAAAGGGGCAAACAGCACACAAGACTCATTGTAGACGAGGCTTTTGGTAGGATTGGCTCTTACATGAATTAGAATTAATAAAGGGGTATATGAACAATTAGTTAGAGTATTGTATAACTATAGATAAGTGGAAATGGGTAGTGAAAGACATTACATTTTGGGCTTACAGAGAAGATTCTCTCTCTAGAGAGGGAGGTTCCAAGTCCTATCAAATACTTGGTTAGTTCGTAATCCCTTTTATCTTTTATGTTTTCGTATTTCAATACAAAGTTCGGCTTCTAGTCCTAGATCTTGGATCCTATCAGCTTCCTCATTTATCTATTTTACCCCATTGGTGTACGGTGTACCATATGCAAAAAGTATTTCGAATCCCAAGCACATCTTGTGAACTTCAGAACCTTTCATCTTCCTTATGGCTATACATACGATCTGTTTTAATTGGCACCTTATTATACCGAAGGATCCTCATTCTCCACTTGATATAGCTTTGTGTGGGCACCCTTTCAGAGGAAAACTTTGTTTGGGCATTTTAATGGGGGCATTGGTTAGAAAGAGACCATCAGATTTTTCAAGACAAATCTCTTCCATACAACAAATTTAGGGCAACATCACCCTCGATCGTGTTTCTAAAAGGACTCCTTAATCGTTGTTTAATTAGAAGAAATTTCCATGTCCTGGCGAAACATCATATGAGCTTCTTTGTTTTGAGTGATCAATCAACAACCATTAAAATATGATATAAATATAATGCGAAAATCACCTACCTTGAAATTTCCGCTCGACTTCAAATTCTTTGTCAATTCTAGTCCCAGTGCCTTGGTTGTAGTCTGGTACGTAGCTTTGAATACATCATCGCCATAAACTTTCCTTGACACAGAGAAATCCCACGAATTCTTTGCAACATCGTAAGAAGGTTCAAAAGTGGTTGCCCCATCGTGCACATAGGTGTACTTCAATTTACAATTTCCAGAGCCAAGAGCGTGATTAGCAGAGACCTTGTTAGCCGAATCAAAGACTAGGGTCCCGTCGAGAACTGTTCTGTTATCTCGCCAACTATGGATGTAAGTCAAATTCAAAGGCTTCTCCGCTACCTTCACAGAATTCATAAACTGAAAGCGAATATCCTGTATAATATAGCATGCAATAACGAAACAATTTAGCACAAGATTGAGTTTGATTATTCGAAGAGGGAAATTAACTCTAGAGAAATCTACTCAGTCTTCCAGCAGAAAACCAAATTGAAACAATCAGTTAAATGAATGAATATCATTTCCAAAGTAGATTGACATCACAATTCAGACCGGTAGGTCAAATCGACGTCGACAAAAATCCACCACAACCAATATATCCCAACTTTCACTTCATGAAACTCTTTCTTCACGACTCCAAATTATCGAAAATCCATTTGAATCCGCAAATTGAAACAGTCGGCATACCTTTTTGGGGACATCGTAGTCGATCATGAAGAAACCTGGTTTCTCCACCGCAAGAGCAAGGCCGTTTAAGCTAGGGCCGTTGATGATTGTAGCGTCGGTGATAGAAGCTCGGAATTTGACATCGCCGGCGTTGACGGCTAAAGTTGATGCGGCGGCGCTTTTGTGTGGTTCGTACTTGGTTTTCAGGGTTGCCTTCATTTTTGGCAGCGAAGGAGATAAGCGATGTCTAACCCTGTCCGAATGCAAAACTATGTTTTCATTTCTTTTTAAGGCTGCCTTTGGGTTGTTTTTGTCCACCTATACATAAAAATTAAAAATAAAAATTAAAAATAAAAAGAATAAACACATTCCATTTATTATTTTTCTTTATTTATTTATTTATTTATTTTTTATGAAGTTGATCGTAAATTATAAATAGAAGACACTACCGCTCTCGAATAAATAAAAGTCAATTACGTATTATATTACCACCAAACATATTATATATGTAATCCCCAAGTTATGGGGTAGAATAAAAAGGTTTGCGATAAAAATCATTATCATTCGTTTTTAAAACACTCCAAGAATGTGTATGTTTCTAGAATCGAAGTGGTAAACCATTATTCCTACAAAAATTATATTTTTGTATTTAGTGATAAATAGTTATTCTTAATCATCTATCAAAACATCTTTCAAACCACACGTTAAATTTTTTTCAACCAATTTATCAAAACCATTACAACTCTGACCGAACCAAATAAAGAATAACATTAATCTATAAATAAATAGTTAACTAATTAAATCATTTTAACATTAAAACCTAAACAAACATGTAATTACTTAAACTACCGCTAACTATTCAACTCTTACCGACTCCACTTTTGTCTACAACAAATCCTAAGGGGTGTTTGGTGAACGAGGATGTGAATCGTTGTGGAAAATTATAATTAGGAGGTAATATAAAAAATAATGATTTTGAGATAATCATTATTTGTGTTAGGCATAGAAAATGACTACTCGTGTTTGGGGCTGCTGAAGTTTTCATGAGAAAATATAAAACAATGAATATGGTGAAAGTAAAAAAAAACAGTCAAGATGATAATAAAAAACGGTTATAAAAATAATAAAAAGTAGTTATAAGAAAAATACAAAATAATTATGATAAAAATAAAAAGTTATTTTGGAAAAATGTGTTTATGAGACTATGTTTCGTGTCCCAAACATCATAAATCATCATTCTTCTCGTTCTTTTCATCTTGGCATCACAAACATCTCATAAGTGGAAAAAATTGCTATATAATTTTACATATTAATTATTACGTTATCATTTAACCACTACTAACATTAATTAACAAACAGTTAATAACGAACTACTGATAACACTAATATTTAAACTAGCAATCGACTATTTTGACCACTTATAACATTAATCATAATCCTCATGGAGTGACTTAGTGGTCAAGTAGGGTTTTGAAGTGCTTAAGGTAATGAGTTCAACTCACAGTGCCCGAGTCATACCGTATGTCCCATTACAACAGTCCAGATGCGCACAAATTGATCCAGACAATCACGAATACAAAGAAAAAAAAAAAAAAAAGCTAATCACAAGATTAACAGTTTAATTAAATAAGAGAGGAAATTAAAAAAGGCGTAAATATCTTGTTCACCAAAGACCAAACCCTAATGGCCCGGAATGCTATAAATAAAAGCGTCCGGGTACAACACTTTCTGCCCGCCGCCTATATTGAAATCACACTGCATATGTATTTTCGCTTCTTCTTCATATTCTCTGGTAACATTCGAATCACAACATTAATTTCGAGTTTTTTCAAACGTTTTCTTCTTCTTCTCCGTTTCATATCTTTACCTTCAGATTTAAATTGTTGTTCCGATCTCTAGGTGTTATTCGATCGATTGTTTTCTGATTCATGAATGATTCTTGTTTTCTTATTGCTGCGTTTTGTTATATGAATGATCTAAATGCATCTGTTTACCCTCTTCTTGATCTGATTACTGAAACGTCGAGAGGATAAAACAGGTGCAAATATCATAAGGTTGGCTTACCAGCTCATTTCATATCTGATCTTTGTCTTGGAGTCAAATGGACCTACCGAAATCTTGGCAACTTTGAATTTTAATTGATTTTTCATGTTCTTCCTTAGTTTTAATTTAGTGAACATCGTTTAAATGGCATATGATGAACAGTTAATTTTCGCTTATTGATATTCTGATGTTCTGTGTTGACTCAAAACTACGCTTGTTATCTGATGCCATTAAACTTTATTTATTTCGTAGTTTTTTTTTCTGAGATCAAATGTTTTTTGGAGGTTTAATTTAGGTGAAAGGCAGGCAAATGATGTATACAAATTCTTATCCTACACACTGAATTTAATGTAGATTACAACTCCGCTTATTATCTGATGCCTTGCCACAAGAATAAAAACTTCTATATGACCTTTTAAATTATTTATCTGTTCATAATTTTCAACTCTCTTGTGTTAAATTAGTCTAAAATTGTATTATAATCGTCTCCAATGATGAGAAAAAGCAGACGGGCGGTCTGAACTGATGCCATGTTGATTGTCTGCACACCCATTTTATTGGGTTTCTGATGGTTAATCCAGTTTAAGTCATCAATTGCTTATGTTTTAATCACATTCTTCTAGTGAATTGCTTTATGAATGTTAGAGTTTTAATTTTGAAATTGTTTTGGCTATGATGATGTCTTGCCTAAATTATGTCTGGACATATGAATGTCTGTGATTAGTTGGTGCATTTGTCTGAGCTAGTTTTGAGATTATTTAAATTTATATCACAAATAAAGACTTCAAGAACAGCATATCTTCTGGATGCTTTGGCTTAAATTTATGAACAATAAGGTCCTGCTAAGTATCAACAGATGCTGAGGGATGATACTTATTTTAATTATTTAAAATAACCATTCAATTTTAATTATCAAAAGATGTTGAGGGATAATTAATATTAAATTTAATTTTCTAATCATTTAAAAATTCTTAATCCAAACATCTTTAAAAGATAATTAATTGTTTATTATCAATAGAATAGGTTTCAATTATGATTATTGTACCCATTTTGATTTAATTGGAATGTCGATCTCTGTCAAGAACAGAGCAATGGAGGTCATAAAATGCTGGAAATGTAAGACGAAACTGAACCAATTTGAGCAATTGAATGGGATTTGTATTTTAACTAACTTTTGGCTGCATTTAAAAGAAAAAAAATATGTGGCTTGATTTATATTTCATTATAAAATAATTAACTGAATTCATAGTTCGGTTCTTATCTTTCATATTCGAACAAGAATTGATAATAGATCAAACTTAAAATTCTACTTATTTTTATAGAAATGAATAGATAATATTGATATGATAGAAATTTGAGAACCAAGCAATAGAAGAATTGATCTAAGAGAAGCAATTGAAGAATTGAACGTATGATTGATTTGATTTTTGGTTTGCCTGCAGCCATGGAAAGTTAAATTGATACTATCTCTAGTTCGAAATGTGAATTGTTCTCCAATAGGTGAAAGAGAAATACAGGGGGAAAACTCAAATAGAGAATGTATGAACTATTAAAGTGACTAGTTGGGACTGGAAGTAAAACCAGATGAATGTCCCTATTTTACTTGAAATGAGATCCTAACGTTTTCAGTTAGGAAGATACATGAATAAATTGAAATTATATTTGAATGTAAGTGATCTTGAAAAATAGTCCATTTGGTGGGTCAATCATAAGAACTTTAACTATGGATTTCAAGTCTCATTCAAATCTTGAATTACTTACATAGATCAAGTGATATATTGGGTGTATAACTATGACCCAACAACACACATTAATTGGAATATTAAATTCTCTTAAAAATATGGGTTTACTTCTTATAAGAATTTTTTGCTAATTAACAGGCCAAGAATTTGAATCTTGAGGATTTTGCAATAATAGCGACTATCATTTAGTACAATCAGAACATTTTTTTTTTTTTTTTTTTTTTTTTTGTTGAAAAGAAATATATTAATCAAGCAGCAACAGAACAAGAAATACACTCCTCCTCAATAATGGAGGCCAGCAAGGGGGGGAGAGCCCCCCTCCAAAACAACGATCTAACCTGTAATCCTGAAAACAGAAAATTCCAACCCCAAGACCTATCAAAAGGGAGTTTGGCAAGCATATCAGCTGCTCTATTACACTGTCTGAAACAATGAAAGAAAAAAACGCTTCCCAACAAAGAAGAAAGGCGATTAATATCCGTAACAATATTGCCGAAATCCGAGAGATTCCGACCCTCAAGAACAAGCGCTTTGACCACCTCCAACGCATCAGACTCCACCAGCAACGGGGGAACCCATGTACACTCCTCCCGAATGTTTTTCAGGCCTTCCCTGATAGCCACACCCTCGAGCATCTTGACCGAGCAGTTCTTGAATCCAGCTTTACCACCCACAATAATCGGAGCTCCAAAAGAATCGCGCACAATCCAGCCAATCTTTCCTTCACCCGAGCTTTGACACACAGCTGCATCCGAGTTAAGCTTCCAGCACCCATGAGGAGGAGCAATCCATTTCTCAATTCTAGGCACAGTATCAAACCTACTAGCAGAACCTGCAAAGAAAACATCATAAGCATTAATCATTTTATCCACATTATACCGAAGTCTTTGGAACCCTAAACCCCCCACATTATTAATAATTTCATTTCTATGGTTCCAAAGACTCCAGATAATTATCATAGCTTTATATCTATCATTTTTGTCAACTTTAGAGCACAATCCATCCCAGAAATCGATCCCGTCATCAATGTTTTTAAAGAAATCCTTGAAATCTTCAAACCAGGGAAAAACATCCTTCCAAAGCCTTCTGACAATCTTACAATCCTTAATGATATGCATATTCGTCTCCCTCTCTTTACAACACACGGGACAACAAGTAACAATATCAACACCACGATTATAAATATTACTTCTCGAAGGAATAGCATTAGTGATTATACACCACGTCCCAATCTTAATCTTAGGGAGACAACGAATCTGCCAGAATTTATCCCACACTTTAGCGTTGACCCTCCCCTCCGAAGAGGAAGCCTTCCCCCTTTCCGCCAGATCCGAGGCCAACTGGTAAGCACTTTTAACCGAAAACTGCCCTTTCTCACCAAAAAACCACATAATCTCATCCTCCCCCCCAGACTCACAGAGAGCCATACTCAGAATTACCTCAGCATCCTCGGCACAAAAATTCTCCCTAATAACCTCATCCTTCCACCCCCTACTTCCATCAATAAGATCAGCCACCTTCCTATGCTCCCAGCTTCCCTCAACATTAAGCACAAAAGGATTTCCTTTTCTGGCTAACCAAGGGTCGTGACCAATACCAATCGAGGCTCCATTACCCACCTTCCATCTATACCCCTGTTGAAATAACTCTCTTCCCCATAAGATGCTACACCAAGCATAAGAGGGATTACTACCAAGCTCAGCTTTTAAAAAGTTGCCATTTCTGAAATATTTACCAGCCAGGACTTTACTAATGAGGCTCCCGGGGTCTCTCAGAATCCTCCAGCTATGCTTAGCAAGCATCGCTTGATTGAATAAATTAAAATTACGGAAACCAAGACCACCGGCGTTCTTCCTTTTACAAAGTCTCTTCCACCCAACCCAATGAGCTTTATTTTTATTTCCATCATCCCCCCACCAAAATCTAGCACACAGACTCTCCAGGTTTTCATTAAAAGTTTTAGGGAGTTTAAAACAGCTCATGGTGTAAGCCGGGATCGCCTGACCGACCGCTTTAATCAAGACCTCCTTCCCTCCTTTAGAAAGCAGCTTTCCTTTCCACGCCTGTAAACACTTCTCCACCCTACCCCTGATTGAGGAAAACAGATCTTTTTTACTCCTTCTATTTTGCGACGGCATACCAAGGTGGATCCCCAAATTATCATTGATCCTAACACCCAATAAATTGCTAAGGGAATCCATCCTAGTCGCCCCAATACAGCCGCTAAAAAGCACCCCAGACTTGTCAAAATTGACCACTTGGCCGGAGGCTTTTTCGTAACAATTCAACAACTCTTTAATTTTCATACACCCCTCCACATCCGCCCTGAAAAAAATTAAACTATCATCAGCAAAGAAAAGGTGAGAAATAGAAGGACATAAATGATTAATTTTAAGACTTTTGAAAGAGTTTAAGGATTCTTCCCTGTTAAGCAACGCAGACAGCCCTTCAGCACAGATCAGGAACAGATAAGGCGAGAGCGGATCCCCTTGCCTCAGACCTCTATGTGGGATAATATCACCGTACAAATTGCCGTTAACCTTCACCGAGTACCTGACAGAAGAAACACATCTTTCTACTCTATTGACCCAAATCTCGCTAAACCCCAAATTCCTCATTAAACCAAACAGGAAGCCCCATTCAACCCTATCATAAGCTTTACTCATGTCCAGCTTAAGCGCCGCCCACCCACTTTTGCTCTTTTTTCGTTTAATAATAGAGTGGATACATTCAAAACCTATAATAACGTTGTCAGTAATAAGCCTTCCGGGCACAAAAGCAGTCTGATTAGGGGAAATAATCTGGTTTAAAATCCCTTTTAACCTATTGGCCATAGTTTTAGCAATAATTTTATAAATGGTGTTACATAAACTAATAGGCCTAAACTCCTGAATCTTACAAGGATGTAACGTTTTCGGAATAAGAGCAATAACAGTTTTATTTAAGTTACCAATCTCTGCTCCCTCATTAAGAACCCCCAGCAGAGCTCCACCACCTCATTACCGACAATATCCCAATACTTCTGAAAGAACCGCGCATTAGTACCGTCCATGCCAGGAGCTTTAGAAGGATTCATTCCTCGTAACGCCCCTTCCACTCCGGTCTAGTAAACGGTTTATCTAACCAAATCGCATCATCAATTGAGATTTTCCTATCCACACCCAAAAAAATACGCTTACTGGCTTCGTCATCTCCCCCGGAAGAATGAAAAATATTTTTGAAATAATCAATAGCAATGGAAGCAATATCCTCATCCTTCTCAGCCCAATCCCCCCCTTCCCTTCTAATCCTGTCAATGAAATTCCTTTTCTTACGGTTAGAAGCTCTCAAGTGAAACCACTTCGTATTTCTATCTCCCCACTTCAGCCAATCCTCTCTAGATCTTTGCTTCCAATAAATTTCCTCCTCCTCGAGGAATTTTTCAAGACTACCCTCCAAATCAATAATTGACTTAGTTCTAACGTTGTTACTTTTACTAACCAGGACAGACAAATCGTTCTCTTTAACACGGATAGCCTCCTTAATCGACCCCTTAAGCCTATTACGATTCCACCTACTCAAACCATCTAAACAATTATTAATCCCAATCAGAAAATTATCAGCATTAACCCTTCTATTCTTATGCCCCAACCAGCAATTCCTAACAATCTCTCTACACTCCTCGAACCTAGCCCACCCATCTTCAAACCTCAGAGGTTTAGCCCATCTCCTATTTTCCTTCTCTCTAATTCCATCTAAATCAAACTCCGCAATAATCGTTCTATGATCCGATGAATGAAAATTATTATGTAAAACAGAAATTTTACCTGTTAAAGCGATAAAAGAAGGGTTAGCGAAATACCTGTCCAGCCGACATCTCGTAGCTCTACAATCCTTCTTGTTCTTGATCCACGTGAAATCCTCACCAGAGTAACCCAAATCAATAAGCGAGCACTCATTGACCACATCTCTGAAAACTTTCATACCTTTCTCACACCTGTTCCCCCCAAAGCACTGTTCCTTTGTCTCAAGAATCTCGTTGAAATCACCGCCAATAATCCAAGGTAACCCAAAAGAATCACTGAGTCTTCTGAGCAGCTTCCACGAATCAACCCTTTTAGAAGGGACCGGGTTCCCATAAAACCCCGAAAACCTCCACCTCCTACCCGCAACACCAACCACAGCATCAATATGCCCCAGAGAAGAGGAACTGATCTCAACATTTAAAGAAGAGTTCCACAGGAGTATCAGGCCTCCACTAGCCCCAATACTCGGCACACACCAACAACAATCACAATCAACCAACAACTTAACATTTTCCATCGCCGCAACCGTGCATTTGGACTCGCAAACAAAGATTAACTGAGGTCTCACTCTTAGCACTTCAAAGCGAAGTGCCCTTCTAGCCCGGGGGTTTCCCAACCCCCGAGCATTCCAGCATAAGATTTTCATTGCGTCCGGCGAGACTGCTCAACAGTCTCCGCCGATATCCCGCTGACAAAATCAACGCATTCAATTCTTCCTTTCTTTTCGATGCCATCCCTCTCCGAACCTACCAAATCATGTTTCGTCCCACAAAGGCTATCCATCGAACCATCAATCTCCATCTGTGTCTCTTTGGAAGCTCTTAGTCTAGCTCTCCTTTTCCAGCTCATAGTTGTTTTAATATTAGCCAACCCTATGTCCATCTTGATTGGCTCATTATCGACATTCTCCCTTTCTTCCTCACCAAATTCTCCCTTCCTTAGAAAGTTGACTTCTCCCCCTTTAGTTTCAGAAACTTTAAGCTCAATTACTGAATTTAAGCACATATTCTTGGCTACAAATTTTCCTTGAACTCCACTTTTCAACGCATCACCGAGCAACTTCTTCCCTTTAAACGTTGTACCTCGCCTATCAAACCGATCTCCCTCAGCCATAGGTCCCTTTAGCTTTTGGTCCACAATTGAAAAAGATTTATTTTCATCCTCACTGGCCTTCTGTTCTGGATCCAAAACCCCAACCGAAACCAAGCCCAACAGCTCCTCAGCTTCCTGCCCCCTACAATTCGGTCCAGACTCAGCAGCTTCACAGCCCAGTCCACCTGGGAAAAAACCGGCCGGCCCAATTCCCTTCCCAGCTCCAACCAACGCCTCCCCCAACGCCACCTTCTCAACAGCCCAAACCCCACAGCTCGGCCCAAAATCCCCCAGCAACTCCAGCCCCTCCAGTCCCGGCCCAGTCGGATCTGCCCCTTCCCTTTTCTCCCACGTGCCTGACTGTCCCTCCCCTCTGCCACCTCTCCCACCTGTCCCCATCATAACACCACTGTTCCCTTGTACTAATTCCTCAACTTTTTGAAAACCCAGCTTGTCCTGCTTCTGCAAATTTCCCAAAGCGTCCCCTTTCCTTCGAAAAAACCCTCTTCCCACGCCACCATTATTACAGTCAGATTCAGCGACCGTTAACCTCCTACCCGAGTCACCACTCGGCCCCCGCTCACCTGGTCGACTCAAAATCGCTTCTTCCCCCTCCAAACGACGCATTTCCGTCTCTTGCAACCCCTTTCCATGAATCGTCCGGTTCCCCACTCCCCTGCCCACGCAATCTTCTTCTCTGACTTCCTCGGAAAATTCCTCCCCACCCTGAAACAGACCCCCTTCTTTTCTGACTCCCCTACTCGGAATCACCTTCTCCCTATCAACACTCCCAGCCTTTCCACCTCCGGTTCTGAGCGACAACATCCCCTGGTTTTTCAAAGGGCTTGATTCTCTCAATTCCTCCCCAAATGGCCATGGTTTCCCCTCCTCAATCACAACAAACGAACAATTTAGAACCCCATGGCCCAACCGACCACAACCCTTACAAAAATCCGGCAGTTTTTCATATGAAATCCTTGCCCACTTCTCAACAGCCCTAGCCCCACACTTCACCTTCAACGCTCTCCTGAGTGGTTTAAGAACATTTAAATTAACTTTAATACGAAGAAACTTACCTCTGTTTCTCTCGTCACCCTCTCCATCCCATTTCACAAAATCACCAACAAGATCACCCATCTTTTGAGCACTTCCAAGTGAATGGCACGCAGGCGGCACATCGTGGATGCGAATCCAGAACTGGGCCTTATTAAACTCCATTTCTGAAATCCTTTTGTCTCCCGACAATTGTTCCATCAGCAGCAACGAATTGTCAAAAATCCAGGGACCCCTATCTGTTACTCTTTCTTTTGTTATCTTACAAGAGAATGAGCAAAGAAACAAGTTCACCCCTACCACCTCAATTCTTACTTTGTTTTCAGCATTCCAGATTTTGGGGATTATTCTTCTGAAAGCATCTGAACTTACTGTCTTTGCTGTAAGAATTTTGCACACTACATCGTCCTCTAACTTTCCTTTGAAACCTCGTATCTCTTCCTCCTCGAGCTCAAACACATCGCTTTTTTCCTCTTCTCCTAGCACCAAACCATTCATGAGCTCAACAAACGCATTTGCATCCATCATCAACCGACAACCCACTCACCCCACACACAGCACTCCCCTAACAACCCAGAAACCCACACTCTCCTTCTAAAGAAGGACCTCACACTCTGAGTCTCTAGAGAGAACCCAGACCAAAAATTCTCTATTAATTTTCTGGACACGTTTATTTACACCATAAATAGTTGCTTCCTTTACAATCAGAACATTTATCGTCAAGGAGTGATCCTTCGATTTTGTTATTTCAGAAAAATGAAATTTTTTTTTACTAAAAAGCAGAAAAATGTGAATCTGGGGAATCGAACCCCACACAGCTCTGTTGGAGTGTATACCAATGCCACAACATTCTATTCGCTTCATATTTACCTGTTGGAATCCCACGCATCACCAATGCTCATTGGTATAGAGTTGTTGTTAATACAATAATTTCAAGTGTGAGATTCGTCACACTAAAAAAATAAAATGAAAAACTAATGCGCATCCGGGGAATCGAACCCCGGTCAGTACCGTGGGAGGGTACTATGATACCACTACACTAGATGCGCTTTTTGTTTCACTGTTGATGTTTAAAAAATACTTCTCCTATAAAATTGTTAATTTAAGAAAAAGTTCCGTTGCCGGGAATCGAACCCGGGTCTCCTGGGTGAAAGCCAGATATCCTAACCGCTGGACGACAACGGATGAGTGATTACATAATTTCATATAACAAATTTATACTATTAAAAGTCTTATTATCACTCAAATGAGAAATGTATAAAAACTAAAATTATAAACTAATGATCGTATAAGCTTACACCATCTATTAGATTCCATTTGAAAAATTATTGTAAATATAATTGGTTTTTGAGATGACAACTTATTTTATTTAATAAGATATAAGAGTGTATTAAAGTTAAATGTTGAATCCAATAAAGTTTTGTTTCAAAAAAAAAAAAAAAGAAAAAGAATCCAATAAAGTTTTTAGATTCAATCTAAGATGGATTATCCCAAAAGAAGTCTTCTTAAAAAAATAATTTAAACTTTAAAGTTATAAACATTTGAAACGTTGAGTCTAAATTGATTCATTTACAGAAGTTTTAGGATTTAATCATCATAAAATCTTAACAAAGAGTAGTAATGGATATATTTATGGAATTTCATGGTTTAAATTACCGCAATTTCACAAGCAAAATTTAATGACATAAGTTCATTTTGACTTATCATTAACAAATTTCATTGTATTCTTATAGAGTCGAGACAGAATCTGGGAAAGCTTGAAAAGTATTTGAAGATAACAAAATTTCCATGTCTCGCCACACGAGGAATCATATACAGCTGAAAAAAAAAAAAGTTTCTAAAGAAATTGAATAACTTGAAATTTGCAGCACCAAATCATGTCAGCAAGAATTTGCTCCATTATTACAGCTGCTGCAGAGATGAAGAACAGGCCAGATTCAATTCCATGGCATTCTGAATTGAAAAACTGTAAAAAACACTTCCATTTTCCACAAGGATAGATTGAATCACCATCATACCATACTTCTGGTTTTGCTAAGTTTCTCAATTCCAGCTTTTGGAATTACTCTTGCATCCACTGTTGTCAGTACTTGAGGTATTGACATCCCTCCAGAGATGACAATTTCTGCACCCAGTAAAAGGAACATACAACTCCATGTTCATAATAAGCACATTGTGCGATGACAAAATCGTAATAAAGAAAACGTGAGAACAAATTTATGTGATTCATTAATGTTAGTGTTAACTATATCTCCAAGCATAAGAGAAAAACCGTTCATTAAATGATAGGTAACGGAATAAGAGTTTAATGAGAGTTTATACAATACCTCTCATAGGACGCCAATACATCATTTGATCCAAATTAAACAAAAATCTAATACGAACTATAAAACATAGTTAATAAATTACATACCCATACTAAATATTCATACTGCAGCACAGTTAGTTCAAGGCATTTCATCACATCGCCAGAGATTCTTAAACATACTTCAAGACGTATACGAGTTTAAATGTTAACAATAGGTCCAACATATCAACTAATTATTAAGATTTGAATTCAATGCACGAGTTTAATGAAATTTGACATATTAACTAATTGT